>LR738713.1:391384336-391512187 GCA_902687465.1 Secale cereale | reverse complement strand
CCCTTCCCCCCCCCCCCCCTCAGATTGGATCTAAGGGGGTTGGCCCCCCTCTCCCTTGCCCCTATATAACGAAAGGGGGTGGGAGGGCAGCTGCACCCATAGTCTGGCGCGGCCCTCCCCCTCCCAACTCCTCCTCTTCTCTGGTGAAGCTTGGCGAAGCCCTGCCGGAGTGCCACGCTCCTACATCACCACCACGCCGTCGTGCTGCTGCTGGACGGAGTCTTCGCCAACCTCTTCCTCTCTCCTTGTTGGATCAAGGCGCAGGAGACATCACCGGGCTGCACGTGTGTTGAAAGCGGAGGCACCGGTGTTCGGTGCTTAGATCGGATTCGGCCGCGATCTGAATCACTTCGTGAACGACTCCACCGACCGCGTTCTTGCAACGCGTCCGCATCGCGATCTTCAAATGTATGAAGATGCACTCCCCTCTCGTTGCTAGTAACTCCATATATAGATATTGGTGATGCGTATAATTTTTTTGAATTTCAGCAATGATTCCCAACACGGCCGTCGCGTGCCGCTGCTCGCCCACGTGCTGCTCCAACCGCCGTAGGCTACCGCGCCACACGCGCCTTCCCTGCACTCCCGTGCTCGCTCTGCCCCCGTCCCGCCAGCCCCGAGCCACCTGTGCGTGCCCCACCGGCGACTGGCCGCACCTGCCGAACCGCGACCCGCGGCCTGCTGCTGCGCCGCTGCCATTCGCCCCGCCTCTCCTCGCCATGTCGTCCCTGTCCGACGCCCCACTCCGACTACGCGTGATACGTCTCCAACGTATCTATAATTTTTTATTGTTCCATGCAATTATATTATCTGTTTTGGATGTTTAATGGGATTTAATATGCACTTTTATATTATTTTTGGGACTAACCTACTAACCAAAGGCCCAGTGCAAATTGTTGTTTTTTTGCCTATTTCAATGTTTCGTAGAAATGGAATATCAATCGAAGTCCAAACGGAATGAAATCTTCACGAGGATCGTTTTTGGAACAAACGCAATCCAGAAGACTTGGAGTACACGTCTGGGAAGCCACGAGGTGGCCACAAGGGAGGAGGGCGCGCCCAGGGGGATAGGTGCGTCCCCCACCCTCATGGGCCACTCGTAGCTCCACGTACGTACCTCTTCCTCCTATATATACTCATATACCCTGGAAACTTCCGAGAGCACCACGAAACCCTATTTCCACCACCGCAACCTTCTATACCCGTGAGATCCCATCTTGGGGCCTTTTCTGGAGCTCCGCCGGAGGGGGAATCGATCATGGAGGGCTTCTACATCAACACCATAGCCTCTCCGATGATGTCTGAGTAGTTTACCATAGACCTTTGGGTCCATAGTTATTAGCTAGATGGCTTCTTCTCTCTATTTGGATATCAATACAAAGTTATCATCTATCTTCTTGGAGATCTATTCGATGTAATACTTTTTGCGGTGTGTTTGTCGAGATCCGATGAATTGTGGGTTTATGATCAAGATTGTCTATGAACAATATTTGGTTCTTCTCTGAATTCTTATATGCATGATTTAATATCTTTGCAAGTCTCTACGAATTATCAGTTTGGTTTGGCTTACTAGATTGATTTTTCTTGCAATGGGAGAAGTGCTTAGCTTTGGGTTCAATCTTGCGGTGTCCTTCCCCAATGACAGTAGGGGCAGCAAGGCACGTATTGTATTGTTGCCATCGAGGATAAAAAGATGGGGTTTATGTCATATAGCATGAGTTTATCCCTCTACATCATGTCATCTTGCTTAATGCGTTACTCTATTCTTATGAACTTAATACTCTGGATGCATGCTGGATAGCGGTCCATGTGTGGAGTAATAGTAGTAGATGCAGAATTGTTTCGGTCTACTTGTCACGGACGTGATGCCTATATACATGATCATGCCTAGATATTCTCATAACTATGCACTTTTCTATCAATTGCTCGACAGTAATTTGTTCACCCACCGTAAGATTTGCTATCTTGAGAGAAGCCACTTGTGAAACCTATGGCCCCAGGGTCTATTTTCCATCATATTAATCTTCTGTCAACTAGCTATCTTTATTGTTCTTTTATTTTGTAATCTTTACTTTTCAGTCTATACAACAAAAATACCAAAAATATTTATCTTATTATGTCTATCAGATCTCACTTTTGCAAGTGGCCGTGAAGGGATTGACAATCCATTTATCGCGTTGGTTGCAAGGTTCTTAATTGTTTGTGCAGGTACTAGGGATTTTCGTGTGGTCTCTTACTGGATTGATACCTTGGTTCTCAAAAACTGAGGGAAATACTTACGCTACTTTGATGCATCACCCTTTCCTCTTCAAGGGAAAAACAATGCATGCTCACGAGGTAGCAACACGCGCACGTGCCCGCATGCAGCCATGCCCCACTGCTCTCCCCCTCTTTGCGTTGCTGGCTGCAGCTTGCTGCTGCCGCCGTTGCGCTCGCTGACGCCCGCTGGCCGCGCTAACCCACGTCCCCGTCGCGCCCTCACACGCACCCGCGGCCGCTCCCCTGCGCCGCCCGCCACCCCTCTGCCACCTCGGCTATGGCGTCGCTCCGCGCCGCCCACTCGCCACCGCCGGCGACCGCCCTCGCCAGCCACCTTGCCGCGCGGCTCCGGCCCGCAGCCGTGGTCGTAGCCCCTGGTGGTCTCGGGCATGGGCGCCCGTAGCCCCGTTAGCCCGTCGCCCGCTAAGCCACCCCGGCCCACTGACCAGGGGGCCCCACGCCCCTGTTATCAAAAAATATTTAAAATAATTAATCAGTTAATTAATTTAAAAGTTAATTAACTTAGTTATCAAACTGTTTAGTTTCTAGTTAGTTAAATGTGTCAACGACACGGGGCCCCACCCCTGTTGACCATTCAAACATTGACTGGTCAACTGGGACCCCCTAGCCCTCCTGTCTGCCACTGGGTGCACTTTCGTGTACCCTGTGTTGGGTGCCCCTAGAATTTTAGCATGTATTTTCAAATTAATAATAATTTAATAATATTGCTAAAACTTTAGAAATTCGTAGGAAATAAATCGTAACTCGGATGAAAAAGTTCTATACATGAAAGTTGCTCAGAAAAGCAATACGAATCCGAATACATTGTGCGTTCATCTGTCACATGCCCCTAGCATAGAGAACATGCAACCGACCCCCTTCATTTCATCTGTCCGAAAATGCCTAACATTGGGAATACTGTCCCGGATGTTTTCCCCCTTTGTCGGTATCGTGTAGTACCGCATTAGGTCACACCTAGCGCCGCTTACTGTCATGTCATGCACCTGTGCTACATATGTGTGCCTTTTATTTGTTGTTTCTTCCCCCTCTTCTCTTCGGTAGACCCCAAGACCGTTGCTGATGGCATTGTGGTCGACTACGTCGGCGATGATCCTTCTTCCCTTTCATCGGAGCTTCCACGCAAGCCCCCCTTGATCATCCCGATATCGCCTATTCCATTCTCTCTCTTGCTTGCATTAGATTTTGTTACAGTAATTATTTGATCCTATTATGATGCATAGCCTGCTTTTGTTCCAGCTATTGTTACCTACCTGCTTATCCTAAATTGCTTAGTACAGGTTGGTTGGTGATCCATCAGTGACCCCCGCCTTGACCTTGTTGCCCCTGCTTTATCATCGACGACTCGATCAACGTGATTGACGACCAGAGCCCAACTCCTCACATCACATCATGCCCCTTTTGTTGCTCGACTCTGCAGAGCTACTATCGAGTGCTGAGGGTGATACCTTGATACGTCTCCAAAGTATCTATAGTTTTTTATTGTTCCATGATATTATATATTCTGTTTTGGATGTTTAATGGGCTTTATTATACACTTTTATATTATTTTTGGGACTAACCTACTAACCCAAGGCCCAGTGCAAATTGTTGTTTTTTTGCCTATTTCAGTGTTTCGCAGAAAAGGGATATCAAACGGAGTCCAAACGGAATGAAACCTTCGGGAGAGTTATTTTTGGAATGATATCTTCGTAGGAGACTTGGAGTAGAAGCCAGAGAAGAAACGTGGTGCCCACGAGGGGGCAGGGCGTGCCTTCCACCCTCGTGGGCCCCATGTTGCTCCCCCGATGCCCTCCTTCCTCCTATATATCCACATACCTTGAAAACATCGAGGCAACAGAGAAAACCCTAATTACACCGCCGCAACCTTCTGTTCCTGTGAGATCCCATCTTGGGGCCTGTTATGGAGCTCCGCCGGAGGGGGGATCTACCACAGAGTGCTTCTACATCAACACCATAGCCTCACCAATGAGTTGTGAGTAGTTTACCACAGACCTTTGGTCCATAGTTATTAGCTAGATGGCTTCTTCTCTCTTTTTGGATCTCAATACAAAGTTCTCCTCGATCTTCAAGGAGATCTATTCGATGTAATCTTTTTGCGGTGTGTTTGTCGAGATCCGATGAATTGTGGGTTTGTGATCAAGATTATCTACGAACAATATTTGATTCTTTTATGAAATTTTTATGTGTGATTATAATATCATTGCAAGTCTCTTCGAGTTATTGGTTTGGTTTGGCCTACTAGATCTATAGTTCTTGCAATGGGAGAAGTGCTTGGCTTTGGGTTCAATCTTGCGGTGTCCTTTCCCAGTGATAGCAGGGGCAGCAAGGCACGTATTGTATTGTTGCCATCGAGGATAAAAAGATGGGGTTTATATCATATTGCTTGAGTTTATCCCTCTACATCATGTCATCTTGCTTAAAGCATTACTCTGTTCTTATGAACTTAATACTCTAGATGCATGCTGGATAGCGGTCGATGTGTGGGGTAATAGTAGTAGATGCAGAATCGTTTCGGTATATTTGTCACGGATGTGATGCCTATATATAATGATCATTCCTAGATATTTTCATAACTATGCGCTTTTCTATCAATTGCTCGACAGTAATTTGTTCACCCACCGTAGAATTCTGCTATCACGAGAGAAGCCACTAGTGAAACCTATGGCCCTTGGGTCTATTCTCAACATATTAATCTTCCATCTACTTTACTTTGCTTTATTTACTTTCTGTTCTTATACCCCAAAAAATACCAAAAATATTATACTATCCTATCTATCAGATCTCACTTTCGTAAGTGACCGTGAAGGGATTGACAACCCCTTATCGCATTGGCTACAAAGTTCTTATTTGTTTGTGCAGGTGCGAGGGACTCGCGCGTGGTCTCCTACTTGATTGATAGCTTGGTTCTCAGTTTTTAACTGACGGAAATACTTACGCTACTGTGCTGCCTCACCCTTTCCTCTTCGAGGGAATACAATGCAAGCTCGAGAAGTAGCATACCTCATAACGCACTCCTGATGATAACTCTGTAGTGTAGCTATTCGGTCGTGGTTAACTAGGGTGATTCCTCCTTCACCACCCCAACACGACTCTGTCATGCAACACCTCAAGTGTGAACCTCAAGGGTGATTCCTCCTAAGTTTAGCTTGACGATTACATCAAGTGGAATCCATCGAGGGTGATTCCTCGGGGGTTCCCCCTTGATGTTTGTACACACGGATACCTTGACTTTACTTGAGACCTTTGTGAAAGGCGTGCGGGCCCTGAGAGCACCCGCGGGACTTACGGTGGCGGCTGGCTGTTTAGCGGTATCACCCAGGAGGGGTGGTAGCTCCGGACTTGTCCCAACAACCGTCACTTCTTTTTAATAATGCACTAATAGGTTTGGGTATTTGTTCTGAGTTGGCCTCTCGCCTATATGCACTAACCGCCACGTGAGAATAGTTATGGGCCTCAGCGTCGCGGTATCAGCTGAAGCTTTGTCAGACGTCCAGTTCATCATTGCGGCATGATCGGATCGTGCTGGTCATCCGAGCCGGTGCTGATATCCACCCTGCTCGCAATGACCCGGAGTGCAACGGGCGATGGGCCCAAGACCCCGGAGTGCTTAGGATGTAGACCAGCGGGGACCTCTCTGTTGAGCCTAGGTAGAGCTGCGACGTGTTGATCTTCCGAGGCTGAGCATTTACCCAGAAAAGTGTGTCTGGCCAGAGATGATCGAGCGTGTAGGGTAATGTGGTGCACCCCTGCAGGGAAGTTATCTATTTGAATAGATGTGTCCACGGTAATGGGCGTTCAGTCTTATATCCTAATCTATTATAAATAAAAATGGATACTTGAGATGTATGATGGATATGATTGTTCCGGGATGGCTTTCTCGCAGGGAGTCGAGGAAGGATCTCTCGGCGATATTGTTACAACATGCTTGATAATTATAAAATGATATTATTTGCTCTTCTAAGTGTTGCAAGATGGTGGTTTCCAGAAGATGCTTGAAGATGCTAGTCTTCTATAGGCTAGGCTTTTCCCCTTCTCTTCTCGCATTCCTTTGATACTGATACATACTTAGTCTACATCTGATGCTTGCGAGTACTTTGGATGAGTACTCATGGTTGCTTTGCTTCCCCTTCTCCCCCTTCTTTCTTTTTCTTTCCGATTGTTGCAACCAGATGGCGGATCCCAGGATCCAGATACCACTACCGATTACTACTACTACCCCACGGAGCCTACTACTACGTGGAGACCGCCAATGAATAGGAGTAGTTAGGAGGTCCCAGGTAGGAGGCCTTGCCTCTTCTCGTTGATGTTTGTGCTAGCCTTCTTAAGGCAAAACTTGTTTAAATTATGTCTATACTCAGATATTGTTGCTTGCGCTGACTCGTTTGTATTTGAGCTTCTGTATTCGAGTCCTCGAGGCCCCTGGCTTGTAATATAAAGCTTGTATTGTTTTAATTTGTGTCTAGAGTTGTGTTGTGATATCATCCTGTGAGTCCCTGATCTTGGTCGTGCATGTTTGCGTGCATGATTAGTGTATGGTCAAATTGGGGGCGTCACAAAGAACTAAGCGGTAAAACTACCTGGGGCGTCGGTAGTACCGGTTAACCTGGAACTAACCGGTAAAACCGGCCCACAACCGGCCAAGAACCTCACAGAACCCAGTCCGGTGGTAGAGCGGTACAGGTCCGGTACAACCGTCGGACCAAGTCTGGAGTGGTACAACATCCCCAAACACTGGTAGTACCGGTCAATTGGTACAACCGATGTAAGAACCGATAAAACTGGCCTATGTAAAACAGGTAAGATCAAAACAGCCATAACTTTCGCATATGAGCTTCGAATTGAGCAAACTCAAGCTTGTTGGATAGAGGACGATAAGAGTTATCCAAGGACAATTTGCTAAATTAAGAATAAGCAATGGAGAATAAATGCCACTAGGATATGTAAGATGACCTTCCCAAGTAATATCCAGCAAAATCTTCAACACCAAAAATACAAATATGATGCATGTGAATTCTGTTTTCGATGAGCTTGAGCTTATCACGACAAAGACCAAAAGATCCTAAAATCACAAATAGAAAAAACAAACAAGGACCAAGAAATATGATGCAAGGATGCAATGGTTTGAGCTCTCTATGAAAGATATGATCAAGCTACTCACTTGAGAGCCCCCCTTGATAGTACGACAATCGATCCTATAACCTTGTCTCCAAACGGACACCATGAGACCAGCAAAATAGAATACCTATCAAAGACAAGCCTTTGCCTTGCGCATAATCCACTTGAGCTAGATGATGACAACCTTGTCCTCCTCGATATGGACCACCTTTCTTGAATGTGTTGGCTTTGTGAAGACTAGTAGATTGCTCCCCCATACTCCACTATGGGTGAGCTATTCTTCGGCACATCTTCACAAGTCCATTGTCACCTTAATGGATGGCAAGCTTGAAGCATATGATCTCTTCGTGATGATCCACTTAAACTTGCACACCGCAACCTAACCATGCAGAGAACTCTCGTGTAGACCATGGTTAGCGCATAACGCATAATGGACAATGCTTACCATACTATGGGATCACTTGATCCCTCTCGGTACATCTTCTATGCTTTGTGTGCTGATCAACTTGATTCACAATTTGACTTAGTATTGATCAACCTCTCACATGACCAATATTTAGAAAATTCCTTGAATATCACCTTGGCCATCACATACTCTCCTTCAAACCAACAAATGGACTTCGAGAAAAGCCTATGGACAAACCGTTCAAATATAACTCAAGGCAACCATTAGTCCATATGAATTGTCATCAATTACAAAAACCAAACATGGGGACACCACATGTTCTTTCAAACACCTCATCCCTTTTAATAGTATTGGCTTTCCTGTGGACTCAATGCAATCTTGGACCACTTAAACTTAAACATGGAGTCTTGAGCTTTTGTCAGTTCTTGTCCTTAGCATTTTGAGGGGTCCACATCTCTAGTCCTTGCCATGCTGATACGTCCAAAACGTATCTATAATTTCTGCTTGCTCCATGCCACTTTTGGGTGATATTGCTATGATATTCATACACTTCCATACACTTTTGATCATATTTGGACTAACTTACTAATCCAGTGCACCCCAGTGCCAGTTTCTGTTTTCGGCTGTTTTTGTATTTCAGGTTTTCACATTACAACAACTGCCAGGAAAATCCAGAAAAAATATATAAAAAATCAGCGTTCCGGAAACTACCGTGCTTCCGAAGGGCAGCCGGGGGGGCACCAGGGCTCCAGGCGCCCTAGCGGCGCCCCCCCCCTGGGCCGCGCCGGGGGGGCGCCTGGGCCCCCCGAAGCTTCCCCGATGCTCCCCTTTGGCATATATTTAAAGCGTCCTCCGAAACCCTCAGAACAGGAACTCTTTTCGCGATCCCATCTTTGTTCCGCCGCCGCCGCCGCTTCCAAGATCGGGAGCACCAGGAGAACTCTTCCTGGCACCCTGCCGGAGGGGAGGATCACCACCGGGAGCTTCTCCACCACCATGGACGCCTCCCGGATGACTCATGAGTAGTCTCCCTTGGACCATGAGTCCATGACCAGTAGCTATGTGATGTTCTCCTCCCGTTCTTGTGCTTCACTAATTAGTCCTCGTGAGCTGCCCTACATGATCGAGGCACATATGTAATCCTTATGCTGTTGCTATGTTGAGTTTGCTGGGATCCGATGGATTATGGGATTATGTTCAGATTGATCTTGAGTAATATATTTGATCTACCTCTTTTATATTTATGTTCATAAGTAATTCTTGCATGTTCTCCGTTGTTATTTATTGCTTTGGCCAAGTAATACGTAGTGACTCCAAGAGGGAACGTTATGCTCGATTGTGGGTTCATGCCCCTCGATGACTAGCTTGAGTGACAGAAACATGAGTCTAGGGGATGTGCTGTTGCCACAAGGGGGAAAACAACGGTGCTTGTGCCCGCGGGTGCAAGGATTGTTTACTTTACGCAAAGTTCTTTTAATGCAGTTGTCTGTTGCATTGAGTTTACACTATGGGTGGGACTCGCAACTTAATACCAGCGAGATGTTCTGGATAGATATCTCAAGGTGGATGATTAGTAGTAGATATTGATGGATTTCGGTCTACTTATTTTGGCGTACCGCCCATGCTTTGAACCTCAACCTTTCTTGCACTGTAGTCAGCATTGGTTTGCGTTCGTGGTCCTGTCAATTGCCCAACTGTAATTTGTTTACCTCACATAGCTGTTTTACCGTCTTTTGGGAGAGAGACATCACTAGTGAACATCATGAGACTCCGGTCCATATTACCATCATTGATCACATCCGCTATTTACTTTTCGCTTTTATTTACTATTGCAAAACATTATCTATCACTACTATCATTTGCTTTTAACCCTTTGTGAACTACAAGGCCGGAGGGATTGACAACCTCTCTGTACTCGTTGGGAGCAAAGTTATTTGTATCTGTGTGCAGGTCCACGTTGATTGCTAATTTGCGCCGTTAGCAGTTGACACCTACTTGTTGAACCTAGGAGTCTCTGGGGATTCGATCCTTGGCATCTTTGCTAAGGGAAAACACTTCTACATACTGCATCTTACACCTTCCACTTGGGGTAACCAACGAGGGTTTCGAGGCCCATCAAGGAGTATTTTCTGGCACCGTTGTCGGGGACTCCACTCTTCAGGATAGGGGAGTTGCACGCTATCTTTTACCTTTGCTTTTTAGTCTTGTTAGTTTACCTTTCAGTTTTTGCTTTAGTACCTTTTCTTGAAAATCACAAAAAAAAAAAATTACCTTCTATTAGTAGTCCTTTCTGTTTAGCCAAACATGTCAGGATATGGTGCTTTGAGGGAATCAGAAGTTCTAGATTTCCATCAAAGGGATGGAGAAAATATGAAGAAGGCATGGGATAGAATTTCTGATGCACATAGGAGAATTATGCCTTGGATACCTATAAAAATTGTGCTTAGGAATTTTTACTAAGGTCTTTTTAAATGGTGTAAACACTCTCTTGACATTATAGCCGAGGGAGATTACCTAGAGTGTGATGAAGCTAGAGCTCTTGAAATTATACATGGTCTATCTAGTTACTTTGTTTATGATCATAATCTTGATGCTGTCATAGATAGACTTGCTACTATTGAAAAGAGAATGGATGCTCTAGACTTAATGAAGGTAGAGAAACCCAAACCCAATAAGAGAGATATTTTGGAAATAGATAATGACTGGGAGCCTCTTGTTAGGATTAGCATCTCTAATCAAGACTTCCTTGCTTATTGTGATATTGGATCTATGGTTTCTACTATGCCAAAAATTGTTCATGATTCTTTAAAATTTAACATGGATAGATTATCATCTTATCATGAACACACTAATGGAAATATTTCTGAAATCCAGGGAAGAATAAAAGACGTGCCAGTTAAATTCCTTAAAGGGATTGCAATGATTGATTTCTTCATCATGGAGCCAAACCAAGGAAATATAGTGCTTGGAAGGGACTTCCTCCGAGCGGTAAAAGGCTTCATCGATATAGGTAAGGGATAAATCCGCTTACGCGGGAAGGCAAAAGGTGTGTACCCCTTTCCTAGAAGGAACAAGAGTGAACTTGTTGAGGAACCTTATGAATCAATTTATAACTCCGATTATTATGATGGTTATTGATTCCTCTATGCATTATGCCTAGCTTAAAGGCATAAAAGAAAGCGCTTTTGGGAGGCAGCCCACATGAATAAAAATTTTGCTTTTGTTGTGTCTTGATGTTGTTTACTGCTGTAGCATCATCATTGTATCTTTGCTTTTCATATTTGTGCCAAGTATAGCCTCTGATTGCTAGAAAGTTCAAAAGTTGTGAGGTGCTGTCCAGGAAACAGATTCTGTCCTTGGATAGAAAAATTCGTATAAAATCACCAGGTCATCTTTTTTATCTGAATTTTCTCGACGGCGTTCTCTATATAATTTTATTTCGTGCGTCTGTTCTGAATTTTTGATTTGAGTTGCAGAAGTATCCCGAACAGATCAATTACTACCTGTTGTTCTGTTTTTCACAGATTCTGTCATGTTTTGCCTTTCCTTAATTTTGCAAATCAAGAGCTTACTTTTTCTTTGCAAAAACCTTTTGGCAATCTTGAGAAACAGTAGAACTTCAAGATTATCTTTATTTCCAGCAAGGTATAATTATTTTATTAAGGGTACTAACCTCGCTAATCAGATTATGATGAGTTATGTATGAAGGGAGTTTTCAAGTGTGCGAGGGAAGATGATAAAAAGATTCAGGAGTGTCAAGCGCTCAAGCTTGGGGATGCCCCCGTGCACCCCCAAGAAATATTCAAGGAGACTCAAGCGTCTAAGCTTGGGGATGCCCCCGTGCATCCCCTTCTCCATCAACATTATCAGTTCGTCTTTCGTTTCGCTATATTTTTATCACTTCATGTGTTATGTGCTATGCTTGGAGCATCTTGCTTTTAGTTTTCTTTTTAGTTTTTCATAACGAGTCGGAACTCAGCATTCCTTTATGTGGGAGGGAAACACGCTCCACTTCTACCTAGAACATAACATAGAATTTTCATGTCTATCTTTGCTGTGTGTGTTCTTTGTCTTTTAATAGCTACTATCATGCTCTGCTCTTAGTATTCATGCTTATCTTTTCAAAGAGCTTTTGTTTAGTTGGTTGCTTGAACTCTCTTTAATTATCATGCTCACCTTATTAAGAGAGTTTGCTTCCGTTGCATTGGTTAATATGTCTATGATAAAGATGCTACGTGCATAATGGTGCTTAGTAGTTCAGGTTTTCTTATGGTTAATCTCAAATAGCTGGGGGATTCCCAATGTGTTATTGGAATACCAACTTGATTTGTTTGCCTATGATGTGGTATGGTTTAGTAATATCTTCCTTCGAGAATTTATTTTGATTGACTTGGCGTATGCTCACGCATATTTAAGACTGTAAAGAAAGTCTGTCAAGCCTTGATGATCTTTTATTTCTGAATAGCGATATAACTTCCATGCCTGATTCAATATTGCTTTGTCGCTCTGCATGATTATGACCGTCATTGCTCTCTTAGTTGGTCGCTCCCAGTCTTTTGTTAACCTCCACCTGTACTAAGACTAACTTTGCAATACATAGCTCATGGGAAAGTAGCTTAAAAACTATTGTGGTAAAGAATATGTTGCTTATGTATCTAATTTCTTATAAGTTGCTTGCTGAGCGGTAACCATGTTTCTGGGGACGCCATCAACTGTCACACTTTTGTTGAATATCATGTGAGTTGCTATGCATGTTCGTCTTGTCTGAAGTAAGGGTGATTTTCCGTGGGTTGAATGAATATGCATATTTTTAGAGAAGAACATTGGGCCACCAACCAAAGCCATGCATCATGGTGGAAGTTTTAGCTTGGACTTAATCCTCAATCTCTTATGAGAATATGCTTATGCATTAAAGAGGAGTCCATCATCTATTTTCTATGTTGTCCCGGTATGGATGTCCTCAAGTTGAGATCTATCAAAAACGAGAAATCAAATGTGATTTATCTCCTTGGACCTTTGTACAGGTGGCATAGAGGTACCCCTTTGTGACACTTGGTTGAAACATATGTAATGCAATGATAACCCATGGAAATCCGAGCTAATTAGGACAAGGTGCGAGCACTATTGGTATTCGATGCATGAGGCTTGCAACTTATAGGATGTCTTATGCATGACACATATGAAGTACTACTACCGTTGACAAAATTGCTTCCATGTTTTCAAAATAAAAAAAACTCTAGCACTTAACCATTCTTTTACTTTTATGTTGAGTCTCCACCTTCTTTTAAAAGCACCAACTACTGAGAGCATGATTGTCATTCTGAGTGTAATGTGCATTGTCCCAAAGTAGCATTGTCTTTTGCATGATTGTGATATCATTATTTCTGAAATCATTGTATCTAGTCATCACTTAAACCTTGAAGGTGCCCCTGCATTTATGTTTTGCTTCACTAAAGGGGGCAAGCTAGATATCACTTTATCATATTTGCACATCATGTTCATTACAAATCTATTTGATGCTTCAATGTCATATTGTAAAACTTTCAGTCATTTGCGATTTTCTCATGAGGCAACTTAATTACTATAGAATCATTGTCTCAGTAAGCTTTTGTCATATGACTATGAAAAAGTCCTATATGGTTAATAGCATGTCACCACAGAAATTATTCTTGTTATCATTTACCTACTCGAGGACGAGCAGGAATTAAGCTTGGGGGTGTTGATACGTCCAAAACGTATCTATAATTTCTGCTTGCTCCATGCCACTTTTGGGTGATATTGCTATGATATTCATACACTTCCATACACTTTTGATCATATTTGGACTAACTTACTAATCCAGTGCACCCCAGTGCCAATTTCTGTTTTCGGCTGTTTTTGTATTTCAGGTTTTCACGTTACAAGAACTGCCAGGAAAAATCCAGAAAATTATATAAAAAATCAGCATTCCGGAAACTACCGTGCGTCCGAAGGGCAGCCAGGGGGGGCCACCAGGGCTCCAGGCGCCCTGGCGGCGCGTCCCCCTGGGCCGCGCCGGGGGGGGCGCCTGGGGCCCCCGAAGCTTCCCCGATGCTCCCCTTTGGCATATATTTAAAGCGTCCTCCGAAACCCTCAGAACAGGAACTCTTTTCGCGATCCCATCTCTGTTCCGCCGCCGCCGCCGCTTCCAAGATCGGGAGCACCAGGAGAACTCTTCCCGGCACCCTGCCGGAGGGGAGGATCACCACCGGGAGCTTCTCCACCACCATGGACGCCTCCCGGATGACTCGTGAGTAGTATCCCTTGGACCATGAGTCCATGACCAGTAGCTATGTGATATTCTCCTCCCGTTCTTGTGCTTCACTAATTAGTCCTCGTGAGCTGCCCTACATGATCGAGGCACATATGTAATCCTTATGTTGTTGCTATGTTGAGTTTGCTGGGATCCGATGGATTATGGGATTATGTTCAGATTGATCTTGAGTAATATATTTGATCTACCTCTTTTATATTTATGTTCATAAGTAATTCTTGCATGTTCTCCGTTGTTATTTATTGCTTTGGCCAAGTAATACGTAGTGACTCCAAGAGGGAACGTTATGCTCGATTGTGGGTTCATGCCCCTCGATGACTAGCTTGAGTGACAGAAACATGAGTCTAGGGGATGTGCTGTTGCCACAAGGGGGAAAACAACGGTGCTTGTGCCCGCGGGTGCAAGGATTGTTTACTTTACGCAAAGTTCTTTTAATGCAGTTGTCTGTTGCATTGAGTTTACACTATGGGTGGGACTCGCAACTTAATACCAGCGAGATGTTCTGGATAGATATCTCAAGGTGGATGATTAGTAGTAGATATTGATGGATTTCGGTCTACTTATTTTGGCGTACCGCCCATGCTTTGAACCTCAACCTTTCTTGCAATGTAGTCAGCATTGGTTTGCGTTCGTGGTCCTGTCAATTGCCCAGCTGTAATTTGTTTACCTCACATAGCTGTTTTACCGTCTTTTGGGAGAGAGACATCACTAGTGAACATCATGAGACTCCGGTCCATATTACCATCATTGATCACATCCGCTATTTACTTTTCGCTTTTATTTACTATTGCAAAACATTATCTATCACTACTATCATTTGCTTTTAACCCTTTGTGAACTACAAGGCCGGAGGGATTGACAACCTCTCTGTACTCGTTGGGAGCAAAGTTATTTGTATCTGTGTGCAGGTCCACGTTGATTGCTAATTTGCGCCGTTAGCAGTTGACACCTACTTGTTGAACCTAGGAGTCTCTGGGGATTGGATCCTTGGCATCTTTGCTAAGGGAAAACACTTCTACATAATGCATCTTACACCTTCCACTTGGGGTAACCAACGAGGGGTTCGAGGCCCATCACATGCCAATCACTAAACATCCTGAAATATTTATCTTGAACGGACATTAGTTCAGTGAGGTATATGTTGTTATGTATTACCAAAACCACCCTGGGTTAGTTGCACTTTCAATAGGTCATCTTGAAGGTTTAGTGATGCATACCGATGCTTGCAAGGGATTGGAAACTATTGTTGAGGTTGTGTACCCTCGAGTGGAGTGATACGTCTCCAACGTATCTATAATTTTTTTATTGTTCCATGCTATTATTTATGATGTTCTGGATGCTTAAAGGGCTTTGTTATACACTTTTATATTATTTTTGGGACTAGCCTATTAACCCAAAGCCCAGTCCAGATTGTTGTTTTTTGCCTATTTCAGGGTTTTACAGAAAAGGAATATCAAACGGAGTCCGAACGGAATGAAACTTTGGGACATATATTTTTGGAGCAAAATACGCACGGGAGACTTGAGAACCACGGAGTAGGGCACATGTGGCGTCCACGAGGCTGGTGGGCGCCCCCCCCCCTATAGGGCGCACCCCTGCCTCGTGGGCCCCACGTTTGGCCCCCGGTGCCCTCCTTCCTCCTATATATACCTACGTACCCTAAAACCATCAGACGAACAGATAAAACCCTAGTTCCACCGCCGCAACCTTCTGTTCCCGTGAGATCCCATCTTGGGACCTGTTCCGGAGCTCCGCCGGAGGATCTACCACAGAGTGCTTCTAAATCATCATCATCGCCTCACCATGAGTTCTGAGTAGTTTACCACGGACCTTCGGGTCCATATCAAGTATCTAGATGGCTTCTTCTCTCTCTTTGGATCTCAATACCAAGTTCTCCTCGGTCTTCAAGGAGATCTATTCGATATAATCTCTTTTTGTGGTGTGTTTGTCGAGATCCGATGAATTGTGGTTTATGATTAATATTATCTATGAGAAATATTTGGTTCTTTTCTGAACTCTTTATGTATGATTATAATATCCTTGCAAGTCTCTTCGAATTATTAGTTTGGTTTGGCCTACTAGATCTATAGTTCTTGCAATGGGAGAAGTGCTTGGCTTTGGGTTCAATCTTGTGGTGTCCTTTCCCAGTGATAGTAGGGGCAGCAAGGCACGTATTGTATTGTTGCCATCGAGGATAAAAAGATGGGGTTTATATCATATTGTTTGAGTTTATCCCTCTACATCATGTCATCTTGCTTAAGGCATTGCTCTGTTCTTATGAACTTAATACTCTAGATGCATGCTGGATAGCGGTCGATGTGTGGAGTAATAGTAGTAGATGCAGAATCATTTTGGTCCACTTGTTTCGGACGTGATGCCTATATGTAATGATCATGCCTAGATAGTCTCATAAGTATTTGCTTTTCTATCAATTGCTCGACAGTAATTGGTTTACCCGTCGTAGAATTCCGCTATCATGAGAGAAGCCACTAGAAAAACCTATGGCCCCCGGGTCTATTCTCAACATATCAATCTACAATCTACTTTACTTTACCATTTTTACTTTCTGTTCTTGTATCCAAAAATACCAAAAATATCAAACTATCATATCTATCAGATCTCACTTTCGTAAGTGACCGTAAAGGGATTGACAACCCCTTATCGCATTGGTTGCGAAGTTCTTATTTGTTTGTGCAGGTGCGAGGGACTCGTGCGTGGTCACCTACTAGATTGATACCATGGTTCTCAAAAACTGAGGGAAATACTTACGCTACTGTGCTGCATCACCCTTTCCTCTTCGAGGGAATACAACGCAAGCTCGAGAAGTAGCAAGAAGAATTTCTGGCACCGTTGTCGGGGAGGATTACGCAAAAGTCATATACCAAGTACCTATCACAAACCCTTATCCTTCGCATTACATTTATTTGCCTCTCGTTTTCCTCTCCCCCACTTCACCCTTGCCGTTTTATTTGCCCTTCTTTTGCCGTGTGTTTATTGTTCGCTTGCTTCTTCCTTGCTTGTGTGTTAGATTGCTTGCTTGTCATCATGTCTAGCACACCTATCATTATCAATACTCCCGAGAGTGAGGTTCTTAGTTTTAAACAAAGGGAGGAAGAAAACTTAAAAGATGTCTGGCATAGAATTTGCAATGCTCAAAATAGATCTACTAGGAAGCTTTCCACTTCCGTGCTTCTTTACAATTTTTATGTTGGCATAACTCCTTGGCATAGATATATTTTCGATACCATTACCACAGGGAATTTCTTGGGTAGCCATATGTCACACCCTGCATTTTGTAACATGTTATTTGTATCTTTGAAGCATGAAAATTTGGACCAGCAAAAAAAAATTAGCATCATTTGGCTTTATTTGGAA
This sequence comes from Secale cereale, assembly GCA_902687465.1. NCBI lineage: Eukaryota > Viridiplantae > Streptophyta > Magnoliopsida > Poales > Poaceae > Secale > Secale cereale. The sequence continues at coordinate 391,494,719 of LR738713.1, read as the reverse complement.
TTGAGTTTTCTTCATATGCTTTTTCTTGTGCTCATTAAAGTCAACTATGACCTCTTGTAGAATTCATCTCCATACCCAAAACTTCTGCCCAATGATCATGCCAAGTGTTATATAACAGTATAGTATTTTCTTACAAAATTAATTAGGCCAAAAGGTATTTTATAAATTTAGTTTTCCAAAAACCCCTCAATTGAGATTGCACTGCAAGTACTTGATTTAGGGTGAGAAAATTATTTCAAAAAGTATATTTTAGACCTAGTACTCATAGGACTTCCAGAAACCACAAAGGTATAATTTTAAAAGTTATTTTTCTATTTTATTTAAAAGCTTTTTCTTAAGGCCAGAAATGGTCTTTAATAGGGGAAAATTATTTAACTGTTTCAAAAATATTTGCCAAAATTCAGAGAGACTCAGAGGACATATATTGTCCATATATAAGAGTTTAAACACTTGGTCATGTTCAAAATAATGGGCTAAACCCTCTAAAACCCTTTCTGGATATTTCAAGCTTTTGAAATATTTACAAAGGAAATATTCTCCAAAAATTCCAGGGAAATTCTATCATGTCACATATGACATATTTGATGATCTTGCCAAGTCCCATGCCTTGGGAAGCAAGAAAACATCCTCAAACCCCTTCATAACCATTCTGTCCATATTTGAAGTTTGAGCAACTTTACATTGCCAAACTTGTCCAAATGCTCTCAAACTTGGTGCACATGCTAGAATGGCCTAATAAGGCATCTAGACCAAATGGCACAAGAATTGGAATAGAGCAACTTGATCAGATCACCCTAAAACCCTTTCTGTTCAAATGCAAATTTGAACAACTTTACATTACCAACTTTTTATCTGGAGCTTCAAACTTTGTGGGCATGATCAATACCCCAAATGATGATGCTACACCAAGTGGTGCATCAAGGGGAGATGATTAGCTTGACTCAAACAAGATGAAGTTGTTTCTGTTGATTTCTAGGGTTCACCAAAGTTACATTGGCTAGTTTCTTCAAATGAGCCCAAATTTGGTGAAGCACCCTATTTTCACATGTTATTCAATCCTGTTAAGTGCCATGTCAAGTGGAGGTCATTTGCTTGACCAAACACTAATCAAACACCTTCTGCAGATTTACTAAAACCCTCATGCTGATCACTTTGACTCTTCTCCATGGCCTCAACTTTTTACCACATGATCATTGAGTTACTAGCTACCTCCAGTAACTTCCCCAGCACCCCAGCTCCATGATTGAGGGGTAAGAACCCTGTTTTACCTTGCTGGACAGCAGGTTTTCACCAAGTCACCAGCATCCTCCCTCTCTCTCAGCATCTCCAGGGCATCCAAGGCCTCAGGCCATTTCTTTACTCCTCTCTCAACCTTCTAGACACTCTTGGACACGTTGGTTTTGACCAGAACGGCGAGATCGCGATGATGCCAGCAATACGCACGCTCTGGAGCGCGCTACAGTGCACCTCCGCACGGTGGCTCCAGCCAATCAGCCTCCCCCGACAGCCTCGGGCCTCCCCTTCGCGCCAGTCGAGGCCTCTCGACGTCCGCAACCTCCCCGGCGCTGTCCCCCCTCCTCCTGCGCCCTCCAGTGGCCGTCGTCGCACGCGCGCTGGCCGCCCGCAACGGCCACTCCTCTGCCTCGCACGCGCGCGTCGACTGGAAGGTCCCCCGCTCCTCCTCTCACTTCTACTGGACGTGGAGCTCGTCCAGGAACACCATGGACTCATCCCCTCGGCCTCCCGTGCGCTGTAGCCTCGAGCCGGAGCTCGCCGGCGCACTGGACCACGGGCCTCCGTCGACCTCCTATAAATAGCCCCTCCCGAGCCTCTCCAGCAACATCAGCAGCTTCACCTCACTCCACTGAGCCCCCCAACACCATCAGTTCGACCCCAGGAGGTCCCAGTGCTCGGGATCGACCGGAGCTCCGCCGCGTCGGGCCGCCGGTGATCCCGCAGTACGAGCGTCCCATGCCCTTCCTTTCGCCCGATCTGAAACCGCCGTGCTCCACTGACCCTTTCCCCCTGTTTCCCCCTCCGTTTGCAGTCGGAAACGACCGGAGCATCAACCTCCCGACGAGCTTCCGCCGTCCCACCTCGCCGCCGGCGAACCTGACCTCCCCGGCGTGCCGCACCACCACCCCTACAACCGCCACTCGACGCTGGACCCATTCCCACCCTCCGTTGCCGTCGCCGTGGCCGGAAACCTCGTCGGTGAGCTCGCCGTCGCCGTGGCCGCAAGGTTGGAGATGACAGGCGAGCCCCGCCTATCATCCCCACACCTCTCTCCCCCTCCTCTCTGCCACTAACCGCCGGGCCCCGCCCGTCAGGTTTAAAAAACTGACGTGCGCGCGCAGGCACCCGTGCGGCTGGGCTGGTCCGTCTGGGCCGTGCACTGTGGCCTTCTCTGGCCCAGTGCACAGGACACATTTTCTTTTTCTTTTCTGTAAATGTTTTAAACATTTCTACAGAAAAGAATAATGGTCCAAATAAAATAATTCCAACTCCTAAAATCTTGTAATATTCCAACCTATTTAATGGTACCACTTTCACTCAAATCCATGAAACTTTTCTGTTCTGTTCAAATTTAAATTCAAATTTGAGCAGTAAAACCCCTGTTCTAAAATCAATAGATTCCATTCTGTAACTCCAAAACTCCAACTATGAATTTTCCCCATCTTAGAAATTCCTCTAGTATTTAACAAAAATAAGTTGACATTTTTCTGAGCACTTTGGTTTTTCTGTTTTATTTGTGGTCTTATTTTTCCGTTGTTATTATGCGACGTATAGATCCCGTATTTGACGAAGTTGCTGTGGAAGAAGAAGGAGAAGGATTTGAAGACTTTGAAGACCAAGCCAATCCAGGCAAGCAGCCCTTTGACCATGACACACTTGTTCTTTGGAACCCGTTTGTTTCCAATGCATGATGTTAGGGTTACGATAGTGACCTAGTTGATTCCACCATATGATGCATGCCATGATCTTGATCTTGCTATGTGCTAGATAACATGCATATGGTTAGTGGTTATGATTAGTGATGCATGTGTGACATGAACCTTCGTGGTTGAAGTCTTTACATAAAACCCCGTCGGGTGCCATTCATGCCCGAGGGAGATGATGATGAGTTGGGTGACCACTTGATGACGAAGTGGTGTACCAAGGCAAGTGTGTGTGTTTTTCAAACGGATTGGTTTAAGTTGCGACCGTTATTCCAACCATACATGTGCAACCACACTACCCCTTATGGGACGGGGCTTTATTGATTACTTAGGTCGATACTAGCATGGTGCCCGCATTACTAGTGACGGGAAGACTTGAAGTCTTTCCCGGGACGGGGTCGTGCTTGGATAGACGACCATGGCTGTTTTCACAGGGCACCGGACACACCGTTGGTCCCTTCGGGTACGCGTGACATTGAATTAGGGCAAGTCCCGTGATCTATTGTTTGTACCCGAGGGTCGTGTACCAACGAGTGGACCCTATGTTAGTGTCGTCTAAGGAAAGATAATGACCGGGTGCTTACCCTGGGTACTTGAGGTACCGCGGGTCGTGGATGACACGGAAGTTCCCCGGATCTTGTGGGTAAAGTGTACAACCTCTGCAGAGTGTCAAACTATTCGAATAGCCATGTCCACGGTCATGGACAGTTGGGTAACCGCTCTTGGGCTACGTCCAATGTTTGTGAAAACCATGCGTGTGTATGTGAGTCAAGGTGGTGACTTGACTCGATGAGTTGAATCATATTCGTGTTGATATCGGTAACCTGTCTTCGAGGTTACGCGAGTTTTTTGATGCATTAACTTGATGGTAGAATTGTTGTTCTAGCCTTGCTAGATTGATCATTATTATACAAATGCACTGTTACTTTAAACCACATCATGGGTTGCTTGCGAGTACATTCAAAGTACTCATTGGCTTGCCACTGGTTATTTAATTGGCCAGGCATGGAAGAGTAGGAATATGAGGAAGAGTTCTTTGGAGACGAACATGCGAACTAGGACGCTATCCCAGTCAGAATGCCTATAGGGTTAAGGCAGATGGCATGGGTTCTACCCGTTATCGAAGACTTCCGCTATTTGAGTTATTTGCTATTCAGCCCGTGAGGCTCTATCTATGTAAGACTTGGCCATAATGGCCTTAATTCGTGTAAGACTATTTGTATGGATGTAAGACTCTTGTTATTTCAGCTTCTGTGTGTTCAGTGAGCATTGATCTCTGGGATCACTATACACGTGCATTCGGTGATCTCGACTTCCAAGTCGGGGTCCCCACAGAGCTGGTATCAGAGCCATCCTAACTGTAGGAAGCCTTAGTTAGCATGGGCGTTAGTTAGATAAGACCCCTTTTCAAAAAACCTTCTGAACCTCTCTTCTTTTCTAAACCTGAGATTTCATCAGCTTATTAACCCCTCCTATTCCACCTTTGTAGATGGCCGCTGTACCCGAAGAGCACCTGACCACTGGGTTTCCCTTACTTCTCGAGGATAACCTCCAGGAGTGTCGGTTCCACCGAGCACCCATTCTCACCTACCTTGAGCATTGGGTTAGCGACACTGAGGTGGAGTACCATGTGGAAGTGATCATGAAGGCAAATGATCCTCCCACAAGTTGGTTCTTCGAGGGACCCCAGATGGCAACACTACCACTCGCTGTCGAGGCTGCTGCACTGAAGGCATTAACCCATCTCCGCGAGCTTCTTCCGGAGATGGCAGCCAAGATGACAACTCGCTTCTTACCATACCGGAAGGAAGGTGAAGAGGAAAGCAGCACACTAGCCCCTCCATTGAAGGAAGGACTCTCGCTTCGATTCCAGACCTACTTCAGTCTATGTGCCGACAGCTTGGCACAAGACTTGGCCTCGGAATCAATGAAGCTTCGAGAAGAACTTCACAAGACCAAGGCACTTCTTCGTCGAGCTCAAGAGAAGGCAAATAGGATCAAGAAGGAAGGACCACCTTCTGGACAATCCGCTATCGCATATCGAGGCGGAAGGCCCTCCGAGGATGTATCTTCCAAGAATGAAGAACCACCTCGGCGACGCCGGATGACGGCGAGGAAATATCGCAAGCTTTTCCCTGCACCACCGACGAAGCACCGTCGTATCCAACTCCTCCACTCCCCCACACCCTCAAGTGACAAGGGGGCCCAGACAGATGAAGACAAGGAGGAAGACCCAGAAGAGCCGGAATACGCGACCGAGCATTCCGCCGCTTAGGCATTATTCGCTACTCGGATATGCCAGTGTAACCTCTACGGTAGGATAGGTCGTGTAACCCCTATGCGCAGTCGAGTCCTTGTATGGTTCATATGAAACCATCTAGTGTTTGCTTTTGTTGTGTCTGGATGTATGTCGTATTCTTCCTTCGGGAATGTGTAAACGACTACATCACCCATTTGGATTTTAATGAATGTGTTTTGGCCTTACGGCCCTTGCATGATTTGATTTAGTGTCACACCCACCCCCTTACTAGGCACCCATCTATCTTGCTTTCCCTCTTCCGAGTCATGAGACCTTTTACCGCTCCAACAGGATGCCTGTTGTAACTCGTACTAGTACCTCTACCCAGCAGCCCGAAGCCGGAGCATCCTCTCAGCCAGAGGCAGGCCACGACCAAACCAACGACCAAGCTCCACCACCACCTCCTCCAAGCATGGACATGGCTCAGCTTCTCCAAGCTTTCCGAGAGGAACGCCAAGCCAACACTGCAGCTCTCCAGCTGATTGCTCAAGCTGTCACCAACAACCGCCAGCCGGCGGGGAATGGCAATGGACGTTCCACGTTGGCAGAGTTCAAGAAGCATGCACCGCCAACTTTCATCGAGACTGCTGAACCCCTGGATGCAGATGACTGGGTCCGTTCCATTGAGGAGATACTGGAACTAGTCGGATGCACCGAAGACCACGAGAAGGTGGCTTATGCAGCCCACTGCCTCGGGGGGACTGCTAGAGCTTGGTGGGATGGATTCAAGGTCATGCATGCTGAACAAGACATCACTTGGGTTAACTTCAAGGCAGAATTCCGCAAGGCCCACATTCCTTCCGGAATCATGGCTATCAAAAAGCGTGAGTTCCGAGCCCTGAAGCAAGGAAGTGGCACTGTCAAGGAGTACATGCAGAAGTTCAGTATTCTGTCAAGGTATGCCCCTGAAGATGTCAGCACTGATGCTGCCAAAAGGGAGCGCTTCATGGAAGGCCTCAATCAGGCTCTGCAATACTCGCTTGTCGTGTGCGACTGCCCGTCTTTCCCTGACCTGGTGAACAAGGCACTTATGCTTGAAGACAAGCGGCGTGCTTTGGAAGACACTCGCAAGCGCAAGTTGGTCAGTAAGGGAAGTTCCAGCAACCAGAAGCCTCGTCCGTGGCAGTCAGCCCCGGCCAAGCCAACCTATCAGCAACCAAGAGCTCCTGCACCTCGTGCCAACCCTCAGCCTCAGCAGTATGCCAACACCAGGCCAGCTTTCAACCCCAATACCAGTGGCGGCAACAAGATCAATCCAAACCAAGTTACTTGCTTTGGATGTGGTCAGTCTGGACACATCTCAAGGGTGTGCCCCAACAAGAAGCCTGATGCCCCGCGCCCCAATGCGCAGAACCAGGGACAAGGCCGTGGAATGCCACCAAGGAACCCAGCTCCTCGCAATCCACCGAACCATGGGAAGGGGCGTGTGAATCACGTCACTGCTGAAGAAGCCTAGGAAGACCCGGACGTCGTGCTAGGTACGTTCCTTGTCAACTCAGCACCTGCAACTGTCTTGTTTGATTCTGGAGCAACACATTCATTTGTCACTCAAAGATTTGCATTAAAAAGTGGCATGTCCCCTACACCCCTGAATAACCCTATGGTGGTACAAACCCCCGGAGCCGAGATGAGAGCCAAGATAGGCTGTAAAGGAGTCGGTATTACCATTAACGGTGTAGACTTCCTAGCAGACCTTATCATCCTGAGATCGCAAGGCTTGGATGTGATCTTAGGGATGGATTGGCTCAGTAAGCACCAAGGCTTGTTAGACTGTGCCAGTCGGACAGTCACTGTGACCAATGACCAAGGAGTCGAAGTCAAGTTTTCTTCCAACTCCTCTTCCGCTCAAGCCGCTAAAGTCAACTGTCTATCTGAAGTTGGGCTAGATCAAGTACCGGTGGTATGTGAGTATCCTGACGTCTTTCCGGATGAACTACCGGGAATGCCCCCTGACCGTGACATTGAGTTCATCATCGAGTTCGTGCCTGGAGCAGGACCCATCTATAGGAAGCCTTATAGAATGGGGACGGAAGAATTAGCTGAGTTGAAGAAGCAGCTGGAAGAGCAGCTAAGGAAGGGATTTATCCGCCCAAGTGCCTCCCCTTGGGGATCTCCTGTTCTGTTTGTGGCAAAGAGGGACGGTACCATCCGCTTATGCATTGACTATCGTTCCCTCAATGAAGTTACAATCAAGAACAAGTATCCACTTCCCAAGATCGAAGATCTGTTTGATCAGCTCAGCGGAGCCAAGGTATTCTCCAAGATCGACCTCAGATCTGGGTACTACCAGCTGAAGATCAGACCCCAAGATATTCCGAAGACGGCATTCGTAACCAGATATGGCCTATACGAGTGCACGGTCATGTCCTTTGGGTTAACCAATGCCCCAGCCTATTTCATGTACCTCATGAATAAAGTCTTCATGGAATATTTGGACAAGTTTGTTGTTGTCTTCATTGATGACATTCTTGTGTTCTCGAAGTCGGAGGAAGAGCACGAGCAGCATCTGAGGATGGTCCTAGACAAGCTTCGTGAGCACCAACTGTATGCCAAATTCAGCAAGTGTGAGTTCTGGCTGCATAAAGTTGGATTCTTAGGTCATGTCTTGACCGAGGAAGGATTATCTGTTGATCCTGCAAAGATCGAAGCTGTGACCCAATGGCAATCTCCAACGACTGTCAAGGAAGTTAGAAGCTTCCTCGGACTAGCGGGCTATTACCGCAAGTTCGTGGAAGGATTCTCTAGCATTGCACGACCAATGACTCAGCTCCTCAAAAAGGACAAGAAGTTCGAGTGGACGCCAAAATGCGAAGAAAGCTTCCAAGAGCTCAAGAGGAGATTGACCACCGCCCCAGTTCTGGCAACACCTGATATTCACAAGGAGTTTGTGATATATTGTGATGCCTCTCGAACCGGATTGGGAAGCGTTCTGATGCAAGAAGGCCGCGTCATAGCATACCTCTCCAGGCAGCTACGACCCCATGAGGAGAACTACGCTACTCACGATCTTGAGCTAGCGGCAGTAGTTCATGCCTTGAAGACATGGCGGCATTACCTCCTAGGGAAGCGGTGTGAGATCTACACAGACCACAAAAGTCTGAAGTACATTTTCACCCAAAAGGAATTGAACATGAGGCAGCGGAGATGGTTGGAACTCATCAAAGACTATGACCTCAGTGTTCAATATCACCCCGGGAAGGCTAACGTGGTGGCCGGTGCCTTAAGCAGGAAGGCTTGCTCTTTGAATGTCGTTATTCAAGAAAGGCAGCCAGCCTTGTTTAAGGAGATCGAGCAATTCAGTTTGGAATTGGTCACCCCTGGATTTCTGGATCATTTGGAAGTCAGACCAACCCTGATGGACGACGTCAAGAAGGCACAAGATGGACACGCAAGCATCGAAGGCATCAAGAAGAAGATGAAGCTGGGCAAGGCCCCAGGATTCTCCGAAGACGAGCACGGGATTGTTTGGTACAAAGGTCGCATCTGCGTACCAAACAACACCGAGCTGAAGACGCTGATTCTGCAAGAAGCCCACGACACTCCGTATTCCATCCACCCCGGAGGAACCAAGATGTACCAAGACTTGAAGGCACGATTCTGGTGGCACGGGATGAAAAGAGAGATTGCAACCTATGTTGCAAAGTGTGATGTGTGCCAAAGGGTCAAGGCTGAATATCAGCGACCTGCTGGATTGCTTCAACCACTTAAGGTTCCTGAGTGGAAGTGGGATAAAGTCGGAATGGACTTCATCACTGGATTACCAAGGTCGAATAGAGGACATGACTCTATCTGGGTCATAGTCGACCATTTGACCAAGGTGGCCCATTTCATTCCTGTCAAGACCACCTACTCAGGCAACCAGCTGGCAACTCTCTATATCAACCGAATCGTAAGTCTTCATGGTGTTCCCAAGGAGATTGTGTCAGATCGAGGCACCCAGTTCACTTCAAGGTTCTGGAAGAGATTCCAAGAAGCCTTGGGAACCAAGTTGTCTTTCAGCATGGCTTTCCACCCACAGACCGGAGGTCAAACAGAGCGAGTCAATCAAATTCTCGAAGACATGCTCCGAGCCTGTGTCCTGGCATATGGAGCCAAGTGGGAAGACTGTCTCCCTTTTGCCGAGTTCTCCTATAACAACAGTTACCAGTCAAGCCTTCAGATGGCACCATTTGAGGTGTTGTACAGACGCAGATGCCGCACACCCCTCAATTGGTCGGAGACTGGAGAAGGACTAGTCTTTGGACCGGATATTCTCCGCGCAGCAGAAAAGCAAGTCCAACTAGTCAGAGAGCGATTAAAGGCAGCCAAGTCAAGGCAGAAGAGTTATGCTGACACTCGACGCCGAGACATGAGTTTCCGTGTCGGAGATCATGTGTACCTGCGGGTAACTCCTCTGAAGGGAACCAAGCGTTTCCACGTCAAGGGGAAGCTTGCGCCAAGGTTCATTGGCCCTTTCAAGATCACCGACCGACGAGGAGAAGTGGCTTACCAGTTGGAACTACCACCTGAGCTATCCGATGTGCACAATGTGTTCCATGTGTCACAACTCCGGAAGTGTCTCCAAGTTCCAGACAAGCCCAATCTCTACAGGGATGTGGATCACCAAGCCATTGATCTGCAGCCTGATTTGACCTACCGCGAGAAGCCCATTCGCATTCTGGACGAAGCAAAACGACGGACGTGAAGCCATACCATCAAGTATTTCAAGGTCCAGTGAAGCAACCACACCGAAGCAGAAGCAACCTGGGAACGAGAAGACTATCTTAGATCCGAGTTTCCCGACCTCTTTTAAGACCTAGTTTAGGAATCTCGGGGACGAGATTCTTGTAAGGGGGGTAGGTCTGTCACACCCTGCATTTTGTAACATGTTATTTGTATCTTTGAAGCATGAAAATTTGGACCAGCAAAATTTTTTTAGCATCATTTGGCTTTATTTGGAATTGAGTTTTCTTCATATGCTTTTTCTTGTGCTCATTAAAGTCAACTATGACCTCTTGTAGAATTCATCTCCATACCCAAAACTTCTGCCCAATGATCATGCCAAGTGTTATATCACAGTATAGTATTTTCTTACAAAATTAATTTGGCCAAAAGGTATTTTATAAATTTAGTTTTCCAAAAACCCCTGAATTGAGATTGCACTGCAAGTACTTGATTTAGGGTGAGAAAATTATTTCAAAAAGTATATTTTAGACCTAGTAGTCATAGGACTTCCAGAAACCACAAAGGTATAATTTTAAAAGTTATTTTTCTATTTTATTTAAAAGCTTTTTCTTAAGGCCGGAAATGGTCTTTAATAGGGGAAAATTATTTAACTGTTTCAAAAATATTTGCCAAAATTCAGAGAGACTCAGAGGACATATATTGTCCATATATAAGAGTTTCAACACTTGGTCATGTTCAAAATAATGGGCTAAACCCTCTAAAACCCTTTCTGGATATTTCAAGCTTTTGAAATATTTACAAAGGAAATATTCTCCAAAAATTCCAGGGAAATTCTATCATGTCACATATGACATATTTGATGATCTTGCCAAGTCCCATGCCTTGGGAAGCAAGAAAACATCCTCAAACCCCTTCATAATCATTCTGTCCATATTTGAAGTTTGAGCAACTTTACATTGCCAAACTTGTCCAAATGCTCTCAAACTTGGTGCACATGCTAGAATGGCCTAATAAGGCATCTAGACCAAATGGCACAAGAATTGGAATAGAGCAACTTGATCAGATCACCCTAAAACCCTTTCTGTTCAAATGCAAATTTGAACAACTTTACATTACCAACTTTTTATCTGGAGCTTCAAACTTTGTGGGCATGATCAATACCCCAAATGATGATGCTACACCAAGTGGTGCATCAAGGGGAGATGATTAGCTTGACTCAAACAAGATGAAGTTGTTTCTGTTGATTTCTAGGGTTCACCAAAGTTACATTGGCTAGTTTCTTCAAATGAGCCCAAATTTGGTGAAGCACCCTATTTTCACATGTTATTCAATCCTGTTAAGTGCCATGTCAAGTGGAGGTCATTTGCTTGACCAAACACTAATCAAACACCTTCTGCAGATTTACTAAAACCCTCATGCTGATCACTTTGACTCTTCTCCATGGCCTCAACTTTTTACCACATGATCATTGAGTTACTAGCTACCTCCAGTAACTTCCCCAGCACCCCAGCTCCATGATTGAGGGGTAAGAACCCTGTTTTACCTTGCTGGACAGCAGGTTTTCACCAAGTCACCAGCATCCTCCCTCTCTCTCAGCATCTCCAGGGCATCCAAGGCCTCAGGCCATTTCTTTACTCCTCTCTCAACCTTCTAGACACTCTTGGACACGTTGGTTTTGACCAGAACGGTGAGAGCGCGATGATGCCAGCAATACGCACGCTCTGGAGCGCGCTACAGTGCACCTCCGCATGGTGGCTCCAGCCAATCAGCCTCCCCCGACAGCCTCGGGCCTCCCCTTCGCGCCAGTCGAGGCCTCTCGACGTCCGCAACCTCCCCGGCGCTGTCCCCCCTCCTCCTGCGCCCTCCAGTGGCCGTCGTCGCACGCGCGCTGGCCGCCCGCAACGGCCACTCCACTGCCTCGCACGCGCGCGTCGACTGGAAGGTCCCCCGCTCCTCCTCTCACTTCTACTGGACGTGGAGCTCGTCTAGGAACACCATGGACTCATCCCCTCGGCCTCCCGTGCGCTGTAGCCTCGAGCCGGAGCTCGCCGGCGCACTGGACCACGGGCCTCCGTCGACCTCCTATAAATAGCCCCTCCCGAGCCTCTCCAGCAACATCAGCAGCTTCACCTCACTCCACTGAGCCCCCCAGCACCATCAGTTCGACCCCAGGAGGTCCCAGTGCTCGGGATCGACCGGAGCTCCTCCGCGTCGGGCCGCCGGTGATCCCGCAGTACGAGCCTCCCCTGCCCTTCCTTTCGCCCGATCTGAAACCGCCGTGCTCCACAGACCCTTTCCCCCCTGTTTCCCCCACCGTTTGCAGTCGGAAACGACCGGAGCATCAACCTCCCAACGAGCTTCCGCCGTCCCACCTCGCCGCCGGCGAACCTGACCTCCCCGGCGTGCCGCACCACCACCCCTACAACTGCCACTGGACGCTGGACCCATTCCCACCCTCCGTTGCCGTCGCCGTGGCCGGAAACCTCGCCGGTGAGCTCGTCGTCGCCGTGACCGCAAGGTTGGAGATGACAGGCGGGCCCCGCCTGTCATCCCCACACCTCTCTCCCCCTCCTCTCTGCCACTGACCGCCGGGCCCCGCCCGTCAGGTTTAAAAACCTGACGTGCGTGCGTAGGCACCCGTGCGGCTGGGCTGGTCCGTCTGGGCCGTGCACTGTGGCCTTCTCTGGCCCAGTGCACAGGACACATTTTCTTTTTCTTTTCTGTAAATGTTTTAAACATTTCTACAGAAAAGAATAATGGTCCAAATAAAATAATTCCAACTCCTAAAATCTTGTAATATTCCAACCTATTTAATGGTACCACTTTCACTCAAATCCATGAAACTTTTCTGTTCTGTTCAAATTTAAATTCAAATTTGAGCAGTAAAACCCCTGTTCTAAAATCAATAGATTCCATTCTGTAACTCCAAAACTCCAACTATGAATTTTCCCCATCTTAGAAATTCCTCTAGTATTTAACAAAAATAAGTTGACATTTTTCTGAGCACTTTGGTTTTTCTGTTTTATTTGTGGTCTTATTTTTTCGTTGTTATTATGCGACGTATAGATCCCGTATTTGACGAAATTGCTGTGGAAGAAGAAGGAGAAGGATTTGAAGACTTTGAAGACCAAGCCTATCCAGGCAAGCAACCCTTTGACCATGACACACTTGTTCTTCGGAACCCGTTTGTTTCCAATGCATGATGTTAGGGTTACGATAGTGACCTAGTTGATTCCACCATATGATGCATGCCATGATCTTGATCTTGCTATGTGCTAGATAACATGCATATGGTTAGTGGTTATGATTAGTGATGCATGTGTGACATGAACCTTCGTGGTTGAAGTCTTTACATAAAACCCCGTCGGGTGCCATTCATGCCCGAGGGAGATGATGATGAGTTGGGTGACCACTTGATGACGAAGTGGTGTACCAAGGCAAGTGTGTGTGTTTTTCAAACGGATTGGTTTAAACCATACATGTGCAACCACACTACCCCTTATGGGACGGGGCTTTATTGATTACTTAGGTCGATACTAGCATGGTGCCCGCATTACTAGTGACGGGAAGACTTGAGGTCTTTCCCGGGACGGGGTCGTGCTTGGATAGACGACCATGGCTGTTTTCACAGGGCACCGGACACACCGTTGGTCCCTTCGGGTACACATGACATTGAATTAGGGCAAGTCCCGTGATCTATTGTTTGTACCCGAGGGCCGTGTACCAACGAGTGGACCCTATGTTAGTGTCGTCTAAGGAAAGATAATGACCGGGTGCTTACCCCGGGTACTTGAGGTACCGCGGGTCGTGGATGACACGGAAGTTCCCCGGATCTTGTGGGTAAAGTGTACAACCTCTGCAGAGTGTCAAACTATTCGAATAGCCGTGTCCACGGTCATGGATAGTTGGGTAACCGCTCTTGGGCTACGTCCAATGTTTGTGAAAACCATGCGTGTGTATGTGAGTCAAGGTGGTGACTTGACTCGATGAGTTGAATCATATTCGTGTTGATATCGGTAACCTGTCTTCGAGGTTACGCGAGTTTTTTGATGCATTAACTTGATGGTAGAATTGTTGTTCTAGCCTTGCTAGATTGATCATTATTATACAAATGCACTGTTACTTTAAACCACATCATGGGTTGCTTGCGAGTACATTCAAAGTACTCATTGGCTTGCCACTGGTTATTTAATTGGCCAGGCATGGAAGAGCAGGAATATGAGGAAGAGTTCTTTGGAGACGAACATGCGAACTAGGACGCTATCCCAGTCAGAATGCCTGTAGGGTTAAGGCAGATGGCATGGGTTCTACCCATTATCGAAGACTTCCGCTATTTGAGTTATTTTCTATTCAGCCCGTGAGGATCTATCTATGTAAGACTTGGCCATAATGGCCTTAATTCGTGTAAGACTATTTGTATGGATGTAAGACTCTTGTTATTTCAGCTTATGTGTGTTCAGTGAGCATTGATCTCTGGGATCACTGTACACGTGCATTCGGTGATCTCGACTTCCAAGTCGGGGTCCCCACACCATACTTTTGATTCTTATAATGCTATGATTGAATTATTTGGCTCCCCACCTCTTATGGTTAATGGGGCTGTTTTAACTTTGGAGCATGTTATGCAAAGGCTAGAAATCATTGAAAACAAAGTTGCTACGGTAGAATTGGTAGAGAATTTGGATCGAAAGATCCACAATGAAATTATTCAATATGGATCCAAGGTAGGAGTTATTCTGATTTTTTTTAAAGAAAAGGAACCCATAGTGAAAGAAAAATTAGATAAAGATTCTACTAGAATTGTCGGTGTACAAAAAGGGGGGGTACACTTTTTGTACCCCTATAATTGTGCACGGGCAGTCTGAGCCATGGGCGCCACCACACCAAGCAAGGCACGGGAGGTAAGCCAGGGTAAGACCGAAACACCAAAGAACAAGACCACAAAGAGCAAAGGGACGAAGCGGGTTCCCCCGGCAAGATCCTTGTCGGGAGCCAGTTTTTGCAGCCCCGACAAGATCCTTGCCGGGGCCGGCTTTAGCAGCCCCGGCAAGACCCTTGCCGCGGCAACTCGCCTCACGCCTACGGAGCAAATCACCCTTGAGTCCACTGCCCCCATGGGGCAAGGATTCGGGAGACATCCTCGTAGTGGCATGCAGATCTTTGTGAAGACATTCAAGATCAGATACGCGCTAAGAAGATGATGACCCTTGGCGGGATCCCAGCCAAGGAAGACCACAAGACCTCCGGTGAGCACCTTGCCGGGGATGGCAGCAGGCGCCACGGCAAGACCCTTGCCGGGGCCCCGGCAAGGCCCTTGCCAAGGACATCCGCAGGGCCACCATCAGGCCCACGCCGGCTAAACTACCATCGCCTTATACAGCTGCCGACCCAACCAGCTGGGCAGGCACCTGCGTGGCGGCATGCAGATCTTCGTGAAGACCCACCATTGCGCCACCTCAGCTGCCTGCCTACCTACATGGCATCTCAGGCATCGTTGGCCAGGGCACGTGTCGACACAAGAAGGAGCGGCGACGGACAAGACGGATCTCTCCCCCTCCCAGATAAAGCAAGGACACCTAAGCAAGACGCATTAAATGCGCCTTGTCATGTAATGCGAGGGATAACCTCGCATCACTGTACCCTTTCCACCTCCTGTGTGCCACTGTGGCAACCCCTTTTTCTATAAAAGGAGGCCCGAGGGAACCAGGAGGAGGATTCGGCTTTTTGGAGCTCCTCACGCCCCATAGCTAGTTGAAGAACACAGATCAACAATCCACCAAAGCAGGAGTAGGGTTTTACGCATCCCCACGGCCCGAATTTGGATAAACGAACTGTGTGCTATCTGTTTGATCCGCTCTTCTCTCAACCCCGCGCCCCGCTAACCGTAGTAGGGATTCTTGTGATCCCATAGGTGTCGTTCCCACCGACATCCTTGGCGCGCCAGGTAGGGGGCGCAGTTGTGAGAATCGGCTTTAGCAGTTAGTTCGACGCTTCTTCATCATCATGGCACCCAAGAAGAAGACGACGGTGGCGGTTGGCCAGTCGGAAGCCGGACAGCCTGTCCCGACGCGGGCAAGCAGCGGACCGGTCACGGAAAGGACCCGGGGCGCTGCCTGCGAACACCAACACCGTCCCAGCAGCCGGAGTTTGGGAGGTGGCGATGTTTGTGCGCCTGGTAATGGGCCACACACCGCCAAATCCAAAGACGGAGCCAGGCCCTCCGCGGGTGGCGCGGGGCCCTCCAGGATCGCTGCCGCATCACCCAAAGGCAACGCAAGGGCCTCCAGGACTCCCACGCCGGCGCCAACAGCGCGCTCCTCCCAAGCATCGCGCGACGAACGGCGTCATCACGCCAAAGATCCTGGACGTCGCCGCGGGAAGAGCCCCGAGCGCCACTCCCGAGACGTAGAAGACATGCCCGCCCGCCGAAGCACTGGTGGAAACGGCATGCGACCGCGGGATCGTGATGGAGCTCCTCCTGACATGGTCAGGGGTCGAAGCGTGTCGCAGTCCGTGCAGGTTTCGCTACCGCTAGCCCAGCAGAAGCCCTGGCGCGCGCGCAGTTGCTCCTCGACTTTCCTCCCGTTACGGGTAAACTCGACGAATGGAGAGCCACCATCCGAAGCCTTGTCGCAGTCTCCAACAAGGATGAACCAAGTCCAGCGGAGCCCCGGGGTCGACGCTCCGATGGGGTCCCACGCACCGGTGGCGGGAGGACCGGCAGCACCGTGGCCACGGTGCATTCGCCTCCTCCTTGCTCGGTACCGCGTGTGTCGACTCGTCGAGACGTGGTGGGTGACGCCATCTCCATAGCGTCGTCCGACCCACGGACCAACGGCGACCAGCGTCAAGTTCTTTAGGAGCGAGCTCATGAAGACGCTCGAACCACCATCGAGTGCCGGCACGGAGCGCGCCACCAGTCAGACAGGTGAGCAGGGCCTGCTGTGAACTGCCCAGCACCGGAGAGCCCTAGAGGTCTACCTTACGAGGTAGGCTGCCCGGCTTTTACCCATGAGCTGCTGCAGTTCCAGTGGCCCACTCACCGCACCTTCAAGCCTGACGTTGGCGAGAAGTACAACGGCAAGACCCACCCGTCGGAGTTCCTCAGCATCTACACCATCGCGATGCAAGCTGCCGGAGCCCGTGACGATAAGGTGCTTGCGAATTACTTCCCATTGGCTCTTAAACCCAACGCCATGCCGTGGTTGATGCACTCGCCGGTAGACTCTATTTCCTCCTGGTCGGATTTGTGCCATGAGTTTGTTGACGCCTTTATTGGAGGTCACCAAGCCCATGGCCAAGCAAGTGACCTGCACGTCATTCCCTAGAAGGGAGGCGAGAGTCTGCGCAATTATATACAGAGGTTTAGCCGGATACAGTACAATATCCCTGATGTTCACCCTGCCGCCATCATCAGCGTGTTTCATCAGAACGTGCGTAATCGCAAGATGCGTGAAGAACTGGCAATGAACAAGGTGAAAGATGTGGCGGAACTCTATGTTCTCACTGACAGATGTGCCCGGGCTGAAGAGGGAAGGAAGTACCCCGGCGAAGATGCCGGCATGGAAACCGACTCTTCAGATGAGGATACTGCCGTCCCGGCGAAGAAAGGTCGGCGCCGCAATAGGAAGTGCAAGGGTAAAGTCGTGCTTGCCGTCGAGGGATCTGATGACGCCGGCTCCACCAAGAAAACCAAGGCAGATGATCCCGGCAAGGAAATTGCCGGGTGTGTCGCCTGCCGGGCCTTGACGGCTGCCGAGAAGCCAGGAAACTCCGACAAGCAATACTGCAAGATCCATCACACCAAAGGCCATGATCTCCAGAACTGCCGACAGGTTGATCTCCTCGCTGAGAAGCAGAGGGCTAAATATGAGACGCGGGACAAGGAGAAGGGTCAGGATGGTGCTGAGAGGTCCGGCAAGAAGCGTGACGGCCAAGCAGGCCGTCGCGGCAAGGATAAACAGCAGGAGAGGCCCGCCCGGGGCCGTGACAGAAAGCTAGAAGACGACGATCACGAAGAGGACGACCAGTCCGGCGACCAAGAGTTTCAGAAAGCCATGGAGGCCATGTGCGTCGATGGCGGCGCCTCGCTGCATACTTCTGACCGCCAGCTTAAACAGTGGGCGCGTGAGATTATAGCGGCGGAGCCGTCGTCTGGTGCCCAAAAGCCGTTGAAATGGTCCAGCACGCCTATCATTTTTTACACTGAGGATCACCCTGATCGCACTACTTCGGTCGGTTGCTTGCCACTGTTGGTTTCGCCGACAATACGCAACCTCAAGGTGACAAAGATGCTAGTCCATGGCGGGGCCGGTCTGAACTTAATCTCGCCTACCGTGATCGAGAAGCTGCAGATTCCTGACGGAGACCTCGAGGAAACGGGCACGTTTCAGGGGGTCAACTCGGTAAGAAGTCAACCAAAGGGGAAGGTCACGCTGCCCGTGACTTTTGGAAGTGATCCGAACTACATGACAGAAAGGATCGTGTTCGATGTTGCCAAGATCCCCTTGCCTTACAATGGGATCCTTGGCCGCCCAGCGCTGGCCAAGTTCATGGCGGCGTCACACTACGCCTACAATACCCTGAAGATGCCAGGACCTGTGACGATCATCACCATCCCCTCCGATAAGAAAGATGCGCTGATTTGCGCTGACCAGCTATACCAGCAAGCAGTTGCAGCGGCTGCCGCCACTAGGGCACTTGCTCCTGCCACTCGAGCCCCGGGGGGGAAGAAGAAGAAGACCGGTGAGACCTCGGACACCCACTCCGTCAGCGCACCTCTTCAAAGTGTAGTGCTCCCGTCGAGGACGTGCCAGAGAACTCCACCAGCAGAAACAAGAAGTCCAGGGCCACACCGCCGGGAACCAAGAAGGTTTCTGTCAAGGAGGACGGCACAGGAGGGGCTTTCACCATAAGCTCCACCCTTGATGACAAATAGGAAGACGCGCTCGTCACCTTCCTGCGGGCGAATGTCGATGTGTTTGCATGGCAAGCATCCGACATCCCCGGCGTTCCTAGGGAGGTGATTGAGCACCACCTTGATGTGTGTCCTCATGCGCGGCCCGTCAAGCAGAAGGTCAGGAAGCAAGCTTTGGAACGACAAGAGTTCATCACAGAGGAGATCCGGAAACTGGAAGCAGCGGGTTTGGTAAGGGGAGTGCTCCATCCAACGTGGTTGGCCAATCCAGTGGTAGTGCGCAAGGCAAATGGGAAGTGGAGGCTGTGTATTGATTACACAGATAACAATAAGGCTTATCCTAAAGACCCCTTCTCGTTGCTGCGCATCGACCAGATTGTTGACTCCATGGCTGGGTGTGACCTGCTGTCATTCCTCGATGCCTACTCCGGCTACCATCAGATCTTCATGACAAGAGAAGACGAAGAGAAGACAGCATTCATCACCCCATGTGGTACGTATTGTTTTGTATGAATGCCTTTCAGGTTGAAGAGTGTTGGCTCGACATTTGCAAGGGCAGTCCAGATTGGTTTTAAACCCCAGCTCCATAGAAATATGGAGGCTTATATGGATGATATAGTGGTCAAAACCAAGAACAGGGCAACCCTTATACCGGATTTACAAGAAACATTTGCAAACCTACGCAAGATCAATCTCAAGCTGAACCCTGAGAAGTGCGTCTTCGGCGTCCCGTCCGGCAAGCTTCTCGGGTTCTTTGTGTCACAGCGTGGGATAGAGGCCAATCCGGACAAGATCAAAGCTATAGAACGGATTGAAGCACCCAAACGGGTCAAGGATGTGCGTCGGCTTCCTGGCTGCATTGCTGCCATGAGCAGATTCATTTCCAAGTCTGCCGAGCGCGCCCTTCCCTTTTTCAAGATTTTGAAAAAGGCGGGCCCAGTGGAGTGGACGCCAGAAGCCGAAGCAGCATTGCAAGATTTGAAGAGGTATCTTTCCTCCACGCCAGTACTAGTTGTGCCTAGGCCACAAGAACCGTTGCTGCTATACCTGGCGGCAACGAACCAGGTGGTCAGCGCTGCACTAGTGGCACAGAGAGAAATTGATGACGAGGTGATAGCAGTGATAGAGCCTGATGCCGTTGGAGCAGAGACGACACGGCCGGTTGAAGTGCCGCCAAGGAAGAAAATGATGCAGCACCCATTCTACTTTGTTAGCTCCCTCTTGCAGGGGGCTAGATCAAGGTACTCCGGTGTGCAGAAATTGCTCTTCGGCCTTCTTATGGCCTCGAGGAAGCTGCGTCACTACTTCCAGGCACACGAGATCACTGTCGTCACTCGCCTCCCTCTACAATGGATATTGCACAATCCAGATGCAACGGGAAGAATTGTAGAGTGGGCACTAGAGCTGTCCAGCTTTGGCCTCAAGTTTGAAAGTACCTCGACGATTCAAAGCTGAGTCCTGGCGGAGTTCGTTGCAGAATGGACCGCGACGCCTGATGAAGAAGCCCAAGAAACTACTCTCCCCGGCAAAGAGGCGAGTTGCGACTGGATCATGTACTTTGATGGGGCTTTTGATGGCTTATCGCCCCTCGTTGGTTACCCCAAGTGGAAGGTTTGAGATGCAGTGTAGCGGAAGTTTTCCCTTGGCAAAGATACCAAGGATCGATTTCCCTGAGACTCCCAGTTTCAACAAGAAGGTGTCAACTGCTAACAGCGCCAGATATTAGCAATCAACGTGGACCTGCACACAGATACAAATAACTTTGCTCCCAACGAGTACAGATAGGTTGTCAATCCCTCCGGCCTTGTCGTTTACAAAGGATCAAACGCAAGTGATAATAGTGATAGGTTTTGCTGCAATAGTAAGTAAAAAGCGGAAAGTAAATAGCGGATGTGATCAATGATGGTAATATGGACCGGGGTCCCATGATGTTCACTAGTGATGTCTCTCTCCCAAAAGACGATAAAACAGCTATGTGAGGTAAACGAATTACAGCTGGGCAATTGACAGAATTATGTGCGCAAACCAATGCTAACTATGTTACAAGAAAGGTAGAGGTTCAAAGCATGGGTGGTACGCCAAGGCAAGTAGACCGAAATCCATCTGCATCTACTACTAATCATCCACCTTGAGATATCTATCCAGAACATATCGCTGGTATTAAGTTGCGAGTCCCACCCATAGTGTAAACTCAAAGCAACAGACAACTTCATTAAAAGAACTTTGCGTAAAGTAAACAATCCTTGCACCCGCGGGCACAAGCACCGTTGTTTTCCCCCTTGTGGCAACAACACATCCCCTAGACTCATGTTTCTGTCACTCAAGCTAGTCATCGAGGGGCATGAACCCACAATCAAGCATAACGTTCCCTCTTGGAGTCACTACCTACTACTTGGCCAAAGCAATAAATAACAACGGAGAACATGCAAGAATTACTTACGAACATAAATATAAAAGAGGTAGATCAAATATATTACTCAAACACAATCTGAACATAATCTCACAATCCATCGGATCCCACCAAACTCAACATAGCAACAGCATAAGGATTACATATGTGCCTCGATCATATAGGGCAGCTCACGAGGACTAACTAGTGAAGCACAAGAACGGGAGGAGAACATCACATAGCTACTGGTCATGGACCCATGGTCCAAGGGAGACTACTCACAACTCATCCGGGAGGCATCCATGGTGGTGGAGAAGCTCCCGGTGGTGATCCTCCCCTCCGGCAGGGTGCCGGGAAGAGTTCTCCTGGCGCTCCCGATCTTGGAAGCGCGGCGGCGGCGGAACAGAGATGAGATCGCGAAAAAGGGTTTTCGTCTCGAGGGTTTCGGGACACGATATAAATATACGCCAAAGGGGGGCATCAGCGGAGGCCTGGGGGGCCCAGGCGCCCCCCCCCCCCCCCGGCGCGGCCAGGAGGGGGGCCGCGCCACCAGGGCGCCTGGAGCCCTGGTGGCCCCCCTCCGGCTGTACTTTGGCTACCAGGAAGCTTCTGGAACGCTGATTTTTTATATAATTTTTCCGGGATTTTTCTGGCAGTTCTCGTAATGGGAAAACCTGAAATACAAAAACAGCAGAAAACAGAAACTGGCACTGGGGTGCACTGAGTTAATAGGTTAGTCCAGATATGATCAAAAAGTGTATGGAAGTGTATAAATATCATAGCAATATCACCCAAAAGAGGCATGGAGCAAGCAGGAATTATAGATACGTTTTGGACGTATCAACATCCCCAAGCTTAATTCCTGCTCGTCCTCGAGTAGGTAAATGATAACAAGAATAATTTCTGTGGTGACATGCTATTAACCATATAGGACTTTTCATGGTCATATGACAAAAGCTTACTGAGACAATGAATCTGTAGTAATTAAGTTGCCTCATGAGAAAATCACAAAGAACTGAAAGTTTTACAATATGATACTGAAACATCAAATAGATTTGTAATGAGCATGGTGTGCAAATATGATAAAGTGATATCTCGCTTGCCCCCTTTAGTGAAGCAAAACATAAATGCAGGGGCACCTCCAAGGTTTAAGTGATGACTAGATACAATGATTTCAGAATAAACGATATCACAATCATGCAAAAGACAATGCTACTTTGGGACAATGCACATTACACTCAGAATGACAATCATGCTCTCAGTAGTTGGTGCTTTAAAAGAAGGTGGAGACTCTCGAACCGTGGCTTTTGTTGTCAAGGTTTAAAACCCGTAGTCGGAAACAAAGACAAAGCATGTACCAGAGCTCTTGGTTTTAAAAACAGAGGTAATAATTATTATTTTGATTATGCATGTTCCGTCAACGAATGCTAGCAGATAGCTCAATCACTTCTTGAGATGGACAAGTTTCGAGGAACGGCTCCCGAATGAGGACAATCACATCCTCTTAATCTCCTTTGTTTATCACTGCCAAAGTTTTCTGATTTCTCATGAACAAAGCGTGAAGGAGGGTTTGTTTGTTATATTAATTTTGAGCCGGGCGCACTCAATGCCAGTTCCTTCTCGTGTTATGGGTTTGCACATTAGACATGCAATCCCGGGGTGAAGCTTGTCCAACTTAAAAAGATCATGAATTAACTACTACTTCCTCATGAACTTAAAACAGAGGCACAAAATAGGAATGCATTTTTTTGAATAATTTCGAGATGGTACATGATAGTCTTCGTTAGGAATGGCAGGTAAATACCATGTAGGAAGGTATGGTGGACTCATATGGCATAACTGGTTTAAAGGAATTTGGATGCACAAGCAGTCAGTCCGCTTAGTACAGGTGGAGGTTAGTAAAAGACTGGGAGCGACCAACTAAGAGAGCAATGACGGTCATAATCATGCAGAGCGACAAAGCAACATTGAATCAGGCATGGTAGTTATATCGCTACTCAGAAACAAAAGATCATCAAGGCTTGACAGACTTTCTTTACAGTCTTAAATATGCATGAGCATACGCCAAGTCAATCAAAATAAATTCTCGAAGGAAGATATTACTAAACCATACCACATCATAGGCAAACAAATCATGTTGGTACTCAAATAACACATTGGAAACCCCCCAACTATTTGAGACTAACCATAAGAAAACATGAACTACTAAGCACCATTATGCACGTAGCATTTTTATCATAGACATATCAACCATGCAACAGAAGCAAACTCTCTTAATAAGATACGCATGATAAATAAAGAGAGTTCCAGCAACCAACTAAACAAAAGCTCTTTAAAAAGATAAGCATGAATACTAAGAGTTGAACATGATAGTAGCTATTGAAAGACAAAGAACACACACAGCAAAGATAGACATGGAAATTCTATGTTATGTTCTAGGTAGAAGTGGAGCGTGTTTCTCTCCCACATAAAGAAAGCTGAGTTCCGACTCGTTATGAAAAGCTAAAGAAAACTAAAAAGGAAAACTAAAAGCAAGATGCTCCAAGCATAGCACATAACACATGAAGTGATAAAAATATAGTGGAACGAAAGACGAACTGATAATGTTGATGGATAAGGGGATGCACGGGGGCATCCCCAAGCTTAGACGCTTGAGTCTCCTTGAATATTTCTTGGGGGTGCATGGGGGCATCCCCAAGCTTGAGCGTTTGACACTCCTGAATCTTTTTATCATCTTCCCTCGCACACTTGAAAACTCCCTTCATACATAACTCATCATAATCTGATTAGCGAGGTTAGTACCCATAATAAAATAATTGTTCCTTGCTGGAAATAAGGATATTCTTGAAGATCTACTGTTTCTCAAGATTGCCAAAAGGTTTTTGCAAAGAAAAAGCAAGCTCAAGGTTTACAAAATGAAGGAAAGGCAAAACAGGACAGAATCTGTGAAAAACAGAATAGCAGGTAGTAAATGATTTTTTCGGGGCACTTCTGCAACTCTAATCAAAAAACTCAGAACAGACGCACGAAATACAATTGTATAGGGCACGCTGTCGAAAAAATTCAGACCAAAAAGATGATCTGGTGATTTTATACGAATTTTTCTATCCAAGGACAGAATCTGTTTCCTGGACAGCACGTCACAACTTTTGAACTTTCTTGCAATCAGAGGCTACACTTGGCACAAAGTTGAAAAGCAAAGATAAAATGATGATGCTACTGTAGTAACAACATCAAGACACAACAAAAAGCAAAATAAAATTTCATTCATGTGGGCTGCCTCCCAAAATCGCTTTCTTTTATGCCTTTAAGCTAGGCATAATGCAAAGAGATCAAGTTTTATCAAGAGTAAAAGAATAGCTAGCCCGTATAACGGACTCAAAAGGTAACTTAATCTTCTTTCGAGGGAAGTGTTCCATCCCTTTCTTGGGAGGAAATTGGAATTTTATATTCCCCTCTTTCATGTCAATGATAGCACCAACGGTGCGTAGGAAAGGACGTCCCAAAATAATTGGACAAGAAGGTTCACATTATATGTCCATAATAGTAAAATCAACGGGAACATAATTGTCATTGACAATGATAAGAACATCATCGATCCTCCCCAAAGGTTTCTTTATGGAAGAATCAACAAGACGAACACCAAAAGAACAAGAATCAAAAGGTTTCAATTTAAGCATATCATATATTCTTTTGGGCATAACGGAGGTACTAGCTCCAACATCACATAAAGCATAGCAAGAGAAGTTATTCAACGTAATTTTAATCATAGGATCCCAACCATCTTCTAGCTTTCTAGGTATGGAGGCTTCTACTCTAAGTTTCTCCTCCCTAGCTTTGATGAGAGCATTAGTGATATGCTCTGTGAAGGCAAGATTAAGCGTGCTAGTGTGGGGATCTTTAGACATCTTGTGAAGGAAATCAATAACTTCGGTAAGAGTGCAATTATCAAAATCAAGGTCACTGCTATCAAGTAAGGTGGTAGTGGTGTCCTTTAGGTTCACTTGTTTGGTAGTTTCTATAGTCATAGCATCACCATCAATAGGTCCAATGGGACCAGGAGTGCATTGGGTGCTAAGAGTTTGGATATCCTCAACAACTTGGATAGTAGCAACAGTGTGGTGGGTAGGAAGGTTCTTAATTCTATCTTCTTCCTCCCTTTCTCTAGCACATCTCTCTTTAAGTTTAGCCAACATCCTAATGTTTTCATTAATTTGCACTTGAATAGCATTCATAGGAGTGACCTTCCTCTCCTCAAGAGGAGAAGTTCTAATTTTAAGAAATTCTACCTCATTGGCTAAATTGTCTACCTTCGAAGAGAGATCATCTAGTTTGTTTAGTTTTTCTTCTACACTATTATTAAAGGCTTTTTGGGTAGTGATGAAATCTTTAAGCATAATCTCTAGTTCAGTAGTGGAGTTCTTGGTGATAGGATAAGCATTGTTGTTCCCATAAGAATTAGAGGGGAACGGTCTAGGATTGCTACCAAAATTACTCCTATAAGCATTGTTGTTAAAAAAAATCTAGAGATAAAGTTCACATCTACTTGTTCTTGAGCAATCAAAGAATTTAAAGGAACATCACGAGGATCAACAGAAGATTGCTTCGAAAGTAGAGACATGATCAAGTCAACTTTTTCATTTAGGGAGGAAATCTCCTCGACAGAGTTTACCTTCCTACCTGTTGGAGCGCGTTCGGTGTGCCATTGGGAATAATTGGTCATCATCTCATCGAGAAGCTTCGTGGCAGCACCAAGTGTAGTTGACATAAAGGTTCCTCCCGCGGCCGAATCTAACAAGTTCCGCGAGGTAAAGTTCAAGCCTGCATAAAAGTTTGGATAACCATCCAAGTAGTCAAACCATGAGTAGGGCAGTTCTTGATAAGAGATTTCATACGTTCCCAAGCTTGGGCAACGTGTTCATTATCCAATTGTTTAAAATTCATTATGTTACTTCTTAGTTGGATAATTTTAGCAGGTGGATAGTATTTTCCAATAAAAGCATCTTTGCACTTGTCCCATGAATCTATGCTATTTCTAGGCAAAGACTGAAACCAAATTTTAGCTCCTCCTCTCAAGGAGAAAGGAAAAAAGCTTAAGCTTAACAATATTACCATCTATTTCTTGGTACTTTTGCATATCACAGAGTTCAACAAAGTTGTTCAAGTGTAAAGCAGCATCATCTCCAGCACCGGAGAATTGATCTTTCATAACTAGGTTCAGTAAAACAGGTTTAATTTCATACGAAGGTACTGAAGTGGCGGGTGTAGTGATAGGTGTGCAGATAAAGTCATCGTTGTTGTGACTAGTGAAGTCACACAACTTGGTGTTCTCGGTGGAACCCATAGTAGCAAGCAAGCAAGATAACTTTTTTTGTGATTTTCGATAAAAGATACTAAGGCAAAAACTGAAAGGTAAACTAACAAGACTAAAAAGCAAAGGTAAAAGATAGCATGCAACTCCCCTATCCTGAAGAGTGGAGTCCCCGGCAACGGCGCCAGAAAACTTTGCTTGATGGCTTCTCGCCCCTCGTTGGTTACCCCAAGTGGAAGGTCTGAGATGCAGTGTAGCGGAAGTTTTCCCTTGGCAAAGATACCAAGGATCGATTTCCCTGAGACTCCCAGTTTCAACAAGAAGGTGTCAACTGCTAACGGCGCCAGATATTAGCAATCAACGTGGACCTGCACACAGATACAAATAACTTTGCTCCCAATGAGTACAGAGAGGTTGTCAATCCCTCCGGCCTTGTCGTTTACAAAGGATCAAACGCAAGTGATAATAGTGATAGGTTTTGCTGCAATAGTAAGTAAAAAGCGGAAAGTAAATAGCGGATGTGATCAATGATGGTAATATGGACCGGGGTCCCATGATGTTCACTAGTGATGTCTCTCTCCCAAAAGACGATAAAACAGCTATGTGAGGTAAACGAATTACAGCTGGGCAATTGACAGAATTATGTGCGCAAACCAATGCTAACTATGTTACAAGAAAGGTAGAGGTTCAAAGCATGGGCGGTACGCCAAGGCAAGTAGACCGAAATCCATCTGCATCTACTACTAATCATCCACCTTGAGATATCTATCCAGAACATCTCGGTGGTATTAAGTTGCGAGTCCCACCCATAGTGTAAACTCAAAGCAACAGACAACTGCATTAAAAGAACTTTGCGTAAAGTAAACAATCCTTGCACCCGCGGGCACAAGCACCGTTGTTTTCCCCCTTGTGGCAACAGCACATCCCCTAGACTCATGTTTCTGTCACTCAAGCTAGTCATCGAGGGGCATGAACCCACAATCAAGCATAACGTTCCCTCTTGGAGTCACTACCTACCACTTGGCCAAAGCAATAAATAACAACGGAGAACATGCAAGAATTACTTACGAACATAAATATAAAAGAGGTGAATCAAATATATTACTCAAACACAATCTGAACATAATCTCACAATCCATCGGATCCCAGCAAACTCATCATAGCAACAGCATAAGGATTACATATGTGCCTCGATCATGTAGGGCAGCTCACGAGGACTAATTAGTGAAGCACAAGAACAGGAGGAGAACATCATATAGCTACTGGTCATGGACCCATGGTCCAAGGGAGACTACTCACAACTCATCCGGGAGGCGTCCATGGTGGTGGAGAAGCTCCCGGTGATGATCCTCCCCTCCGGCAGGGTGCCGGGAAGAGTTCTCCTGGTGCTCCCGATCTTGGAAGCGCGGCGGCGGCGGAACAGAGATGAGATCGCGAAAAAGGGTTCCCGTCTCGAGGGTTTCGGGACACGATATAAATATATGCCAAAGGGGGGCATCAGACGAGGCCTGGGGGGCCCAGGCGCCCCCCCGGCGCGGCCAGGAGGGGGGCCGCGCCACCAGGGCGCCTGGAGCCCTGGTGGCCCCCCTCCGGCTGTACTTCGGGTGCCGGGAAGCTTCTGGAACGCTGATTTTTTATATGATTTTCCGGGATTTTTCTGGCAGTTCTCGTAATGGGAAAACCTGAAATACAAAAACAGCAGAAAACAGAAACTGGCACTGGGGTGCACTGAGTTAATAGGTTAGTCCAAATATGATCAAAAGTCTATGGAAGTATATAAATATCATAGCAATATCACCCAAAAGAGGCATGGAGCAAGCAGAAATTATAGATACGTTTTGGACGTATCGCCAGGGGGTCCGTCTCCGACCCCGCTTTAGCCTGTTACCTTCCTTTCTGTGCATAAATTTTTGCTATATATTTGCCCGGATTGTTCCGGCAACGTATCTTGCGATTGCATGTGTTTTCTTTTCGTTCTGTTTCTGCCAGGGAATCTTTCAGCTGAATCTAGGTGCCATGGCTTCTCCAAGTTCCCCCAAGGACAAGTTCGTCGTCAACGTCATCAACCCTTACCTCGCTGAGGTGAAGAAGCACCCTCAGGTTGTTCGGATGGAGGACGGTGTCCTTCATCAAGAAGATCTGAAGGGACCTATCTAGGAGGGGAGCATCCAGGCCAGGCTGGAAGAAGTGGAGCAAGAAGTCTTCGAGTACAAGAAGATGATCGAGCGTGGTGTTGAAGCTAACTTTGACATCATCAACGGGCTGAAGAACTACTTCCTGAAGGAGATGAAGGAGATGTGGAAAAGCATCACCGCGTCTGAAGAAAGAATTGAAGAGCTCCAAGGGCAAATTCATGGTACTTTTGCATATCACAAAGTTCAACAAAGTTGTTTAAGTGTAAAGCAGCATCATCTCCAGCACCGGAGAATTGATCTTTCATGAC
Source organism: Secale cereale (assembly GCA_902687465.1). NCBI lineage: Eukaryota > Viridiplantae > Streptophyta > Magnoliopsida > Poales > Poaceae > Secale > Secale cereale. Next base: position 391,465,756 of record LR738713.1, on the reverse strand, counting down.
TAAGTTCAGTAAAGCAGGTTTAATTTCATACGAAGGTGCTGAAGTGGCAGGTGTAGTGATAGGTGTGCAGATAAAGTCATCGTTGTTATGACTAGTGAAGTCACACAACTTGGTGTTCTCGGTGGAACCCATAGCAGCAAGCAAGCAAGATAACTATTTTTTGTGATTTTCGATAAAAGATACTAAAGCAAAAACTGAAAGGTAAACTAACAAAACTAAAAAGCAAAGGTAAAAGATAGCGTGCAACTCCCCTATCCTGAAGAGTGGAGTCCCCGGCAACGGCGCCAGAAAACTTTGCTTGATGGCTTCTCGCCCCTCGTTGGTTACCCCAAGTGGAAGGTTTGAGATGCAGTGTAGCGGAAGTTTTCCCTTGGCAAAGATACCAAGGATCGATTTCCCCTGAGACTCCCAGTTTCAACAAGAAGGTGTCAACTGCTAACGGCGCCAGATATTAGCAATCAACGTGGACCTGCACACAGATACAAATAACTTTGCTCCCAACGAGTACAGAGAGGTTGTCAATCCCTCCGGCCTTGTCGTTTACAAAGGATCAAACGCAAGTGATAATAGTGATAGGTATTGCTGCAATAGTAAGTAAAAAGCGGAAAGTAAATAGCGGATGTGATCAATGATGGTAATATGGACCGGGGTCCCATGATGTTCACTAGTGATGTCTCTCTCCCAAAAGACGATAAAACAGCTATGTGAGGTAAATGAATTACAGCTGGGCAATTGACAGAATTATGTGCGCAAACCAATGCTAACTATGTTACAAGAAAGGTAGAGGTTCAAAGCATGGGCGGTACGCCAAGGCAAGTAGACCGAAATCCATCTGCATCTACTACTAATCATCCACCTTGAGATATCTATCCAGAACATCTCGCTGGTATTAAGTTGCGAGTCCCACCCATAGTGTAAACTCAAAGCAACAGACAACTGCATTAAAAGAACTCTGCGTAAAGTAAACAATCCTTGCACCCGCGGGCACAAGCACCGTTGTTTTCCCCCTTGTGGCAACAGCACATCCCCTAGACTCATGTTTCTGTCACTCAAGCTAGTCATCGAGGGGCATGAACCCACAATCAAGCATAACGTTCCCTCTTGGAGTCACTACCTACTACTTGGCCAAAGCAATAAATAACAACGGAGAACATGCAAGAATTACTTACGAACATAAATATAAAAGAGGTAGATCAAATATATTACTCAAACACAATCTGAACATAATCTCACAATCCATCGGATCCCAGCAAACTCAACATAGCAACAGCATAAGGATTACATATGTGCCTCGATCATGTAGGGCAGCTCACGAGGACTAACTAGTGAAGCACAAGAACGGGAGGAGAACATCACATAGCTACTGGTCATGGACCCATGGTCCAAGGGAGACTACTCACAACTCATCCGGGAGGCGTCCATGGTGGTGGAGAAGCTCCCGGTGGTGATCCTCCCCTCCGGCAGGGTGCCGGGAAGAGTTCTCCTGGCGCTCCCAATCTTGGAAGCGCGGCGGCGGGGGAACAGAGATGAGATCGCGAAAAAGGGTTTTCGTCTCGAGGGTTTCGGGACACGATATAAATATACGCCAAAGGGGGGCATCAGCGGAGGCCTGGGGGCCCAGGCGCCCCCCCTCCCCGGCGCGGCCAGGAGGGGGGCCGCGCCACCAGGGCGCCTGGAGCCCTGGTGGCCCCCCTCCGGCTGTACTTTGGCTACCGGGAAGCTTCTGGAACGCTGATTTTTTATATAATTTTTCCGGGATTTTTCTGGCAGTTCTCGTAATGGGAAAACCTGAAATACAAAAACAGCAGAAAACAGAAACTGGCACTGGGGTGCACTGAGTTAATAGGTTAGTCCAAATATGATCAAAAGTGTATGGAAGTGTATAAATATCATAGCAATATCACCCAAAAGAGGCATGGAGCAAGCAGAAATTATAGATACGTTTTGGACGTATCAGCTTTCTCCTTACAGGGCGCCGGGGCTGGCGTACTGCTTGTCGCACCCACCGGAGAGCACCTCAAGTACGTGGTCCAGATACACTTCCCCAGGGAGGTATCAACGAACAATACTGCCGAATATGAGGGGCTGCTTGTTGGTCTTAGGATCGAGGCAGACCTCGGAATCAAGAAACTCATTGTCAGGGGCGATTCGCAGCTTGTCGTCAAACAAGTCAACAAAGATTACCAGAGCCCGTTGATGAAGGCCTACGTCGATGAAGTGAGAAAGCTGGAAGAGCGTTTTGATGGTATACAGGCGGAGCACGTTCCCCGAGCAGAGAACGACATTGCCAATTACCTGTCAAAGCGCGTTGCCCTCAAGCTACCTGTGGAACCAGGTACCTTTGTGCCTCAGCTTTCTCAGCCATCCGTTCATCCATCAACAGAGCAAAACAAGAGGAGGAAATCAGGGCCCGGCAAGTACTTTCCCGCTGAGCTCCCGGGAGCCGCCGGCAAGGATGTTGCCGGGGACACTGAGCCCGCCACGGGACGGCTAGCTCCGGCGGAGCGTCAAGCTCTTGCCGTCGAGACAGCCGCTCCTATAGCGGATGAAATGCCTTTAGTCCTCGCCGTCGAGCCCCTGGCTCCGGCGTGGGCACAGCATACCGTCCGATTCCTCCAAACTGGGGAACTTCCTGAGGAGCAGGAAGAAGCGGAAAAAGTAGCCCGTCGATCTGCTATGTACCAGTTTGTCGATGACGTCCTGTTCAGAAAGAGACTGAATGGCGTGAAATTGAAGTGTATCCCTCGAGAGGAAGGACTGGGGCTGTTGGCAGAGATACATGGAGGCATATGTGGATCCCACATAGGGTAAAGAGCCCTTGTCAGCAAGGCATTTCGGCAAGGCTTCTTTTGGCCCACTGCCCTCCAGGATGCGACGACACTGGTCACCAGGTGTGAAGCGTGTCAGTTCCATTCAAAGAAACTTCATCAACCAGCTCAAGCCCTTCAAACCATTCCTCTCTCCTGGCCCTTCTCGGTCTGGGAGCTCGACATACTGGGCCCTTTTCCCCGCGCTGTTGGGGGCTTTGAGTACTTGTACGTCGCAGTCGACAAGTTCACAAAGTGGCCAGAGGTGGAGGTAGTGAGGAAGGTCACAACTCTGTCAGCCATCAAATTCTTCAAGGGACTAGTGTGCCATTTTGGTGTACCCAACAGGGTCATCACCGACAACGGCACGCAGTTCAGAAGCCGCACCTTCATGCAATATACCCAAGACCTCGGCAGCAAAGTCTGTTTCGCCTCCGTTGCTCACCCACGAAGCAATGGTCAAGCTGAGAGAGCAAACGCTGAAGTGCTGTGAGGCTTAAGGACAAAGACCTTTGACAGGCTGCACAAGAGTGGAAGGCGCTGGATTGATGAGTTGCCGACGGTTCTTTGGTCGATCAGAACGACGCCAAATCGAGCCATCGGCCAGACACCCTTTGCCCTAGTATACGGGGCAGAAGCAGTTCTCCCCACTGAACTCATATACGGGTCACCTCGAGTGCTCGCTTATGATGAGCTTGAGGAAGAGCAACTGCGGCAAGATGACACAACGCTCCTTGAGGAAGACCGTCTTCGGGCGGCTGTGAGAGCAGCACGCTACCAGCAAGCCTTGCGCCGCTACCATAGCTGCAAGGTCCGTGCCCGAAGCTTTGAGGAAGGCGACCTTGTTCTTCAGCGCGTTCAATCGGCCAAGAATACCAACAAGTTGACACCGAAGTGGGAAGGCCCTTATCGGGTAATACGAGTCACCAGGCCTGGCGCAGTCCGCCTGGAGACCGAAAATGCCGTTCCGGTGAGCAACTCCTGGAACATTGAGCATCTTCGCAAGTTTTACCCATGAGGCGCGGCTTGCCGGGCCCCCGGGCAAGCCACCTTTTGTACAAGCCTTGCCGACAAGGCATGTAACCCTTTGTACAAAGCCAGGCACAGACCCTGAGCATAAATAAATGAAGCGTTGGCGCCCTAAGTTATAGCATGCATGCTAGGTTGAGTCTCGTCCTTGGTTAGGGTTGATAGTGCTTAGCGGCGGCTAACCCCTAGATTAGAGGTCGAGTTTGCACCTCTTTGTCTTTCTTTTATCTTCTTTGGTTCACGGGACACACAGATATCCGTGCCCAAACCGTTTGAGGAGAAAAAAGGGGAACAGACCAGCATCTAGGCCCCGGCAAGCCAGTATTGCCGAGGGCTGCAAGAGCAAAGATTCACCCACGGCAAACCAGGGTTGCCGGGGGCTGCAGCTTCAGATAAGTTCTTCATCCCTTATCATACATTCCATTATGGACTGAGGTATGTGAAACCTCGTTTTTTTCCTTAAACTACCGTGCTCCCCTAACTCTAGGCCCTAGGGCTCGTTCCTGGGACCAGGTTTGGTAGTAGTCGCGGCAGCGAAAGGATGAAACAAGGAGCCTAAACCCGCCTCATCCCTGCCTCCGCCAAAGGTGTGAGAAAGGTAGAGCGAAGTGGGGAGACGGCAAGGCCTGTTGCCGGGCGAGAAATTGTTTATCTTAAAGATATCAAGGATTTATTCCTTGTCATGGGTTTCACCCACAAATAGACGACTCGGCAAACATCCCTTTTTCATTAAAAACATTCCACTCAGGTACAGTCCATAGGGAATGAAAAACATGAACAAGGGGATTACAAGTTTTAAATTTAACAGACGCCCGAAGGCTTACAAACTAAAAAGAGGTAAGATGCCTGTAATCCCTTTCTTGTCCCTCTCCTCAGGAGGTAGGTCAAGGAGGCGATAAGGGCAAAAGGAGCGCCTAGGCGAGCTACGGGTGGCAGAAGACACCGAGAGAACATCTTGGTGGCCGCCCAAGGGATGGATGGTGATGGCGGCGCCGGAAGCAGAGCTCGAAGACGAGGCGTTAGGACGTCAGTACGCGTCGAAGGCGCCGGCGCCCGCATACTCCGACATGACGGCCTTGCCGCTCGCCCTCTTCCTCTTCCGCAGCCTCCCAACGCCAGCCGCCCAAGGGGACGGCCCCGAGAAGTTCAAGCAGCCGGCGACACAGATGATGGGGTCGCCGGTGCCACAAGGAGCGGCGCCCGACACCTAGTCGGACCCGTCATCCTGCCGCCTACCGCCCTCGTCGTCGCTGCCGCTGTCCTCCTCGTCACTCTCGCTCGAGGAGGAATCTTCACTATCAGAAGAGCTCTCCACGCAGCACCTTGTACGAGTCCCCAAGTGCCCGAAGACCTTGACGAAGAGAAGGCCACCCTCCGTTAGCTTAAAATGGAAAGCGAGCCCCTCCGTCAAGCTGTGGATATGAGCAAACGTCTTCCATCCCCGACGAAGATACATCACATGAGGAGCAGGGAAGTCGACGCGGACCCGCGTGCCACTGATCCCGCAGCCCCTCATGTGCAGCCGCAATGACTCTCGCGGATCTAGCTCCATCTCCCGCACAAATGGAGTCGGGAGACGAAGGCGACGGCGCGGCGGCCGGCGCAACCTGACGAAGAACTCACAAGGGTCATCCCCAACATGGCCCTCCACTGGAGGAGGAGCTGCTAGCGGGGGCGAGGCCGGCGGGCCACCCCGTCCTCCTCTTCCCCGAGCGCCCAGGCCTCGCCCCCTCCCCCTTCCCCTCGCGTCCGGCTCTGCCACCGCAGGTGCAGGAGAAGGAGGGACGCGTTGTCGAGCGGCGACCCTCGCCGCCACCGTTGAAGGGCCGGGATTTCCTCTCTCCATGATGAATGGAAGAGAGGAGCAGAAGCTGAAGGAAGAAGAGGATGGAAGAATGCGGGGCGCCGTCCCTCCCCTCCCGCTCTTTATAAAGGAACGGGGTTGGGGCTCGACCGCCCCGCTCGGCCAATCAAGACACGGAAGGCACAGGGAGCCAGGGACCGACCCGCCGCCCCAACCAGCGACGGCCCGGTTTCCCGCCTCCACCGTTTGCCATCCCAAGCGCATGGGAGGCACGTGGCAGACGTGCAGAACCGAGGGGACGGGTGAGGCGACCTCTCCCCACCCCGTGATCGTGGGGAGTGGACGCCTTGAGGACCGCGCCTTGGCCCCATTCAGTAAATGGGCCGCGCCTCCACGCCTCCCTCCGTTTATGGGGAAGGCGCGAACCGCCCCTTTACTGTGATGTGACGCATGCCTGCGGGAACCAACCCCACGCATGCCGCCCACGTCACGCACACCCCTCCACACCGCGCCACGCGCGCGGATCGTGGGAGGCGCAACGCGCGAAAAGTCTTACCACGGTAAAAACCGTCCCGCCTGCCCGCGCACCGTTCTGGGCCTAGCCCAACAACGCGTCGCGCTTATGTGTGGCCAAGGCCTGGGGGCTCCTGTCGGTGTACAAAAAGGGGGGTACACTTTTTGTACCCCTATAACTCTGCACGGGCAGTCTGAGCCACGGGCGCCACCACACCAAGCAAGGCAAGGGAGGTAAGCCAGGGTAAGACCGAAACACCAAAGAACAAGACCACCAAGAGCAAAGGGACGAAGCGGGTTCCCCCGGCAAGATCCTTGTCGGGAGCCAGTTTTAGCAGCCCCGGCAAGATCCTTGCCGGGGCCGGCTTTAGCAGCCCCGGCAAGACCCTTGTCGCGGCAACTGGCCCCACGCCTACGGAGTAAATCACCCTTGAGTCCACTGCCCCCATGGGGCAAGGATTCGGGAGACATCCCCGTAGTGGCATGCAGATCTTTGTGAAGACATTCAAGATCAGATACGCGCTAAGAAGACGACGACCCTTGGCGGGATCCCAGCCAAGGAAGACCACAAGACCTCCGACGAGCACCTTGCCGAGGATGGCAGCAGGCGCCGCTGTAAGACCCTTGCCGGGGATGGCAGCAGGCGCCGCGGCAAGACCCTTGCCGGGGCCCCGGCAAGGCCCTTGCCAAGGACATCCGCAGGGCCACTATCAGGCCCACGCCGGCTAAACTACCACCGCCTTATACAGCTGCCGACCCAACCAGCTAGGCAGGCACCTGCGTGGCGGCAGATCTTCATGAAGACCCACCATTGGGCCACCTCAGCTGCCTACCTACCTACATGGCATCTCAGGCATCGCTGGTCAGGGCGCGTGTCGACACAAGAAGGAGCGGCAACGGACAAGACGGATCTCTCCCCCGTCCCCGATAAAGCAAGGACACCTAAGCAAGACGCATTAAATGTGCCTTGTCATGTAATGCAAGGGATAACCTCGCATCACTGTACCCTTTCCACCTCCTGTGTGCCACTGTGGCAACCCCTTTTTCTATAAAAGGAGGCTTGAGGCGACCAGGAGGAGGATTCGGCTTTTCGGAGCTCCTCACGCCCCATAGCTAGCTAAAGAACACAGATCAACAATCCACCAAAGCAAGAGTAGGGTTTTACGCATCCTCGCGGCCCGAACCTGGATAAACGAACCGTGTGCTATCTATTTGATCCGCTCTTCTCTCAACCCCACGCCCCGCTAACCGTAGTAGGGATTCTTGTGATCCCATAGGTGTCGTTCCCACCGACAAGAATCGATAAACTTGAGGATATTATTACTAATGTGGGTTCTGCTCTTTCTGCTATGAAAACTACTTCAAATCCTTCTACCACTAAATTGTCTAAGTTCATGTATGTTCCTAAAAACAAGGGTGAACCATCTAGTAACGTTATTCCCTTTGTCATCGGTATGTTACTTGCCCGAGATTCGATCGTCGGTATCGTCATACCTAGTTCAATCTCATTACGGACAAGTCTCTTTACTCGTTCCGTAATACATCATCTCGTGACTAACTCATTAGTTGTTTGCTTGCAAGGCTTATTATGATGTGTATTACCGAGAGGGCCCAGAGATACCTCTCCGACATTCGGAGTGACAAATCCTATTCTTGATCTATGCCAACACCACAAACACTTTCGGAAACACCTGTAGAGCATATTTATAATCACCCAGTTACGTTGTGACGTTTGATAGCACACAAGGTGTTCCTCCGGTATTCGGGAGTTGCATAATCTCATAGTTAGAGGAACATGTATAAGTCATGAAGAAAGCAATAGCAATAAAAGTAAATGGTCATAGTGCTAAGCTAACGGATGGGTCTTGTCCATCACATCATTCTCTAATGATGCGATCCCGTTCATCAAATGACAACAAATGTTTATGGTTAGAAAACATCGCCATCTTTGATCAACGAGCTAGTCAAGTAGAGGCATACTAGGGACACTTTGTTTTGTCTATGTATTCACACATGTACTAAGTTTTCGGTCAATACAATTCTAGCATGAATAATAAACATTTATCATGATATAAGTAAATATAAATAACATCTTTATTATTGCCTCTAGGGCATATTTCCTTCATTCTGCCCACCCTCGAGCTCTGGGGGAGTTCTTCTACTCCAAGCTTGGCACCGCCATCAAGGAGCAGCCGGCACAGTGCGGAGCCTTTGTCGCGGTGCGACGCCCGGGCACCGGGAACAGCTTCCCCGCCATCCGCTTGACACAGTCGGTCAAGCTATGGCAAAAATCTTACTTCTATGTCAAGAACGTCCACCCAACGGCGGACTTCGTCAACCTGCCGGCTTATACAGCTGGCCCATCAGCAGAACCTCGCTCCAACTGGGCTTTCAAGCCGAAGATGTTGTCGGCCGCTTCCACCACTGTCGTTGCCCGGCTCAAGGTGATGGTGGAGTTGGAGGGCCTTACGGGCTCGGATCTGCTGACCGCCTTCATGGTGCGCCGAGTGCCCCCTCTCCAAGGCCGGCCTCATCTGATAGGCCGGATGAGCGGGCATCGAGACCCGTGCCGGATGAGCACCAAGGAGATGTTGGGTGCTGAGATGGCCCGGCTGGTGAACTATATCTCAAACTACAAGCTCTCGGAGTCGGATTGGCAGTTCGGCAAGCCACCATACTCTCGCGCACACCCGCCGCCTGTGGTAAGTTGTTAACCTTTCTTTCTCTTCATTTGTCGGGTTCTACTTTACGCATGATCAGTTGGTCACAACGCAGGTCCTCACGTCCTAGTAGGCAGACGACGCCCAGGAGCAGGGTCGGGAGTACCTGCCAGACCGGGCAGTGAGCGTCTGAGCGACATGGGCGACCCTGAATTGGGGGCGGCCACCCTGGAAGAAGACGACGCCATGTGTGGCGGCGGTGGAGTAGGCGGCTCCGGAGGAGGAGGGGGCTTTGACGACTGGCCGGATGACAACAAGGAGGAGATTGAGCCGCACTGTCCTTCGATGAGCCGCGTCGTCCTCCGATGGCCGTCAAGGCGGGCGTGAGCTCCTGAGTCGTGTCGTGTGCACCAGGCGGTGCATCGAAGCGCCGAGCTGGCTTGCTGCTGTTCGGCAGCCAGCCGAAGAAGCTCAAGAGCTCGGTCGCCGCGGCTAGGCGGGAGGAGGCCGCCACAAAGGTTGTCCGGCTTCAGAAAGTCTCAAAGCAACTGCCGATGGGTGTCTGCGTAAGTGTTTGCTATCTCTTGAGTTTTCTTCTCTTCTTTTTTGCAACTTTCTAAATTTATGCTTATTTGCTTTGATCAGGGCCCCGCTTTCCCTCGAGCGATCTGACTCCACGTTCGTGATCGGGACCGTGGAGGGCTCCACCAACACCCGCCGCGTAGACCCGCGCGCTGAGCTCCAGGCGGCGACGGAGCGAAACGCGCGGGAGGCGCGCGAGGAGAGGGAGAGGGCACAGAAGGAGAAGGCAGAAGCGACCAAGGCGACGCAGGAGGAAACGGATGTGGCGGCCAAAGCCCAAGCCGATGCTGCACCCAAAGGCCCAGGTGGACGCCGTCACCAGGGCGCAGGCGGAGGAGGCTGCACGCGGCCAGGCTCCGCAACTTGTCATTCCCCTGCGCTCCGCGTCGCTAGCGCCAGAGGTCCCAGCACCGACTGGAGGAGCCGGCAATGACCAGACGGTCATGGAGCGGGAAGAGGGCGACGCCGCCATATTGAGGGCGGAGGTGCCTCCGCACGCGCTAATAGCCGACGCTCAGACTAGTCGGCCTGAAGCGCCGCAAGTGCCGCCAGTCGGTGGCGAGCTGGTGGTGAGGGTGACCCCCGGGGATTGCACTCCCGGGCACTGTCGTGCGGCGAAGGCGGCCTCGACGCCACACCGGTAGGAGGTCGGGGTTGCGAGCTCGTCGGCCCCTGAGGCGGAGGCCTCCAGCGCCGCCCCACTAGAGTGGACGCCTGAGGGCGGAACGGGAGTCCTGAATAGGGTTGCGCACGAGGTTCAGACCCTGCTTCAGGCCCAAGGCACCGCCCTCCAGGACTACACAAAGGCGTTCCTGGCGATGCAGACGGTCGTTCGGGTATGCTTCTTGCACTTTGCTTTTTATTCCTTATAATCTTCTGCGGGGGCGCGTCAGCACACCCGCTGGGTGTAGCCCCCGAGTTCTGGGCCGGCTGCTGAGCAGGCGGCTCGAAACTTAAAGGTAAGTTCCGGGTGCTAACATCTTCTTCCCTTCTGCCATCTTTGTTGCAGGATTACCACAACATCCGCACAATCGCCTTCAACTCTCAAGAACGGGCACTGGTCAAGCGGATTGCCGACCTGACCGAAAGCTGGAGTAAGCACTCCGTCTTCTTTCTCCCGCGGGGGCGCGTTGGCGCACCCGCTGGGTGTATCCCCCGAGATTCGGGCCGACTGCTGAGCAGTCGGGTCGGATATTCCGGCAACCACTCTTCTATTGTTGATTGTTGACTTGTCTTTTTCTTTCTTGTCCATAAAGGAACCAACGCCACCTTGCAGCAGAGCTTGGGCAAAGCCCAAACCGAGCTACGTGCCAAGGAGGAGGAGTGCAGCAAGGAGGCCCAGGACTGTGACCGCCTGGTAAAGGAGCTAAAGGACCAGGCGGACCGGCACAAGGCGGAGCTCCAGCGGCAAAGGACAACGAGGTCCGCCTCCTGGCCGAGTTCGAGACTGAACGCTCGAGCTGGGCCGAGAGGGAGAGCGCGCTGAACGATGGCTACATCGCGATCTGATAACCCACAAGTGTAGGGGATCGCAACAGTTTTCGAGGGTAGTGTATTCAACCAAATTTATTGATTCGACACAAGGGGAGCAAAAGAATACTCTTAAGTATTAGCAGTTGAGTTGTCAATTCAACCACACCTAGAAACTTAGTATCTGCAGCAAGGTAGTTTAGTAGCAAGGTAATATGGAAGTACCGGTAACGATAGCAAAAGTAGCAATAAAAATAACGGTAGTATTTTTGTAGTGATTGTAACAGTAGCAATGGAAAAGTAAATAAGCAACAAGCAATATGTGAAAAGCTCGTAGGCATTGGATCGGTGATGGAGAATTATGTCGGATGTGATTCCACATGTAATAGTTATAACCTAGGGTGACAGAGAACTAGCTCCAGTTCATCAATGTAATGTAGGCATGTATTCCGAATATAGTCATACGTGCTTATGGAAAAGAACTTGCATGACATCTTTTGTCCAACCCTCCCGTGGCAGCAGGGTCCTAACGGAAACTAAGGGATATTAAGGCCTCCTTTTATTAGAGTACATGACCAAAGCATTAGCACATAGTGAATACTTGAACTCCTCAAACTACGGTCATCACCGGGAGTGGTCCCGATTATTGTCACTTCGGGGTTGCCGGATCATAACACATAGTAGGTGACTATTGACTTGCAAGATAGGATCAAGTACACACATATATTCATGAAAACATAATAGGTTCAGATCTGAAATCATGGCACTCGGGCCCTAGTGACAAGCATTAAGCATGGCAAAGTCATAGCAACATCAATCTTAGAACATAGTGAATACTAGGGATCAAACCCCTAACAAAACTAACTCGATTACATGGTAAATATCATCCAACCCATCACCGTCCAGCAAGCCTACGATGGGATTACTCATGCATGGCGGTGAGCCTCATGGAATTGGTGATGGAGGAAGGTTGATGATGACGATGGCGACGATCTCCACTCTCCGGAGCCCCGAACGGACTCCAGATCAGCCCTCTCAAGAGAGATTAGGGCTTGGTGGCGGCTCCGTATCGTAAAACGCGATAATTCTTCTTCCTCTCTGATTTTTTCTCCCCAAAAGTGAATATATGGAGTCAGGGGATACGTCGGTGGAGCAACAGGGGGGCTACGAGGAAGGGGGCGCGCCCAGGGGGGCGCCCCCCACCCTCGTGGACAGGGTTTGGGCCCATGGTCTGGTTCTATCCGCGGATATTTTTTATATATTCCAAAATAATTCTGTGTTGAATTTCAGGTCATTCCGAGAACTTTTATTTCTGCACAAAAATAACACCATGGCAGTTCTGCTAAAAACAATGTCAGTCCGGGTTAGTTCCATTCAAATCATGCAAGTTAGAGTCCAAAACAAGGGCAAACGTGTTTGGAAAAGTAGATACGTTGGAGACGTATCAACTCCCCCAAGCTTAAACTTTTGCTTGTCCTCAAGCAATTCAGTTGATAAATTGAAAGTGATAAAGAAAAACTTTGACAAAATCTGTTTGCTCTTGTTGTTGTAAATATGTAAAGCCAACATTCAAGTTTTCAGCAAAGATCATGAACTAACCACATTCATAATAACTTTCAGGTCTCATGTCTACTCATAGCAATGGCATAATCAACTAGCGAGCAATAATAATAAACCTCGGATGACAGCACTTTCTCAAAACAATCATAATATGATATAACAAGACGGTATCTCGCTAGCCCTTTCTGAGACCGCAAAACATAAATGCAGAGCACTTTTAAAGATCAAGGACTAACTAGACATTGTAATTCATGGTAAAAGAGATCCAGTCACAATCGTACTCAATGCAAATTAATAGCAATACATGCAAATGACAGCGGTGCTCTCCAACTGCTGCTCTTTAATAAGAGGATGATGACTCAACACAAAAGTAAATAGATAGGCCCTTCACAGAGGGAAGCATGGATTTGTAGAGGTGCCAGAGCTCGATGTCGAAATAGAGATGAATAACATTTTGAGCGGTATACTCTCATTGTCAACATAACAACCAAGAATCTCGATATCTTCCATGCTACACACATTATAGGCGGTTCCCAAACAAAATGGAAAAGTTTATACTCCCCCAACCACCAACAAGCACACTCCATAGCCATCCGAATCCACAGGGTACTGTCCAAACAGGCAACAGCCCTGGGGGAGTTTTGTTTAATTATTATGATTTGAGCATGGGACTGGGCATCCCGGTTACCAGCCATTTTCTCATGAATGACGAGCGGAGTCCACTCATCGTAAGAATAACCCACCTAGCAAGGAATATATAAACAACCCTAATTGATACATGAGTTGTTCGAGATTACAAAACAGAATTTTATTTGAAGGTTTAGAGTTTGGCACATACAAATTTACTTGGAACGGCAGGTAGATACCGCATATAGGAAGGTATGGTGGACTCATATGGAATAACTTTGGGGTTTATGGAAGTGGATGCACAAGCAGTATTCCCGCTTAGTACAGGTGAAGGCTAGAAAGAGACTGGGAAGCGACCAGTTAGAGAGCGACAACAGACATGAACATGCATTAAAATTAATCAAAAATGAATGCAAGCATGAGTAGGATATAAATCACCATGAACATAAATATCGTGGATGCTATGTTGATTTTGTTTCAACTACATGTGTGAACATGTGCCAAGTCAGACCACTTGAATCGTTCAAAGGAGGATACCACCCTATCATACCACATCACAACCATTTTAATATCATGTTGGCATGCAAGATAGACCATTATAAACTCTTAGCTAATTAAGCATGTCATGAACAGCTATGATCTCTAATTGTCATTACAAGCATGTTTCATTTATAACAAGCTGAATCAGGAACGATGAACTATCATATTTACAGAAACAAGAGAGGTCGAGTTCATACCAGATTTTCTCATCTCAATCAATTCATCATATATCGTCATTATTGCATTTCACTCGCATGACAGAACGATGTGGATAATAATAATAGTGCACGTGCATTGGACTAAGCTCAAATCTGTAAGCATTTAATACAAGAGAGAAGACAAAGTAATATGGCTCAAGGTTAAATTAACAATAAAGCATATGAGGGCCACTAAGCATTTTCAATCATCGTCTTCTCCTCTTGACCCCCAAAGAAAAGAAAAGAAACTATTAACACGGGAAAGCACCCAACAAGCAAAATAAGAACGAGAAATCTTTTTGGGTTTTCTTTTAATTACTACTGCTACACGCATGGAAAGTAAACTAGCTAAAACCTACAACTAATTTTTTCTTAAGGTTTTTCTAACACACAAGAGAAAGACTAAGAAAAGAATTGAAACTAGCATGGATAGTACAATGAAAGAGTCTGAGCACCGACAACCGGAATAAGTGTGTGAACATGGATGTAATGTCGGTGAGAAATATGTACTCCCCCAAGCTTAGGCTTTTGGCCTAAGTCGGTCTATTGCCACGGATCAAAGCTACTCTCTCCGGTGGATGGAGGAGCGTCCTCTGGGTGCCATTGGTTGGCAATCTCATCCGGATCCCACCGATAAACCTACTGCAGGTAAGGGTCAAGTGGTGGCTCCGGCTTTGACTCTGAAGCTTGTTCCTGGCTTCTGTATTTATAGACGGCATCTGGCAAAACGAGGTACGTGCCTGAAAGTAGATCAAACAGAGATGGTGCACGCAAGGTAATAATCTCACAATATTTTTCATCAAACCTCAATTAATACTTAAGCAACTTCTTCTTGTCTTTAACAATAAAATCATGTGCTATCATACTCTTATAATCTAGATAAGCAGGGGTCAACAATTTTTCTTCCTTCTCATGATGCCTAATAGGTATTCTAAAGTGTTTAGCAAGGCGTGAAGCAAAGATGCCTCCAAAGATGGTACCTTTTGTGCGGTTCAAACTTAATCATTTAGCAACTACGGCACCCAAGCTAAAGGTTGTGTCTTGAGACAAAGCATGGCGCAAAATGACAATATCAAGGGCACTAAGATTCCCACTGTTCCCGTGACCAATTAAGCATCTACTAGCAAATATAGCAAAGTAGCATAGAACAAGAAAATGTATAGTAGTAATTCTTGCCCCTGAAACTTGCCTCATTTCCCCTACGGCTATCATATCAATAAACCCCTCAACTTCTTTACGATGTGGTTCCTCAAGACTACCAGCAAAGGGCATCTTACATACTTGAAAAAATTCATAGAACGACATTTCCTTAACCTCATCATATAAACGAAACTCCACTGAACGTGGCGATTTCTTAGCATGAAAATGAAAGTTTTGCGTGAAAATATTAGTGAGCAAGAGATACTATTCACGCTGGTCGTGGAGGAACTCAGTGAGGCCTGCATTCTCCGCCAAATAATAAAAGTCTTCATAAATCCCAGCGGCTTCCAAAAACTCATTGCAAAGCCATTCACACGGCCGAACTTCCGCAGTGCGAGGAAGATTGTATTTGGGCTTTGTATTCTCTTCCTTCTGCTTATCCTTTGAACTTTGACTCGAAGAGCCTCTCAACAATCTCCTCATCATTTTGCTCCTCTGAAAATTACTGAATTTTTAGTAACTCAAAATAAAAGTGAACCAAACTCAACAAGATTGATAACAACTACTCCTACAAGTGCCTAGAGACTATATCATGCATTAGAACTAGTTGGGACCAAAGAAATTTAACATGCAAGCTCAAGAACAAGGTCACCACATCAGCAAAAAATTGCAATAAATAAAGCACTAGAACAAAAACTAATTGGACCAATGGAGGAGTCACATAACAAGGAACAATCTCCCCAAACAGTTTTGTGAATGGAGCTTTGAGCAAGGAGATCGAAAATGGCAGCAAGGTGAGCTAGAACTCGTGCTTGAGCTGGATAGTTATTTTTTGGGAGGAAGAAGGAGTGTGTGGGTGCAGGAATAAGTGGAGGGGGCCATGTGGGGCCCACGAGGCAGGGGGCGCGCCCAGTGGGGGTGGGCGCGCCTTGGACCCTCATGGCCAGGTGTTGGCTCCCCCTGTTGTGTTCTCAGTGCCAAATATTCTAGAAAAAAACATATTTCATTTTCGGGGCATTTGGAGAACTTTTATTTTCGGGGTTATTTTTATTGCACTGATAACTCTGGAAACAGACAAAAAAATAATATTTTTGCTTTATTTAATCTAATTAACAGAAAGTAAATGGAGGGTACAGAAAGTTGTGCTATCTAGATTCACCCATCTCATGCTCATCAAAAGCAATCCATTAACAAGGTTGATCAGGTCTTGTTAATAAACTCTTTCCGAATAACATGAAACCGAAGAATTTTCGAATAACACTAGGTTACCTCAGTGGGGATATATATGTCCCTAACAATAAGAATACCATATGTCTTCTTGACAGTAGGAAGAGGAAATTCAAAACCTCCAATAGTGATCGTTGAATTTTTTCCAATATAATTGATACTATGGACCTGAGGTTGTTTCCTCAGAAAGTGTACCACATTCTCATTACCATTGACATGAAAAGTGACATTGCCTTCGTTGCAATCAATAACAGCCCCTGCAATATTCAAAAAGGGTCTACCAAGGATAATAGACATACTATCGTCTTCGAGAATATCAAGGATAACAAAGTCTGTTAGAATAGTAAGATTTGCAACCACAACAGGCACATCCTCACAAATACCGATAGGTATAGCAGTCGATTTATCGGCCATTTGCAAAGATATTTCAGTAGGTGTCAATTTACTCAAGTCAAGTCTATGATATAAAGAGAGAGGCATAACACTAACACCGACTCCAAGATCACACAAAGCAGTTTTAACATAGTTTCTTTTGATGGAGCAAGGTATAGTAGGTACTCCTGGATCTCCTAGTTTCTTAGGTATTCCACCCTTAAAAGTGTAATTGGCAAGCATGGTGAAAATTTCAATTTCAGGTATCTCGCTTTTGTTGGTAATAATATCTTTCATATACTTAGCATAAGGATTTGTTTTAAGCATATCAGTCAAACGCATACGCAAAAAGATAGGTCTAATCATTTCAACAAAGCACTCAAAATCCTCATCCTCCTTTTTCTTGGATGGTTTAGGAGGAAAAGGCATGGGTTTCTGAACCCATGGTTCTCTTTCCTTGCAGTGCTTCCTAGCAACAAAGTCTCTTATCATAATGTTGATTCTTTGATTGTGGGTTATCAAGATCAACAGTAGGTTCAATCTCTACATCGTTATCATTGCTGGGTCGAGCATCATCATTAACATTATCACTAGGTTCATGTTCATTACCAGATTGTGTCTCAGCATCAGAAACAAAGATATCATTGGGATTCTCAGGTGTGTCAGCTATAGGTTCACTAGAAGCATGCAAGGTCCTATCATTTTTATTTTTCTTCTTCTTAGAAGAACTAGGTGCATCTAAATTATCTCTCTGAGAATCTTGCTCAATTCTATTAGGGTGGCCTTCAGGATACAGAGGTTCATGAGTCATATATTTTACCACCTCTAGTCATAACTCTAACAGCATTATCATTTTTCTTACTATTTAATTCATTAAGCAAATCATTTTGTGCTTTAAGTACTTGTTCTACTTGAGTGGTAACCATAGAAGCATGTTTACTAATGAGTTCCAATTCACCTTTAACTCTAGACATATAATCGCTCAAGCATTCAATCATATAAGCATTACGTTGCAATTGTCTACTAACATAAGCATTGAAGTTTTCTTGCTTCACAATAAAATTGTCAAACTCATCTAAGCATTGGCTAGCAGACTTATAACGAGGAATATCACCTTCATCAAATCAATAAAGATAATTTACCTTTACTACCTGTGTTGGGTTATCAAGACCATGTATTTCTTCAATGGGTGGTAAATTCTTAACATCTTCAGCTTTAATACCTATTTCTTTTATTGATTTCTTTGCCTCTTGCATATCTTCATGCCTGAGAAATAGAACTCCCTTTTTCTTTGGAGTTGGATTAGGGGCTGGTTCAGGAAGTGTCCAATTATATTCATTGGTCAACATACTATTCAATAGTAATTCAGCTTGATCAATTGTTCTTTCCCTGAAAACACAACCAGCACAACTATCCAGGTGGTCTCTGGAAGCATCGGTTAGTCCATTATAAAAGACATCAAGTATTTCATTCATATGAAGAGGGTGATATGGCAAAGCATTAAGTAATTGGAGAAGCCTCCCCCAAGCTTGTGGGAGACTCTGTTCTTCAATTTGCACAAAATTATATATTTCTCGTAAGGCAGCTTGTTCCTAATGAGCGAGAAAATATTTAGCAGATAAGTAATAAATCATATCCTGGGGACTACGCACACAACCAGGATCATGAGAATTAAACCATGTCTTAGCATCACCCTTTAACGAGAACAGGAATAACTTAAGGATACAGTAATAACGAATCTTTTCCTCGTTGGTGAACAGGGTGGCTATATCATTCAACTTAGTAAGATGTGCCACAACAGTTTTAGATTCATAGCCATGGAAAGGATCAGATTCAACCAAAGTAATTAACTCGGGATCAACAGAGAAATCATAATCCTTATCAGAAATACAGATAGGTGAAGTAGCAAAAGCAGGGTCATATTTCATTCTAGCATTCAAAGACTTTTCTTTCAGCTTAGCTAACAGTTTCTTAAGATCATATCTATCTTTGCAGGCTAAAAGATCTCTAGCAGTTTCTTCATCCATAACATAACCCTCAGGCACAACAGGCAATTCATATCTAGGGGGATAATCTTCATCATCACTTTCATCAATATTATCAGTTTCAATAATTTCATTCTCTCTAGCCCTAGCAAGTTGTTCATCAAGAAATTCACCTAGTGGCACAGTATTATCAAGCATAGAATTTGTTTCATCATAAGTATCATGCATAGCAGAAGTGGCATCATCAAGAACATGCGACATATCAGATTCAATAGCAGGTGTAGGTGTCGCAAATTTACTCATAACAGAAGGTGAATCAAGTGCAGAGCTAGATGGCAGTTCCTTACCTCCCCTCGTAGTTGAGGGATAAATCTTTGTTTTTCTCGTCTTTCAAGTTCTTCACAGTGATCAACAGATATAAATCACAAGTGACTCAAATAATATAGCTATGCTCCCCGGCAACGGCGCCAGAAAATAGTCTTGATAACCCACAAGTATAGGGGATCGCAACAGTTTTCGAGGGTAGATTATTCAGCCCAAATTTATTGATTCGACACAAGGGGAGGCAAAGAATATTCTCAAGTATTAGTAGTTGAGTTGTCAATTCAACCACAACTGAAAGACTTAATATCTGCAGCAAAGTAGTATGGAAGTAACAGTAATGGTGGCAAAAGTAACAGTAGCAGTTTCGTAGTAATTGTAATAGTAGCAACGGAAAAGTAACTAAGCAAAGATCAATATGTGAGCTCGTAGGCATTGGATAAGTGATGGATAATTATGTTGGATGCGGTTCCTCATGCAATGGTTATAACATAGGGTGACATAGAACTAGCCCCAGTTCATCAATGTAATGTAGGCATGTATTCCGAATATAGTCATACGAGCTTATGGAAAAGAACTTGCATGACATCTTTTGTCCTACCCTCCCGTGGCAGCGGGGTCCTATTGAAAACTAAGGGATATTAAGGCCTCCTTTTAATAGAGTACCGGACCAAAGCATTAACACTTAGTGAATACATGAACTCCTCAAACTACGGTCATCACCAGCAGTGGTCCCGATTATTGTCACTTCGGGGTTGCCGGATCATAACACATAGTAAGTGACTATTAACTTGCAAGATAGGATCAAGAACTCACATATATTCATGAAAACATAATAGGTTCAGATCTGAAATCATGGCACTCGGGCCCTAGTGACAAGCATTAAGCATGGCAAAGTCATAGCAACATCAATCTTAGAACATAGTGGATACTAGGGATCAAACCCTAACAAAACTAACTCAATTACTTGGTAAATCTCATCCAACCCATCACCGTCCAGAAAGCCTCCGATGGGATTCCTCACGCATGGCCGTGAGCATCATGGAATTGGTGATGGAGGAAGCTTGATGATGACAATGGCAACGATCCCCACTCTCCGGAGCCCCGAACGGACTCCATATCAGCCCTCCAGAGAGAGATTAGGGCTTGGCGGCGGCTCCATATCTAAAATGCGATAATTCTTCCTCTCTGATTTTTTTCTCCCCGAAAGTGAATATATGGAGTCAGGGGATACATCGGTGGAGCAATAGGGGGCCCACGAGGCAGGGGGCGCGCCCCCACCCTCGTGGGCAGGGTGTGGGGCCCCTGGTCTGGTTCTTTCCGCGGATATTTTTTATATATTCCAAAATAATTCTCCGTTGAATTTCAGATCATTCCGAGAACTTTTATTTTTGCACAAAATAACACCATGGCAGTTCTGTTGAAAACAGCGTCAGTCCGGGTTAGTTCCATTCAAATCATGCAGGTTAGAGTCCAAAACAAGAGCAAAAGTGTTTGGAAAAGTAGATACGTTGGAGACGTATCATGATCGAAGACATGATCGACGGTGAGTTGTCTTTCCCTTCTTTCTGCTGCCCTTTGTTATAGGGGTCGGCTTCTGATTCGGACTTCTTCCTTCTGCCTGCGCGGACTTCTTCCCTGGTTACGCTGTTGCCGCCGGTTTGGCCATCGAAGCCCGCCGTAACGAGCAGAGGCGGGCTGGAAAGGAGATTGCCCCCAACCCCCCTCGGACTCTCGCCGAGCAGCTTTTCGCCATTCAGGCTCGCCTCCAGCTGGCTCATCGGATGCTCCACCGACTGCAGCGTGTCGGCACCCAAGTGATCTCTGCCCTCTGGCCAGGCTTCCAGGCCCTACGCATCCCTAGGCGGACTGCCGACTGGCTCGAAGCGTCAGTCGGTCGCTTCGAGGCGTGGAAGGGTTCCTCAGCCCGAGCAGGCGCACGACGAGCCTTGGAGTTCGCCAAGGCATGGTATCATGGTCTAAATTTAGCCCAGTTGGCCACGTTCCACCAAGAAGCCAACGCCGAGCTGGTGCCGGTGTTGCACGAGCTTACTCAACGCGTGGCGGCGATCGCCGAGTACACCGAGACTGGCTTCTTCATCCCCGAGATGGATGAGGAGGGTGCTGAAGTGCCGCCGAACTGGTTTGGGCTGAACTCGGAGGACGGCGAGGACTTGATGGAGGAGATCGCCTCCAGCGATGAAGGCGAGGACGAGGAGGGCGAGGATGGTGAAGATGACGCACCGGAAGATGGAACAGACAACCAACCTCAGCTCGACCCTGCCTCGAGCAGTGTGCCACGTGCGAGTGTGTCAGCTGCTGCTGAAGACAACCAAGCCGAGACTCGTCAGCGGCCACTCCACCAGTCGGCGTCGCCGACTCCACCAGCCTGTCGGACCCGTCTGCTGCTCCTCTGGCCTAGGCGGCCAGTTTTATCTTAGCTTTTCCTGCTTTGTAGTTTCTTTTGAACAAACTAGTTAAATTTGCGCAGTTCCACCCGCTAGGTGTATTCAAACTTTGTTGAATGCCAGCCAAGGGCCTTTTGCTATGTAAATTAAATTTCACACGAGTTGTGCTTTGCCGGATTCCAACTTGTCTTGTTTTTCTGTTCTTTTTGGCTATTTTCCTTTGTCGTCTTCCCTTAGTGGCCGCCTTGCCAGCCAGACAGCCGCTCTGTGGTCTGTGGTTGAGTTAAGTGCTTGTCCGCTTTGGGGAGACAAGTAATTTGCCTCTTAGAACGTAGCAAGCTAAGTACGAAGCCAGCCGGCCGGCTGCTCAACAGTCGGTTGGTGAGGCGAGGGGTCGTCTTAGCCTATGTAAGTGCTTTGGTCCTTAGCCATTTTTCATGTGGGCACCGTTTCTTGCCTTTAGCTCTTGCCAACCGAACAGTCGCTCTGCGAGCTGCGGCTTGTGGCAGGAGAGGGCTTAGATACCGGCACACTACTTGTCCGACTATAGGTAGCACTGACATAGTATAAGGCGGCAAGCCCCCGGGTCGACTAGTCAAACATGATGCCAGGTAGAAGAATGAAATAATACATTCATAGGCAGAAAAGCTTATCATATAGATAAAAAGGGGAGCCCTCGAGTGCTCCTCGACGGACCCGATGTCTTTGCATTTGGTGCAAAATGTAGCATGATACATACTGCATTCAACTGTAAAATCTTTGGAGGATATTTGTGTTCCATGGGCGCTCTGTTTCCTTGCCGGAGTCGTCTCTCTTGCGTGCCCTGGGCTTTTGGGCATCAATTAGGTAGTAGGAGTCGTTGCCCAAGGCTTTGCTGATGATGAAGGGGCCTTCCCAAGGGGCCGAGAGCTTGCGCTGGTCAGCTGTTCGCTGGATCAGTCGGAGCACAAGGTCTCCCTCTTGGAAACATCTTGGCTAGACCTTCCGATTGTGGTAGTGGCGCAGACTCTCCTGGTAGATGGCGGACCGGCTGAGTGCCAATAGCCGGCTTTCTTCCAGCAGATCAACGACGTATTCTTGTGCCTCCTTTGCTTCTGCCTCCGTGTACATGGTGACACGAGGTGAGTCGAACTCAATGTTAGTTGGGATGACAGCCTCGGCCTCGTATACAAGGAAGAAGGGGGTGAAGCCGATTGACTTGTTCAGAGTGGTGTGGAGGCTCCAGAGGACAGCTGGCAGCTTGTCAATCCAGCTGCTGGCCAAACGCTCCAGAGGCTCGACCAGTCGGGGCTTGATGCCGGAGAGGATGAGTCCGTTTGCCCGCTCGACTTGGCCGTTTGACTGCGGATGGGCAACGGACGCTAAGTCCAGTCGGATGCCTTGTGTCGCACAGAAACGGGTCAAAGCGCCTTTGGAAAAGTTGGTGCCATTGTCGGTGATGATGTTGTGAGGTATATCGTACCGGACGGTAATATCTGCGATGAAAGTCACAGCAGTCGGCCATTCAGTTTCTTGATTGGCCTTGCTTCAATCCACTTGGTGAACTTGTCCACGGCGACGAGCAAATGGGTCATGCCACCGCGTGCTGCCTTGAATGTGCCCACCATATCCAGCCCCCACATGGCAAAGGCCAAGTGAGGGGGATGGTTTTGAGTGCAGAAGCCGGCAGGTGTTGCTTGGAGCTGAATTTCTGGCATCCCTTGCAGTGCTTGACCAAATCCTTGGCGTCCTCCAAAGCGGTCGGCCAGAAGAAACCATGTCAGAAAGCTTTGGCAACAAGGGATCTGGAGGCCGCGTGATGGCCGCACTCGCCTTGGTGGATGACTTTGAGGATTGCCTTGCCCTTTTCTGGCTCTACGCAGCGCTGGAAGACTCCAGTCACATTGCGTCTGACAAGCTCTCTATTTACTATCGTGTAAGCTCCTACCCGGCGCTGTAATTGCCGGGCCAAGATCTCATCAGCCGACAGCTCTCTGTTCACCAGGAAGCTGAGGATAGGTTGCACCCATGATGGAGCTTGGACTTCATCCACTATCACCACGGCCACTGTTACTAGGGCGGCTGGGTTGGGAGGTGGCGGGGTGGAGTCGGCTGCCGCTTGTTGTGTCGTTGAAGTCGCTAGGCTGACTGTCACAGTCCCCGGTGAGGGAGTCCTGGATCGGGGGTGTAATGCCCAGGATGGGACTATACCTCCTACATGTTGAGGCACGACTTAAAGGTATAAGCCCATTCTGGAATGATCTCAAGTTTGATATCTTTGCACGACTCATGTAAAAATAGGGATGAAATTGCAAAAGGAGATAGTTGGCTTACACTCGCCACTTCACACAATACATTACATAAGAAAAACATCATTCAAACATCACAACCCGACTACGGGCGAAGATACAAAAGAAAGATACCAAAACATAAAGCCACAGGTCCGAATCGCCCCTAGTAGAAACCACTACTGATCGTCGAAAACGTCACAAGCATACGGCCACTCTCTTCATCGAGCTCCCGGTGAAGCTCTGAACCAGCTCCTGCTTCAAACTCGGCGGAATCTGCATCTGGTGTTGTAGTATCTGTGAGCCACGAGGACTCAGCAATCCCATAACCATGGGTAACAAGACTAGCAAAGCTTTGTGGGTAGGAAGAGGTAAGTGGTGAGGTTGCAGCAGCGGCTAAGCATAATATGGTGGCTAACTTACGAGTACAAGAATAAGATGAGCATCTACGCAAACGGTCGCAACTAGTAGTGATCGCTAAAGATCCTGAACTACCTACGAGTCAAACATAACCCCACTGTGTTCTCTTCTCAAAGTGAAAAGAGACAGTCACGGTTACTCACACAGTTGTGTGTTTTACTTCGGATCCTCTGTCAAGTTTTCTACAACCGGACATTAACAAATTCCAATCTGCCACATAACCGCGGGCACGGCTTTCGAAAGATCATAACCCTGCAAGGGTGTCCCAACTTAGCCCATCACAAGCTCTCACGATTAGCTGAAGTGATAAATATAATATCATCACCCCTTATCTTAGGGAAATCCGATCAGGCTCGGCATCCCGGTGCACAAGACATTTCGACAATGGTAAAACAAGTCCAGCAAGACCTCCCGGCGTGCCGACACCCTGATAGTAGCCGCGCGTATCTCGTCTCAGGCCACGTCCGGATGGGTGATGCTACAGGTAAAACCAATCCTCGAGTTTCCCCGTGGTGGCCCCGCAAGACCCCCGTTTGGGACCAACACCATCAGCACTGGCCCCCCCTGCTATGTAGAAAAGAATCCCCGAGGGTGCGACCCCCTATGTAATTTTAATTAAATTAATTAAGTTGTTATTATGAGGCAAATTAAAACCAATGTTGGGCCTTGCTGGAGGAGTTTTATTCAAAGTCGAACTGTCAAGGGGTCCCCATCCACCCATCGTGTAAGGAACGCAAAATCAAGGAACATAATGCCGGTTTATCGGCGCCTAAGGTGGCATGAGTGGAACAAAACACCGAGCAAAAGGCCAAGCCTTCCACCCATGCCCAGTATATAGGTGTGTTATTATATAAATATATAACATATTGTGATATTCCAACAACAAGTTCCCTCCTGGAACGATCTTCATCTTCACCTGCAACTAACAACGCTATAAGAGGGGCTGAGCAAGCGGGTAACATAGCCAAACAGTGGTTTTGCTAGGAAGGTGTCAAAAGGTTAGAGGTTTCATGGCAACAAGGAGAGGCTGACATAAAAGATGGGTAGCGCGACATGTAACGATAGCATCGAGACAACTAAGCATGGCAATGGTAGTAAAGGTATCCAAGGGTATGATCATCTTGCCTGGGATTCCATAAGGAAGAAGAACGGATCCATGAAGTAGACGGAGCAACATAGTCGAGCGAATCCTCACAACTCTGGAACGAAACCGAAGCTAACAAGAGAAGCAACCGGAAAGAAACAAGCAACACGGTAAACACACAAGCATAAACATGGCATACGATGCACATCCAAGTATGATGCATGTCCGGTTTAAATATGCATGTCATGGCAAAGTGCACAAACAAAACTACAAGTTAAGTGGAGCTCAATATGCAACGAGTTGCGTATTGACGAAACACCACATGTTATTTATTTAGTTGACTCTCGTTTATTTACAAGACAAGATTAAATGTTTTTAACATAGCAAGAGGTGAATCAAAAGCAAACTACCTATTTAGACAAGTTTAAATGAGGCCGGAATGACAAACAACAATTCCGGGAAAATCCCCATGTGCATGTTTATGAATTTTAAGCAAACAACAATTCACACATATAATGTTGTTAACATGATGCGGATGACATGAACAAGTGTATGCAATTTTTAAGTAAAAGTTAACATGAAGATGATAAGGAGTATTTGTCACCGTGGTGGAAGGAAAAGGATGCCACGGCAACGATCCGAAAAATGATGCAACGCAACATCTCAGTTCCGGTAACTCGTTGAGATACCAGTGCAAAAGAAAAGGTGGCGTGAGCGAGCGAAACAAGATGAAAGGTGGGGTGATCCCGTCGCCGGGTTCCCACGGGTCGGCGACGAGGCAACCGAGGAGCATGACAAAAGATGATACGGGCACGGAGCACAAGTGAAACATCTCATACAACAAACATACAACCACGGTCATCGTCTCGGGGTTATACCTTCGGAACATTCGTTTCGGGGCGGCTTGAGATCGTCGAGGGACGTAGTGGAAGTAGTGGTACACGGGTCGTAGAGGAAGTAGTCGTTCCGTAGAGGTACTCGTTATGTAGTCGTTCTCGCGATTCGTAGAGGAAGTAGGCGTTCCGTTTCGTAGATGTACTTGTCGCATCGCCATGTGTAGTGGTACTCGGGGTCGTCGTGGAACTTGACAGTCTCGGGACTTGGCGACGGTAGTGGAACTTGGTGTTTCTTCTTGTAGTCGGACTTGACGGGTTGTCAATGTCGCGGTACTCGTTCATGTAGTAGTCGGACTTGATGGAACCGAGGGCTCCGAGCATGCATCATGGTGCTTGTCAAAAATCGCATTGGATGTAGTCGTTCGGTCGTAGGGGTCTTGCCGGTCTCGGTCTCGAGTCATAGTTGTACATGGGTCGTCGTGGTACTTGGCATCCTTGGAACTTGGAGTCTTGACCTCTCCTATGAAGCGGTGCTCGCGTGCACGAAGCAGCAAGAGAAAACGCTGCGGCTCCGGCCAAAGTAGGAACGCAACAGCGGCTTGAGGCCATGGCAGCGGCATGGCGGGGCAGCACCGGCGGGAAGCGGAGGACGGCGGGGCGGACGAGCTTCGTGCAGATGTCGGCGAGGCGAGGCGGAGGAGGCCCGCGTGTGGCCAGAGGCGAGGATGTCCATGGCTCCAACGGGCGAAGCTCGCGGGGCGACGGGGTCTCAGGCGCCCAGAGCATCGAGGCGCGGCGCAGGACGCGGGGAGGGAGGATGGCGGCGAGGACGGATGACCGGGGCGCGGCTGAGGCGCGGCGGCGCTGCGCTGGAGAGGAGGTGGCGCTGGAGGTCGAAGCAGGGTCGCGGCAGGAGGGCGGGGAGGACAGGGTGCGCAGGGAGCTCCTCGGCCAGGCGAGCTCCTGCCGCGGCGAGCTGGAGGACGGGGCGTCGGCGGCGCAGGGCGCTCCAGAGGAGGGGAGCCGCGCGGAGGCTGGCTGGAGGCCGGAGGATGAGGCCTTGGGGCGGAGGGGCGCTGCGGGCTCGAGCGAGGGAACCGAGAGGTGCGGGCGATGGGGACGAGGGAGATGGGGTCGCTCCGAGCGGGGAAAGAGGGGAGCGGGGTCGAGGGGACGAGCTGGCGGCGGGGGGTGCGGGAGAGGGAGTTGCGGTCGGGCTAGGGTTTGCAAGGGAGTGCGGGCCTGGAGGCCAGATGGAGGCTGGGCCGGCTCGGGCCAGAAGGGCCTGAGTCCTCTCCTGCTGATTTCTTTTAGCAGAAGAAATAATAAAAGAGAAGGACGAAAAAAAAGGGGGGTTAGGGAAAAGTTGCACATGAGGTTATTATTTTTCTCGGTCTCATAAAAATGAGCACAGTCCGAGAAAAATATAAAAGACAAGATCGAGATATAATTCAAACATATTTGAATTTAATTCAAATGGGTTTGAACTAAGACTTGATTATGAAGTGTCCAAAAATGTTGAGGTTTTTGGAGGAACCTCGATAAATGGGAAAAAGAATTATTGGCAAGGTTTGACGATGAAACTTGAAGTGAAATAAGCATGGGGAAATTTGCAAGTGTGTTTGGGTGATTCCAAAGCAATGGAATAATTATTTATAATAGCTCCATAATATTAGGAGGGTATGTTATAAAGAGAAGTCACACTTCCCTCGATTTAAATGGATCGAAGATCCACACGATTTATTTAAGTTGAGATGCAAAAGATTAATGACATGATGGCATTATGACATGATGCAATGCAAAAATAAATAACACAAGCACAAAGAAACACACGGAAGAACCCGGAACATCTGGAATCTTCTGGAATCTTCTAGGACGTCGGTCTTCGGGCGTCACAGGGGGTCCTCATGTGGCCGGATAAACTCCTGGTGGGCCGGAATAGTGGGCCGTGAAGATTATAATAGAAGATCATCTCTCGTATCCGGATAGGACTCCTGTATTCTTGTAATGGCAAGTTTTAGATTCGCGTGTAGATTTTCCTTCCTCTGCAAGATGACATGTACATACCCTAGTCCCCTCCGGTGTGTATATAAACCGGAGGGTTTAGTCCGTAGAGGCTAGAAGAAAAACACAATATCTCCATAGGCTAGACCTAGGGTTTAGCCATTACGATCTCGAGGAAGATCAACTCTTGTATTCATATTCATCCATACTAATATAGCAGGAAGTAGGGTATTACCTCAATCCAGAGGGCCTGAACCTGGGTAAACATCATGTCCCCGGTCTCCTGTTACCATCGATCCTCAGACGCATAGTTCGGGACCCCCTACCCGAGATCTGTCGGTTTTGACACCGACATTGGTGCTTTCATTGAGAGTTCCACTATGTCGTTGATGGAAGGACCGATGGATCGCATCATCAACTGCAATGACGACACCGAGGGAATTTTCCCTCCAGGCCAACTTTTCGTGTTCGGTGGCTTCACGCTCCGTGCCAACACCGAAGGCCACCTCGAGCAAATTGAGACCTACGCCCATGGCCATCAAGTCAGATTCGGAAGCTTGAACTACGTTGCTGATATTCGCGGAGACTTGATCTTCGTCGGATTCGAGCCAGTGACAACTTCTCTCTGCCACCACGATGAGCATGACCTAACTCTGTCATCGGATCAGGAAATAGCACGTGCAACTATTCTGGCCCTAGATCCAGAACCGATCGCGTCACCCGAGGACGGGAAGCTCAACCCCACCACGGGAGCCGCAGACTCTATGATGTTAGAGCCACACACGGACCCAACTACGAGCAAGGTATGTGTTACCGGAACCCCGGACTCAACTCCGGCCTCTGATTCCGAATCACGCGCATCCGCGCCCTTCAAACCCGATCAGGCGTCTATCGCCAAATTCAGTGATGCAGATATCTTCCAGCACTCACCCTTTGGCGACATGTTAAAGTCGTTAAGATACCTCTCCCTAGAAGAGGACACACAGCCGCATTGAATCAAGTTCGAACTGGAGGCTGATGGAGAATTTCGTTCCCCACCGACCACCCACTTGATAGCCACGGTCAAAGATCTAACCGATCTACTTGATTATGCTTCCAAAGACTTCGAAGGGATGGACCTCGAAACTGAAGCGGATCCAAATCAAGGCCGGCCCGTAACCGGGAGGTGGACAGCAACGTCTTCGTACGACGTGTACATGGTGGATACACCCAAAGAGGCGGAGAGCGACGACGAAAACAATCTCGTAGAGGACAAGCCCGCCGAAGAACCTCCCAAATGTCGGCGTCCAAAATGCCGAATTAAATTCCGTAAAGGAAAAGATAGCAACACTGTGACTAATGATGGTGACATTCCGGAACAAGCCGAAGACCCCGCAGACCCAGCGGTGGAGCAGGAGGAGCAAGAGGACGGCGAACAAAGTCCAAAGCCGCAGTCCGATGATAGCGATGCCGAAGATAGTATTTATGAACCGGTCTCTGAAGAAGAGGATAGCCTGGGCGATGATGAATTCATCGTCCCAAAAGAACCCTCAGAACAAAAGTGCTTCCACCGGAGGCTTATTGCCATCACAAGGAGCCTGAAAAAGTAGCAGAGACGGCTTTGAGCCGCACAGGACACGCTCAATGATAGATGGAATGAGGTGCTAGACGCCGAACAGAAACATGGCTATAACGGCCAAACCAAAGGCTATCCCAAGCGTAAACTACTGCCTGAATTCAACGACGAGGCCGCTGCACCCGTCCCGCCAAAGAATAACACCGCCAACAAACCGGACTGACCACCTCGCGGACGGGACAGATTCGCTAGCAATGGCATACACAAGCCTGCACCACCAGTAAAGGAAAGGAGGGTGCAGCTCAAGTACGAAAACACGATCTGCATGAGGACCTGAACAAAAAAGCTAGCAAGACCAGGTCTATATATGGACCTGGGGACCGGGATCCCGCACGGGACGGCGGCTATCAAGCCAATCGCGCCAGTGACATACCAGTTTGGGGTCAATACCGAACACCACAACCATCAGACATACGCCACGATATAGCAAGATACAGAGGACATGCACACCCTCTGTGCTTCACAGATGAGGTGCTAGGTCATGATTTCCCAGAAGGATTTAAACCCGTGAACATCGAAGCGTACGATGGAATGACGGATCCCGACGTCTAGATAGAAGACTTTATTCTTCACATCCACATGGCTCGAGGAGATGATCTCCACGCCATCAAATACTTACCCCTCAAGCTGAAAGGACCAGCTCGGCACTGGCTAAACAACCTCCCAGAGAACTCCATTAGGAGTTGGGAAGAACTTGAGGATGCTTTCCGGGCCAATTTTCAAGGGATTTATGTCCGGCCCCCAGACGTTGATGATCTAAGTGACATCATCCAACAACCCGGAGTCAGCCCGCAAGCTTTGGAATCGGTTTCTTACTAAGAAGAACCAAATCGTGGACTGTCCGGATGCTGAAGCCTTAGCGGCATTGGAGCACAGTATCCGGGACGAATGGCTAGCTAGGCACCTTGGACAGGAAAAGCCAAGGACAACGGCAGCCTTAACTACACTCATGACTCGCTTTTGCGCGGGTGAGGATAGTTGGTTAGCTCATAGTAGCACCAGTGACCCTGGAACATCTGAAGTCACGGATGGCAATGGAAGGCCACGACGTAACAAAAACAAACGTCGAAACAATTCTGGAAGCCCAGATGATATAGCGGTAAACGCCGGATTCAGTAGCTCCAGACCCGGTTAACGGAAGAAGCCATTTAAAGGCAACAAAGATGGTCCGTCAAGTTTGGACAGAATATTAGATAGGCCCTGCCAAATTCATGGCACCCCGGAGAAACCTGCCAACCATACCAACCGCAACTGTTGGGTTTTCAAGCAGGCCGGCAAGCTAAACGCCGAACACAAAGGGAAGGAGCCTCAGAGCGAAGACGAGGATGAATCTCGCTAGCCGAATATAGGGGGGCAGAAGAAATTTCAACCGGAGGTCAAAACAGTGAACATGATATATGCCACTCATATCCCAAAGACGGAGCACAAGCGCGCACTCCAAGATGTCTATGCCGTTGAGCCTGTCGCCCCCAACTTCAACCCATGGTCAGCCTGTACGATCACTTTTGATCGCAGGGATCATCCGACTAGTATTCAGCATGGGGGTTCGGCTGCCCTAGTGCTCGGCCCAATAATCGATGGATACCATCTAACCCGAGTCCTAATGGACGAAGGCAGCTGTCTCAATCTGATATATCATGATACTGTCCGCAAGATGGGGATCGACCCATCAAGAATCAAGCCAAGCAGCACGACCTTTAAAGGAGTGATAACGGGTGTTGAATCCTGCTGCACAGGCTCTTTAACGTTGGAAGTTGTATTCGGTTCTCCCGACAACTTTCGAAGCGAAGAACTAATCTTCGACATAGCTCCGTTCCGAAGTGGCTATCACGCTCTACTCGGAAGAACGACCTTCACCCACTTTAATGAAGTCCCACATTATGCCTATCTAAAGCTTAAAATGTCTGGACCACGTGACGTTATCATGGTCAATGGAAATATGTAGCGCTCTCTCCGTACGGAGGAGGACACTGCGGCCTTAGCAGCAGAAGTCCAATGCGGCCTGCTCAAGCCGGATAATCTATCAATAGCGAACACAACTAAACGTGTCCGACACACGCCTCAGTGCGGCAGCTTAGATGAACTTGAGCAAGATTGACAGCTACGCCCCCGTCGACTGCCCCATAAGGTGATAGCATATGTGCCTCGAGTACATAATTATGTCTTAAAAATTCCTTGGGCGGTGACCGGGGGCACCTGCATCTAGTCCATAGTTCGGCTAGACCCTATTCGGACTCTAAACTTATCTTCTTTAGGTTCATTAAACGAACCAGATGTGTTATGGCCACACCGGATCGATTTCTTCTTTTCCAGGTTTATTTCCTTTTTATTTTTTTTCTACAGATGGCCATCATACTCAAACCTTGAAGGACACATTACAGAGGAGGAAACGGCGCAGACATGCAGCAGGAACCCGCACTAAGGTTTCTTTTTAGATTAAGACCCTGTGTAAACCTTTTTTCTCTTTCTTGTTATATACCTTCTTGGCATGTAAAATGTACAAAAAGGTTCTCGGCATTGTCTGTAAGTTTGCGGCTCGCCGTACTATAGAGGGATAATAATAGAGCAGCTTTACTCGCATCATGCTTGGAGTTTTATTCACTCACCATAAAATGTTCTCTTTCCGCACCAGATTGCCATATGTGCCTTGTTAATAAGGGTTTATTACAAGGGGTTGTATTCAGCCCTGATATATGTTGAAAAGACCGAACACCTATAGGGAGTATTCGGCGTCCTGGATGTTTGCCTTATATGCATCAGTTCCGAATCATGTCTTGGGTAAATAGTTGGGTTGCCCGGCTCCTGTGCTTACCCCTACGTTCCCGATTGTTTGGCTAGGGTGTAAAGGGAGAACTACTGCGATTGTACTTCTGGCTCGTTCGGTCAAGTACCTCAGTAGAGAAAGTCGAAAACTGGTCGTCATGATAAGCGAGAACCTGGTCCGCAATCCGGTGACTTAGTGTTATACTATGATCGATAGAGATCTACCTCGGGTTGGTTTTTTGCCCAGCCAGGTGCAATTGGATGCCTTAAGTAAAGGAATATCATATCCGCACCAGGGGCTAGTACCTAGCCCCACATGTCAAACACCCACGACTAAGTGAAAGCAATAACGCCGCATAGTATGATTGCCTGGTTCGTTCCGCATACACCTCCTGTATGGACCAAGACGTTGGATAAAGAGTGTATATGCATATGACCGAACACCCCAGTACTCTGTACATGGGGGCTGAAGCCGACGACTGGAAACTTTCAGATTTAAATAAATAGTCAAACAGGAGGTAAAAGACGTTGATAGCATGCATAGCGCAAAAGTTATATACATTGGATTCATAAGCATAGTCTTTACAACCGGATACAATTAGTCGAAAACAACATCCTTCGAACACTCGCCTTCTACAAGGCGGGCGCCCTCGATGACGTCCTCGATGTACTTCTCCGGCTTGCGGTGCTCCTTGCCTGCGGGCGGGCCAGCAGTAGCTATATGCACTGCGTTCATCTTCGCCCAATGCACTTTGACACGAGCGAAGGCCATTCGATCACCTTCTATGCAGGCCGAACGCGTTAGTGCGTCGACCCGCGGACTCGCCTCGACGAGCCGCTTCACCAATCCGAAGTAACTACTTGGGATTGGCTCAGCGGGCCATAGCTGGACTATTAAGTCCTTCATAGTCGAGCCCGCCATGTTGTGCCGCTCAACCAGCTGCTTCATCTGGTCGTGGAGGGGCACCAGATGTTTTGGCGCATAGAACTACAACCAAAACAGCTTCTCCATATTGTTCCCCTCCAGGGCTCAGAAATATTGGGCGGCGTTTGCGCTGCTCCTCGGAAGATCAGCAAACACGCCTGGAGAACTCCATAATCGTGTCAGCCCAATGTACTTCTGCCCTCCAAAGATGCTCTGTAAGAGAAATGTCTTACCAGATGCTACCTGCCGTGCCTGCTCGATTTCCTGACGGGCGCTGTGTGACTCCCCTCGCGCATCCTGGGCAATCTTCACTGCCGCAGACAGCTCGGTCGCTTGCTCCGAAGTCTTCTTCTCCAATGCCTCACATTTGAGGATGGCATCGTTAAGTTCAGTCTCGACTTCAGACACCCAAGCCCGGTACTTCTCGCACTCAACCTTCTCGGCCTCCAAATCAGCAGCCGCTTTGTCAGCGGCCACCTTGTTCGCCTCGGCCTCCTTCTTGGCCTTGGCGACCTCGCCCTTGAGGGCCTCAGCTAAATGGCGCCAACTATGTAATACAGAATACAACATTAGAGTTTGTAAACATACTCAATCAATTAAGTCTTATTGACATTTCAAAAATCCGCATACCTTGCGTTTCATCCAAACACCGGTTGACGCGGTCGAGGTCCGTGTTGGCCACCTCGAGCTTCCGATTTAGTTCGGCAACCTCTGCATCTCGCGCAGTTGCCGTAACTAACGAAGCATGCACAACAATTCAGCTTTGTAAGCATGCTATACTACGGATACTTCGTCTGATTCTTTTCAGAATCGCACAAAGCATCAGGGGCTACTGGCTATGTATGTGCATTAAAAAAAGCATTACATTGCTTACCTCAAAGCCTGTTAAAAGGTTGTTGAATGCTTCATTCAGTCCGCCCTTGATGGACTGATCTTCTTCATCACCGCACCCATCACGGTGCGGTGTTCTTCAATGACAAGAGCACTCTGCAGTGCTCCCTCCGTAGAATCCGGCGCCTCCGGATTAACTCCGGGCGCCGCCGTATCCTCCTCCTTGAGGAGTCGGGTCTTCGGACCCCGGAGCGGCACTAGGCCCCGGGATAGTATTCGGTGGGGCCCCGAATTGTTTGGGCCCACGTCTTCGGTCTCCAAGGGGGTTGTTTCCCCATGGTCAGTAGCGGCCGAGATATTACCTCCGGCCGCCCCGTCACCTGCCTCGCCCTCGTCTCCTTGGGCAGAGGACACCCGCTGGGAGGACAATTCGGTGTTGCCGCCGATCATGGGCGATGGAGCTCGGATCGGCGGGTCACTCTCCGTCTCTCCAGGCGCAAGAGAGTTCCCCTCCGATGAGATAGAATCAGGGTGTCCACCGGGAGGGCTGTAGGACAGCAGGAAAGAAATACTAAGTAAATACTAAAACAAAGCAAAAGTGCAGCAGCCAATCCGGACAAACTTACAATTCGGTCAGGGGTTTCACCCTGGGCTTCACCACAAAGCTATGTTCGGACGAATCCGAACTACCTCCGAGGTTCAGTTTCCTCCGTGGCGCAGCCGTACCCTCGTCAGCAACGGCCCCCCTCTTCTTCCCCCTGCCTTGCGCGAGGGGCTCTTCTTCTTCCTCTTCTTCCTCCTCATCATCTTCCTCCACCTTGTCAGAGGAGAGGATGTGGAGGTCCTCGGGCTTCTTGCCTGCAGGACGGGGGCTATCTCAGGCCCCCTTTCCCTTCCTCTTCTTGGGCTTCTTGGTCGGCGCCTTGTACGGCGCTGGGACCATCATCGCCATGACCAGAGGTGATTATGGCTCTTCGGGCAAAGGTGTCGGACTCTTAATCCGGGTCACCTTCTTCGTCCATCCCTGTATATCACGTAAAAATTCCAATTCCTATTATCGTCAAATAAGGGAAAGGGTATGTGTTCGCCAATGATTTTTATTACCTTTGGGTGGAGGCCATAGTGTTGTAGCCCGCATCCTCGATCTCTTTGAGCCATTCCTTCTGGCTCTTGAAGAGATGCTTCCAGATCTCCTTGTGCGTAAAGCCAAAGAGATGCTTCAGCAGCTTGTCTCCTGCCGGATCGAACTCCCATAGGGAGGAGTCCCAGCTTTGGCAAGGGAGAACAAGCTAGGTCAGCATCACCTGGACCACGGAGGAGAGGAGGTTCCCCTTGGAAATCATGCCAGACACGCGGCTCACAAGAGTCGTTACTTCGGTTGTAGACCCCCAGTTCAGACCCTTTTTGGTCCAGGAGGTCAGCCTCTCTGGGGGTCTGGATCTGAAAGCAGGCTCCGCCGCCCACTTGGCATCGCAGGGTTCGATGATGTAGAACCACTCCTGTTGCCAGACCTTATTCGTCTCCACGAATGAGCCCTTGGGCCAAGTTGCATTCGGGAGCTTGCTAATCATGGCACCCCGCACTCCGCGTGTTCCCCGTCCACCACCTTCGGCTTCACATTGAAGATCTTAAGCCATAGGCCGAAGTTTGGGTGATGCGGAGAAAGGCCTCACATACCATTATAAAAGCGGATGTGTGGAGGATTGAGTTCGGGGCTAGATCATGGAAATCTAGCCCATAGAAGAACAAAAGACCCCGAACAAATGGGTGGAGTGGAAACCCTAGCCCCCTAACAAAGTGGGATGTAAACACCACCCTCTCACCCGCCTCAGGGACAGGGATTACCTGACCCTTGGCAGGGACTCGGTGCGTGACGAGGTTATAGACCTAGGGTAGGGTCACAGGCCTGATCGAGGTACCCCACCCAAGGTCACTACCCTAGAAGATCAAAAGACAAGACCTATGACAGTGGAGACAGTCGACTGAGACGGTCCAAGGAGACACTCCACTCGACTGACTCACGTACGCAAGACGACTCAACTCCACTCGACCGGTCCAGGCACTCGACCTCCGAAGGTCAAACCCCACTTGGAACAGCAATGGTCCTATATTTATTCACTGTAGTAAACACCTTAATTATCCTTTACTGCAGGCGTTACCAGTAAGGCCTGACTTAATGTACATTGAACCCTTAGTAACGTGGAGCATGGCTGGGGTCCTGGCACACTATATAAGCCACCCCCCTCCTCATGTACAAGGGTTCGCACCTCTGTAACACACATATACACATATCAGTCGACCAAGCCTCCGGGCACCGAGACATAGGGCTATTACTTCCTCCAAGAAGGGCCTGAACTCGCTAACACCCCGTGTACAACCTCACCATAGCTAGGGCCTTGCCTCTCCATTCGTACCCCCTACCCTTACTGTCAGACTTAGAACCACGACAGTGCGCGATGTTAGTGGCGAGATAACCCGCGCTCTTGAGATCTGCCACGGTCTTTTCAGTGACCGCGGAAGCTTCCCACTTGCCCCTAGCACCGGATACAGCCATCGCTGGGAAGGGGAGTAGTGGTTGAGGAACGAGGAGCAGTGTGCGCAGGAGATGAGAGTGCTGGGGCTAGGGAGATTGGAGAGCTCGAGCTTGAGGAAGGCGTGGGGCTGATGAAAGGGATCGGTGTCCTTTTATAACGCTGCGAATACAGAACGTCCCCCCACTTTAGCCATAAACCTCGCCGGTTCCCAAAGCGGTCGTGCATAATGCGCGGCGTGGGTGCTCACGTCACATTGATAAGGATCCCACAATAAGCGGGCACGATCTCTATTCTGATGGGACGTGTCAATGAGGATATACCTCGAAACGCAAAACTAGGACCAAATAAACCGGTTCGATGTGTTAGTGGGTCGGACGTGACGCTTCACCCAAAAGTTTCTAGTAGAGACACATTATTCATTTTCTTCTAAGAGCCTTGCCTTCGAGGCTAAGGGTTGTACCAATCTTGCAGAGCCGAACACGATACACCTTTTTGCAGAAGATATATTCGGAAGAAGGAACCCGCCTTGCAATGCCGAAGACAATACAGAAGCCCAAATCATCATCATCGAAGACAAGTTCAGGGGCTACTGAGGGAGTCCTGGATCGGGGGGTCCTCATGTCGCCGGATAAACTCCTGGTGGGCAGGACTGGTGGGCCGTGAAGATTATAATAGAAGATCATCTCTCGTATCCGGATAGGACTACTGTATTCCTGTAATGGCAAGTTTTAGGTTCGGGTGTAGATTTTCCTTCCTCTGTAAGATGACATGTACAAACCCTAGGCCCCTCCGGTGTGTATATAAACCGGAGGGTTTAGTCCGTAGAGGCTAGAAGAAAAACACAATATCTCCATAGGCTAGACTTGGGGTTTAGCCATTACGATCTCGAGGTAGATCAACTCTTGTATTCATATTCATCCATACTAATATAGCAGGAAGTAGGGTATTACCTCGATCGAGAGGGCCTGAACCTGGGTAAACATCGTGTCCCCAGTCTCCTGTTACCATTGATCCTCAAACGCATAGTTCGGGACCCCCTACCCGAGATCCACCGGTTTTAACACCTCGATCGAGAAGACTCTAGTCACGCTACGTCTGACAAGCTCTCTCTTTACTATCGTGTAAGCTCCTGCCCGGCGTTGTACTTGTCGGGCCGAGATCTCATCAGTCGGCAGCTCTTTGTTCACCAGGAAGCTGAGGATATGTTGCGCCCATGATGGAGCTTGGACTTCATCCACTGTCACCACGACCACTATTACTAGGGTGGTTGGGTTGGGAGGTGGCGGGGTGGAGTCGGCTGCCGCTTGCTGTGTCGTTGAAGTCGCCGGGCTGACTGTCGCAGTCCCCGGGCCGGGCTCTAAAGCTCCTGGGCCGGGTGCGACTGCTGGAGTCCCTGAGCCGCATGTCGAAGTCCCCGGGCCGACTGGTGCAGCCCCCGGGTCGCCTGCCGAAGTCCCAGGGCCGACTGCTGCAGCCCCCGAGCTACCTACCGAGGCCTTCAGGCCGGCCTTCGCAGCCCCCGAGTCAGATCCAACCTCTCCGGGAGCAGCCGGCACGAAGATGGACTCAGATTCCGGCGAAGGCTTGATAGACGGCTTGAGGAGGCACTGAAGGGAGACGCCAGCTGGTATAGCTTGTCGGGTGGAGCCGATCCGTGCCAGGGCATCTGCTTGCTCGTTGTCGGCCCGTGGCACATGAAGGAACTCACACCTTTAAAAGTATCCACTGAGTTGCTGGACGAGGAAGCGGTAGCTCGCCATGTTTGCATCCTTGGCGTCCCAGTCGCCAGATGACTGCTGGACCACCAAGTCCGAGTCGCCGTAGCACAGAATCCGGTGGATGCCGAGCTCTTTGGCCAGCCGGAGTCCATGTACTAGTGCCTCATACTCGGACACATTGTTGGAGGCGGCAAAGTGAAATTGCAACGTGTATTTGAGCTTGTCGCCCTTGGGAGAGGTGAGGACGATGCCGGCTCCCAAGCCGGTGCGCATCTTCGAGCCATCAAAGTGAATCCGCCAATGGGTGGAATCTGGTGCAGGCGATAAGTACTGGGTCTTGGCTCAGTCGATGAGGAAGTCATCCAACGCTTGAGACTTGATGGCGGTGCGAGGCTGGTAGAAGATGGTGTAGGGAGCCAGCTCGATGGCCCACTTGGCCACCCGGCCTGACGCGTCTCTGCTGCCTATGATCTCGGCAAGTGGGGCAATGTAGACAACCGTGATGGGGTGCTCTTAAGTACGGCTTGAGCTTCTTGGCGGCGAAATACACACCGTAACACATCTTCTGGTAGTGTTGGTAGTTCTACTTTGAGGTCGTCAATACCTCACTTAAATAATACACATGCCTCTGGATCGGTTGTGCCTTGCCATCTTCTGGGTGTTGTACCACAGTGACTGTGTTGACCACTCGGTTGGTCGCAGCAATGTAAAGGAGCATGGTCTCCTTAGCAGTCAGAGCCGCCAGGACATGTGGCATGGTCAACGTCTTCTTCAGCTGGAGAAAGGCCTCGTCCGCCTTGTCGTTCCACTCAAAGTGACTGGTTTTCTTCATGAGCTGGTACAGGGGAATAGCCTTCTCGCCCAGCCGACTGATGAAGCGGCTGAGGGATGCCTAGCAGTCGGTGAACTTCTGGACATCTCACAGTCGGGTGGGCCTCTCCATCCTCTCGATGGCCTTGACCTTCACGGGGTTGCACTCAATGACGCATTCTGAGACCAGGAAGCCAAGGAGCTGGCCGGCTGGTACTCCAAAGACACACTTCTTTGGGTTGAGCTTGATCTGAAAACGGCGCAAATTATCAAAAGTTTCCTTAAGATCTTCCAAGAGGCTGTCGCACTTCTCCGTCTACACCACAATATTGTCCACATAGACATGGGCATTTCTGCCGAGTTGCTTGAGGAGGCACTTCTGCATGCAATGCTGAAACGTGGCACGGACATTTCTCAAGTCGAATATCATGGTCAGGTAGCAGAAAGCTCCAAATGGTATGATGAAGGTGGTCGGCTGGGTCCAACTTGATCTGGTGGTATCCCAAATAGGCATCCAAAAAACTCAGCAGCTGGCATCCGACTGTGGAGTCTATTACTTGGTCAATCTGAGGCAAGGCAAACAGATCCTTGGGGCACGCTTTGTTGAGGCTGGTGTAGTCAATACACATGCGCCACTTGTTGTTTTTCTTTAGTACAAGGACTGGATTGGCAAGCCACTCTGGAAAGAATACTTCCGTAATGAAGCCGACTGCTAGGAGTCGGGCTATCTCTTCACTGACGATTCTTCTCTTCTCTTCTGACAGGCGGCACAGAGGTTGCTTGACTGGTTTGGCATCTGCTGTGACATGTAGCTTGTGCTCGGCGAAATCCATCGGAACACCCGGCATGCCCTTGGGTGACCATGCAAAGATGTCCCGATTCTCACGGAGGAAGTCGACAAGCTCTCTTTCCTATTTGTTGTCGAGGTTGGTCCCTATGACAGCAAACCTCTCCGGGTGGTTTGGGTCCAAGGGTATCTTCTTGGTTTCTTTGGCCGGCTGGAAGGAGCCCTGGGTCTCTGACTCTTTGGTCTCTAGTGACAGGTCTGGTTGCTTGCCAGCCATGGCCACCACCTGGTCCAGGAGCATCTTGTCAGCAGCGACCACCAGGGACTGGGCCAGCCAGTTGCTGGCCGCAGTACAAGCGGCTGACTTCTTGTAGTCCCCAGTTATGGTGATAATGCCCTTGTTTCCCAGCATCTTCATCTTGAGGTAGGCATAGTGCGGTACTGCCATGAACTTGGCCAGAGCAGGCCGGCCAAGCAGTGCGTGGTAAGGGCTCTCCAGATCGACCACCTCAAACCAGATTGCTTCACGGCGGAAATGATCTTTGTCTCCGCAGAGGACATCCATTTTGATCTTGCCGATTGGTGAGCAGGAGAGGCTGGGCACAATGCCGTGGAAGACAGTCCGACTGGGCTGGAGCTGCCTTTCCTTGATGTTCAACTTCTCCATAGTATCACGGTAAAGGATGTTGATGCTGCTACCGCCATCTATTAGGACTCGGGAGCAATGAGCAGCTCGCCTGTCTGTTGCAAAGGTGGCATCCAACACTCGGGCATAAGAACCTGGAGAAGGCATCACCTCTGGGTGGTCAGCTCGGCTCCACTGGATTGGCTTCTTAGACCAGTACATGAACTCTGGGACTTCAAAGGCGACATCATTGACTACTTGGTGTTGTTGTCGCCGGCTGCGCTTATCATCAGCCACACTGGTGAAGACAACATAGGCCCCGAGCTCTTCTGAGAATTCATCCTCGATGGCGCCGACTGCTAGACGAGAAGCTGGCTGGCAAGGAGGCGGAGCCGGCTGGCCAGCAGGCGGCGATGGCAGCAGTCCTTCGCCCTGGGAGATTCGGGTGAGCCAGTGGCACTTCCGGGTGGTATGGTTGGACAGCTTCGCACCACTATGGAACTTGCAAGGTGAAAGCACAAGTGCTCCCTGGGTGATTTTGGTAATTAATGTCAACATATCTCTTGTTGGACTAATGTTTTCATCTAGTATATTTCAGACATGTTCAACAGATGGAGTGGCATGGACTAGAGGATGTGGAAACCCTTCAAAATGATAAGGACAAAAGGATTGGCTCAAGCTCAAAGCTCAGGACTCTACATTTTCTATTTCAGTGATCCAAGATCACATTGAGTCCATAGGAAAGCCAATACTATTAAAAGGGGATGAGGTGTTGCTTAATGGCTTGCTTGCTCAAAGTGCTTAGTGATATGCTCCAAAACCCTCAACCACTTTCTCACATCCACATATGTCCCAAACCAAAAGTCAAACTCGGCCCTACCAAAAAGATCTATCCGACGCCACCGAGTTCATTTGACATAGCCACTGCTTGAAACCCTAATCATTTCGGTCTCACTGATAGGGATCTCGGTCTCACCGAGATGGGATTGCAAACTCTATGTTGCCTCTTTGTAACGTTTCGATGCAACCGAAATGAGCGAATCGGTCCCACCGAGTTTGCCTGACCAACTCTCTGTAAGAGTTGATCATATCGGTCCCACCAAAAGGCCTAACGGTCACATTATGAAGTAAATCGGTCTGACCGAGTTCTCTGAATCGGTCCCACCGAGTTTGGTAAATTGTGTGTAACGGTTAGATTTTGTGTGGAGACTATATATACCCCTCCACCCACTCTTCACTTGTGGTGAGAGCCATCAGAACATACCTACACTTCCATCATACGTGTTCCGAGAGAGAACCACCTACTCAAGTGTTGAGATCAAGATATTCCATTCGTACCATATGAATCTTGTTATCTAGCTTTCCCCAAGTTGCTTTCCACTCAAATCATTCTTCCACCATATCCAAATCTGTGAGAAGCTATTTGAGTGTTGGGGAGACTATCATTTGAAGCATTTGAGCAAGGAGTTCATCATCAACACACCGTTTATTACCTTTTGGAGAGTGGTGTCTCCTAGATTGGTTAGGTGTCGCTTGGGAGCCTCCGACAAGATTGTGGAGTTGAACCAAGGAGTTTGTAAAGGCTAGGAGATCGCCTACTTTGTGAAGATCTACCCTAGTGAGGCAAGTCCTTCGTGGGCGATGGCCATGGTGGGATAGACAAGGTTGCTCCTTCGTGGACCCTTTGTGGGTGGAGCCCTCCGT
Source organism: Secale cereale (assembly GCA_902687465.1). NCBI lineage: Eukaryota > Viridiplantae > Streptophyta > Magnoliopsida > Poales > Poaceae > Secale > Secale cereale. The sequence continues at coordinate 391,423,591 of LR738713.1, read as the reverse complement.
GGACTCGCGCAACCATTACCCTTTGTGGGTTGAAGTCTCCATCAACTTGGATGTACGATAGCACCACCTATCGGAACCAAGACAAAAACATCCTTGTCTTCACTTGTGTTTGCTCCTCCAAACTCCTCCCTTTACCTTCATATGCAATTGCTTTACATTCGACTGCTATACTCTTAGGATTGCATGCGTAGGTTGATTGCTTGACTTGTGCTAAGTTGATATAATCTGCCAAGAACTAAAATTGGGAAAAGGCTAGATTTTGCTTTAGTCAAGTGGTCAAAGTTGCATGCTTTACTTCACAATACCTATATACTCTTGTTATGCATGCTTGTTGTTTATTGTGAAAGTTGAACATGTGCTAAATCTCCACTTCAACTTCAAGTATTTTAAAAGCTGCCACTTTTCTTGCTAGAGTCTATTCACCCCCCCCCCCCTCTACACATACTCTTCACGATCCTTTCAACTGGTATCACAACATTGGTCTCCATTGCTTTGGTTTAATCACCATTGGAGGAAGATGGATGAGTCTACGTTGGGGAGTATTAGACGTAGAGTGCCTATGCTTGATGGAGAGTACTTTCATGAATGGAAAAGCTTGAGATCTTCAATGAATGTCATTTGAACAAGTACATTGATAATCCTTGTATGCCCCCCATTGATGCTTCGGATCCTACTTTCAATGAGAAAGTTGACATGGTTCGAAATCTTAGGACTGTTAATCTTATCACTAGAGGATTGCCTAGAAACTTGCTTGTATGTTTGCCAACTTTTGAATGTGCTTATACTATATGGAGATTTCTAGAGGAACGATTCCCAAATTATTCCTTCAAAAATCTATATGAGATTGTCCATAAGTCTATTGCCTTAAATAAGATGAGTACTAGTGATCCTAAGTTTGGTGATTGTTTGTTTGAGCTTCGTGAACTCATGCATGCCAAAGGAGATGTTGGAATAATTAGCAATATCATTTCCGAAGTCATTAGAATTCATAGAGATGAACATTTTTACGGCCATACTTCTAATGAATCACTCTCTCTAGGTGTTGATCAATCACATGACGATGAGGAACATGGATACTATGATGAGGATGATCTTGATGAACAAATGAGACATTTTGGTCTTATGGCAAATCTTCGTGGTTACACAGCCGGAGGAAAGGAATGGGTGCTTGATAGTGGTTGCACGGATCACATGACCGAAGATAATGACATGTTCAATGAGATTGCTAGAAATGATGGTCCACGAAAGTATGTTACCTTTGGTGACAACTCTAAGGGTAAAGTTGTTGGCCTTGGTAAGGTGGCCATATCCAACGATAGCTCAATTAAGAATGTCATGCTTGTAGAATCTCTCGGATGTAATCTTATCTTCGTGTCTAGATTAGCTGATTTTGGTTTAATTGTGCTATTCACTCATGTTGATTGCCAAGTCTTTCATAGAGATAATCATAATATGGTCTTTACCGGCATTCGTAGAGGTGAACTATACATTGTTGACTTCACTAAGAAAGCCCAACCTCGCACTTGTTTTATTGCTAAATCTTCTAAAGGTTGGTTGTGGCATAGAAGGTTAGGTCATGTCGGTATGAGAAATCTTGATAAGCTAATTAAAGGTGATCATATCCTTGGTGTTAAAGATGTTATATTTGACAAAGATGGACTTTGTAGTGCTTGTCAAGCAGGAAAACAAGTTGGAGGAAGTCATCCCATGAAGAACATCATGACTACTACAAGACCACTTGAGCTACTTCATATGGATCTTTTTGGTCCCAATGCTTACAAAAGCCTCGGTGGTAACTCTTTTGGATTAGTCATTGTTGATGATTTTTTGAAGATTTACGTGGGTGTTCTTTCTTGATGATAAATCGCAGGTCCAAAAGATCTTCAAAACTTTGCTAGGAAGGCCCAAAATCAATTTGAAGTGAATATCAAGAAGGTTCGCAGCGACAACGGAACGAAGTTCAAGAACGCATATGTGGATACCTTTCTTGACGAAGAAGGGATTTCACATGAGTTCTCGGCTACGTACACGCCTCAACAAAATGGAGTTATTGAGAGGAAGAACCGGACACTCATCCAAATGGCAAGAACGATGCTTGACCAATACAAGACGCCAAGACACTTTTGGGCGGAGCGGTTGACACAACTTGTCATGCAACCAATCGCTTGTATCTTCACAAGCTTCTCGGCAAGATGGCATACGAGCTTCTCACCGATAACAAACCCCAAGTTGGATACTTTCGAGTATTCGGCTCAAAGTGCTACATTCTTGATAAACATCGTTGTTCTAAATTTTCTCCTAAATCTCATGAAGGTTTCCTACTTGGTTATGGCTCAAACTCTCACACTTACCGTGTCTACAACAATTTCACCCGGAAGGTCGAAGAGACGATAGATGTGAAGTTTGATGAATCTAATGGCTCGCGAATAGAGCAATTGCCAATTGGTGTAGGAGATAAAGATCATTCGGAAGCAATTCAAGACTTGTCTATTGGCAAGATCCGTCCAACGGAGGTGAAAGAGAGTACTTCGTTCGTCCATGTGGAAGCTCCTACCTCACGACAAGGTGAACCACAAGTTGACTTGGAGTCATCCACAAGTGGGACATGCCATGACGAAGGTAACGAGGATGTGCATCAAGATGAACTTCATCGACCTCCTTCTCCTTCTCCACAAGGGGACAACAACACCAACAACAATGAAGAAGGACAAGAAGAAGAAGATGATGATGATGAAGAGGATGTTCCACCCCGACCCAAGCAAAAGCTTTCACGAGTTAGAGCAAGAATTGCTAGAGATCACCCCGTAGAGCAAATCTACAATGATTCCAAACTGGGAGAATCACTCGCTCTAAATCCCGCTTAGCTAACTTTTGTGAACATTACTCTTCCATATCTAACCTTGAACCTATGAAGGTTGAAGATGCTCTTGATGATCCAGACTGGGTGAACGCAATGCACGAAGAGCTACACAACTTTGAGAGAAATCAAGTGTGGACATTGGTCGAAAAGCCCGACAACAACCACAACATCATTAATACAAAATGGGTGTTTCGCAACAAGCAAGACGGAGATGGTCAAGTTGTCCGCAACAAAGCACGTCTCGTCGCCCAAGGCTACACTCAAGTCGAAGGTATGGACTACGGTGAGACATACGCGCCCCCGTTGCTAGACTTGAATCCATTCGCATCTTACTTGCCTATGCTAATCACCATGATATCACCTTGTACCAAATGGACATTAAAAGTGCTTTTCTCAATGGTGAAATTGAGGAGGAAGTTTATGTTAAACAACCTCCTGGCTTTGTCAATCCCAAGAAACCTGATCATGTTTACAAACTTCACAAAGCTCTTTATGGTCTTAAACAAGCTCCTAGAGCGTGGTATAAATGTTTGACCAAGTTCCTTATTGAAAAAGGCTTTTAAATTGGAAAAATAGATTCCACTCTTTTTACTAAAAGGGTTAATGGTGAATTATTTGTGTGCCAAATTTATGTTGATGATATCATATTTGGTTCTACTAACCCCCATTTTAGTGAAAGGTTTGGAAAGCTAATGCTGGAAAAGTTTGAGATGTCTATGATGAGTGAACTCAAGTTCTTTCTTGGTTTGCAAATAAAGCAAACTAAGGAGGGTACCTTTGTTTCTCAAACAAAGTATACCAATGAATTGTTCAAGAAGTTCAACATGCAAGAAGGCAAAGGTATGACTACACCCATGCCTACTAGTGGACATCTCGACTTGACTAAGGATGGTGAACCAATTGATCAAAAGGTTTACCGCTCTATGATTGGTTCACTGTTATATCTTTGTGCCTCCCGTCCTGATATTATGCTAAGTGTGTGCATGTGTGCACGATACCAAGCGGCTCCTAAAGAATGTCATCTTAAGGCTGTGAAAAGGATAGTGAGATACCTAATTCATACACCAAATTTTGGCATTTGGTATCCTAAGAGGTCCTCTTTTGATCTTGTTGGCTACTCCGATTCGGACTATGCCGGTGACAAGGTTGATAGAAAGTACACTTCGGGTACTTATCAATTTCTTGGTAGATCTCTTGTGTCACGGTCCTCCAAGAAACAAAACTCGGTATCCTTATCCACCGCCAAAGCGGAATACATTGCCGCTGGTTCATGTTGTGCTCAATTGCTTTGGATGACCCAAACTCTTAAAGATTATGGGATATATGTAAAACATGTTCCATTGCTTTGTGACAATGAAAGCGCTATTAAGATTGCTCATAATCCTGTGCAACATTCTTGAACTAAGCATATTGAAGTTCGTCATCATTTCATTCGAGATCATGTTGCTAAGGGTGATATCAATCTTAAACATGTTAACAGAGATAAGCAATTAGCGGATATATTTACTAAACCACTTGATGAGAAAGTTTTTGTAGGTTGAGAGGTGAATTGAACATTATTGATGCCTCAAACTTGGAGTAGGAACTCCATTTGGATACATGCAAGGCATAAGCCTTTGACTAATCCTTGACTTTATCTCTTACGATCATATGTCTTGGATATATTTGTACCCTTGCATGCTATCTAATCCTTGTAGGCGCTTGGATGAATCTAAATCCATGAGATTGCAACTCACTCATATCTTGAGCAATCTCTATATCACCAAGTCTCTACACCGTGGTGGTTGAAGACAAGGAAGCATGAAACCCTTTAACATATCCTTTGACAATTTCTATATATCAAATTTCATTTGGTATCAAGTTTTAATGATTGTCATTTTGGATACAGAAGTGCTCTTCCTTGCAAAACTAACTCATGTAGGTAGATGAACTCAATCTACAAGTGGTGCTTCCAACTCTCGATGAGCTACATCAACCTTGAGCAACACACACAAGTTCAACTACATGACCAAGATAAACACCACCACCCAATGTATGTTATTCCATCTTAGAGAAGCTTTACCTCAAGTCATGGGTCAAAGCAGCTCAACAAGATGTGAATACATCAAAATGCTTAAACGAGAAATGGCAAGCCCATTTTGAGCTTAAACGATGAGTATGACCTATGATCAAGTGTCTTCACTTGACTCCTAAGTCAATATACTCTAACATAGGTGACTTTGTCGCCAACCAATTCTAGATGAAGTTCTCTAAGTGTTTCTTTGTGCTTTTGCATTTGTTCCTTGCATTTTGTTCCCCTTCTTTTAACAAAAAAAAAACTTCATCTAGATTTTCTTTTCTCTGTTTTGTCTTGCATTTTCTGCATCCAATTCATTGCAAATCTTTCAGTTAATTCCTTGCAAATCTTTGAGAGATCTTATTTGCCTAGTGAGCTGAGATGGAAATTTGTTCTCTCTGTGTTGAACTCGGACCCACCAATTTACCTACTCGGTGCTACCGGTTTCAATACTGAGGAGACAATTTGTCATTTGCATCCTGCATATATGTTCCAGCTCCACTCAATGATACTTGTCCTCTACCAGCATCACATTTCTTAAACAGCTCTGCTCTGTGACTCAAGGACCAAACCTATTTTGACTCACACTCCAGAAGATCCCTTCTTGGAAATTGATGTCAAAGGGGGAGAGAGAGTTCACATCAAAGCTTAAGGGGGAGATCTTAAGGGGGAGAAAGAGTTCACATCAGATCACATGCCCTGGATGCCTGGTGTTCCAGAGGAGAGAAGTTACTTGTCTTTAAGAGGGGAAAGGCATCACTATGTTATTGCTCTGATATGTTTTGCTATGATTCTGTTTCCCTACTTTCTTCCATTATCCAATATAAAATTCAGGGGGAGAAAGACTGCTAGGGAAGAAAGTCTTTGAATTCATTGCATATCTTTTACCTTTGGGAATATGTCTGTATTCAAGAATACCTAGTACTCACTCTCTGCATGTTATCCCAATCTTGGTACCCTTGTGGCTATTTTGTTGCTCTGTCTAGTAGATGTACATGTGTTATCTAACCTTGTTTACTCAGGTTCATCCCTTCATAAGCCAGCTCAAGATCACAAGGTAAGTATATGCATCACACTCATGAGTATGAAGTTTCTTGCTAATGTACATATTGTTTGCAAGAAGGAATCATGAACATGAGGATACACTTCATATATTCATATCATTTGCTCTGATGCATATAGCCAAGATACATGTAACTCATTGCTTGCTCTATCATGTCTATCTTTCACATGTTCTTATATTCCATATTCACATGATTGCATACATGTAGGGGGAGCCTATGCATGTTACATGTCCTTCCAAAGCTTTACTTGCTATCCTTCATATCTTTATCTAAAGCTTTGATGTATGTTGTCATCGATTACCAAAATGGGGGAGATTTTTAAAGCACAAGTGCTCCTTGGGTGATTTTGGTAATTAATGTCAACATATCTCTTATTGGACTAATGTTTTCATTTAGTATATTTCAGACATGTTCAACAGATGGAGTGGCATGGACTAGAGGATGTGTAAGCCCTTCAAAATGATAAGGACAAAAGGATTGGCTCAAGCTCAAAGCTCAGGACTCTACATTTTCTATTTCAGTGATCCAAGATCACATTGAGTCCATAGGAAAGCCAATACTATCAAAAGGGGATGAGGTGTTGCTTAATGGCTTGCTTGCTCAAAGTGCTAAGTGATATGCTCCAAAACTCTCAACCACTTTCTCACATCCACATATGTCCCAAACCAAAAGTCAAACTCGGCCCTACCAAAAAATATCTATCTGGCGCCACCGAGTTCATTTGACATAGCCACTGCCCGAAACCCTAATCATTTCAGTCTCGCCGATAGGGATCTCCGTCTCACCGAGATGGGATTGCAAACTCTCGGTTGCCTCTTCATAACGTTTTGGTCTAACCGAAATGAGCGAATCGGTCCCACTGGGTTTGCGTGACCAACTCTTTGTAAGAGTTGATCATATCGGTCCCACCGAAATGCCTAACGGTCACATTATGAACTAAATCGGTTTGACCGAGTTCTCTGAATCGGTCCCACCGAGTTTGGTAAATTGTGTGTAACAGTTAGATTTTGTGTGGAGGCTATATATACCCCTCCACCCACTCTTCACTCGTGGTGAGAGCCATCAGAACATACCTAGACTTCCATCATACATGTTCTGAGAGAGAATCACCTACTCAAGTGTTGAGATCAAGATATTCCATTCCTACCATATGAATCTTGTTCTCTAGCCTTCCCCAAGTTGATTTCCACTCAAATCATTCTTCCACCATATCCAAATCTATGAGGAGTTGTTTGAGTGTTGGGGAGACTATCATTTGAAGCATTTGAGCAAGGAGTTCATCATCAACACACCGTCTATTACCTTTTGGAGAGTGGTGTCTCCTAGATTGGTTAGGTGTCACTTGGGAGCCTTCGACAAGATTGTGGAGTTGAAACAAGGAGTTTGTAAGGTCAAGGAGATCGCCTACTTCGTGAAGATCTACCCTAGTGAGGCAAGTGATACGTCTTCGTCGTATCTATAATTTTTGATTGTTCCATGCCAATATTCTACAACTTTCATATACGTTTGGCAACTTTTTATACTATTTTTTGGGACTAACATATTTATCCAGTGCCCAGTGCTAGTTCCTGTTTGTTGCATGTTTTTTGTTTCGCAGGATATCCATATCAAACGGAGTCCAAACGGGATAAAAACAGACGGAGTTTTTTTGGAATATATGTGAATTTTGGGAAGCGGAACCAACGTGAGACGATGCCCGAGTGGCCCACGAGGGTGAGGGGCGCGCCCAGGGGGATAGGCGCGCCCTGGGCCCTCGTGGCCACTCCATAAGGTCGTTCATGCCCTTCTTTTGCCGCAAGAAAACTAATATCCGGATAAAAATCGTGTCCAAAATTCAGCCCAATCGGAGTTACGGATCTCCGGGAATTTAAGAAACGGTGGAAGGCCAGAATCCGGGAACGCATAAACAGAGAGAGAGAGACAGACAGATCCAATCTCGGAGGGGCTCTCGCCCCTCCCACGCCATGGAGACCATGGACCAGAGGGGAAACCCTTCTCCCATCTAGGGAGAAGGTCAAGGAAGAATAAGAAGGAGGGGGGACTCTCTCCGCCTCGCTTCCGGTGGCACCAGAGTGCCGCCGGGGCCATCATCGTCACCGCAATCTACACCAAGAACTTCACCGCCGTCATCACCAACTCTTCCCTCCTCTATGCACCGGTGTAACCCCTCTTCTACCCGTTGTAATCTCTACTTAAACATGGTGCTCAACGCTATATATTATTTTCCAATGATGTATGGCTATCCTATGATGATTGAGTAGATATGTTTTGTCCTATGGGTTAATTGATGACCGTGATTGGTTTGAGTTGCATGTTTTATTATTGGTCCTGTCCTATGGTGCTCTCCGTGTCACGCAAGCGTGAGGGATCCCCGCTATAGGGTTTGCAATATGTTTATGATTTCCTTATGGTGGGTGGCGTGAGTGATAGAAGCACAGACCCGAGTAAGTAGGTTGTTTGCGTATGGGAATAAAGAGGACTTGATACTTTAATGCTATGGTTGGATTTTACCTTAATGATCTTTAGTAGTTGCGGATGCTTGCTAGAGTTCCAATCATAAGTGCATGTGATCCAAGAAGAGAAAGTGTGTTGGCTTATGCCTCTCCCTCAAATAAGATTGCAATAGTGATTACCGGTCTAGTTATCGATTGCCTAGGGACAAATAACTTTCTCGTGACAAAAAACTCTCTACTAAAACTAATTTAGTTGTGTCCTTATCTTAACAGCCCCTGCTTTTTATTTACGCGCTCTTTATTATCTTGGAAACCTATCCCACAAAAACCAGAAAGTACTTCTAGTTTCATACTTGTTCTAGGTAAAGTAAACGTCAAGCGTGCGTAGAGTTGTATCGGTGGTCAATAGAACTTGAGGGAATATTTTCTCTGTCTTTAGCTCCTCGTTGGGTTCGACACTCTTACTTATCGAAAGAGGCTACAACTGATCCCCTACACTTGTGGGTTATCAAGACCTTTTTCTGGCGCCGTTGCCGGGGAGCAATAGCATGGGGTGAATATTCTCGTGTGTGCTTGTTTGCTTTATCACTAAGTAGATTTTATTTGATGTTCTAAGTTGTTCTCTATCTTTAGTTATGGATATGGAACACGAAATACCAAAACAATTAGGTGTACTTGCTACTCATGGAGATGGGGAACCTCTTAAAACCCCCGATGCTCATTATGTGAAAGATATTATTTACTACTTTGATAATCCTGAGAAAACACCATTCATATATGTAATGGGAGTAACGTTGGATTAACATGAATACTTTAGGGATTATCGCTTGACACAAAAAGGGAAACTTTTATGGGATCAAGTTCATATGTTGCATTGGTATGCTCGGCAACTATGCTTGAGATATGATTATACTTGTTGCTCTAGGATGAAGGCTCCACACCTTCCCTTCTCATGCAAATTTAATGATAATGAAACCTTAGCTTCTTATGCTAATGGTATATATAATTATTATGATGTGGAACAAATAGAAGAATTTGTTGCTTTTAAGGGTGCTTATGAAATTGAATCTCTGTTTAAAAAGAATGATGCTTTTGATGATGATGTTTATAGGCCTAAAAATCTTGCTATATGGAAATATTGCTATTTGAACTATGAATATAACTCTGATATTGATGCGTTTATTGAGAATGTCTCCGCTGTCCAAGAAGAGACTAATATTTTGCAGGAGTCTATGGAAGAAGAAATTAATGACATTGTGAGCTCATTGGATGAAAAAGATGAGGAGGAAAGCGAAGAACAAAAGGAGGAAGAGCGGATTAGCTACCCGTGCCCACCTTGTAATGAGGGTAACTCTTCAACTCATACATTGTTTAATTTCCCTTCGTGCTTACCGAAGGATGAATGCTATGATGATTGTTATGATCCCTTGGATTCGTTTAAAATATCCCTTTTTGATGAAATTGATGATTGCTATGCTTGTGGCCAAGATGCCAATATGAATTATGCTTATGAGGATGAACTTCCTATAGTTCCTTATGTTAAACATGAGATAGTTTCTATTGCACCCACACATGATAGTCCTATTATCTTTTTGAATTCTCCAAACTACACTATATCGGAGAAGTTTGCACTTATTAAGGATTATATTGATGGGTTGCCTTTTTCCATTACACATGATGATTTTGATGAGTATAATATGCATGTGCTTGCTGCTCCTACTTGCAATTATTATGGGAGAGGAACTACATCTCCGCCTCTCTATGTTTCCAACACGATAAGATTGCAAGAAACTGCTTATACTATGCATTGGCCTTTACTTGATGTGCATGAATTGTTCTTGCATGACATGCCTATGCATAGGAAGAGAGTTAGACTTCGTTCTTGCATGACACATATCACTTTTTGCTCACTACTAAATGCCAAATCATTGCTAATTAAAATTGGCTTTGATATACCTTGGGATCCGGGTGGATCCATTACTTGAGCACTATATGCCTGGCTTAATGGATTTAAAGAAAGCGCTGCCAGGGAGACGACCCGGAAGTTTTAGAGAGTCATTTATTTCTGTTGTGTGCTTTTATAAAGTTTAAAAACAAAAAAATAAATAGGGGAACCTAAAACTTTTTCAAAAAGAAAAGTGAAAGTAAGAAGGACGAGCACCGTTGAAATGGGGGAGCTCCTTGGACTTTGTTCATGCCCATGGAAACTTTGCAAATCTTGAATTATAGAAACTTTTCAACAAACTTTTCAACAAAAATAATTACCCCCTTGTACAATTCCATTGTATTATAAAAATAATGTCCCAAGAGTTTCCTTTAGGATGATTAAACTGCTTGTTGGTTTGTGCGGTGCAAAAACAGAAACTTTGGCTGTAATGCGCGATTTTACATTTTTTTACTGGAACGTCGAAAGGATCCGAAACTTTTTGCAAAGTGTTGATATACAAATTTTTTATTTTTTCTATTTTTTCCAGAAATTTTAGAGGTACAGAAGTATGGTTAATGTTCAGATTACTACAGATTGTCCTGTTTTCACAGATTGCTGTTATAGCTTCATTATTTGCCCATATTTGAATTCTTGTTGAAGCCTCCTTGACTTGGGGCCATAGAATTGTGATATCATACAATAGGTAATGTTTGTTTATAATTATACAATTATGTTAGAGCAGTACATTATGGGATTTCATTGATCATATGCACTAACCCCACCACTAAAAGTTCGGTTAAGTTTTGTGTGGATGAAGTGTTCGAAGATCGAGGGGGTCTCGATGTGAGAAGAAGGAGGAGATGCAAGAGCTCAAGCTTGGGGATCCGAGGCACCCCAAGTAAATATTCAAGGAGACTCAAGCGTCTAAGCTCGGGGATGCCCGGAAGGCATCCCATCTTTCTTCAACAAGTATGGTTATGTTTTCGGATTCGTTTCGTTCACATGTTATGCGTAAACTCTTGGAGCGTCATGTGCTTTTTATTTTTCCATTTAATAAATGCACCATGCTGGTATGAGATAGTCCTTGGTTGATTTATAGAATTCTCTTTGCACTTCACTTATATCTTTTGAGTATGGCTTTATAGAATGCCTCATGTGCTTCACTTATATAATTTGAAGTTTGGATTGCATGTTTCTCTTCACATAGAAAACCGCCATTTGTAGAATGCTCTTTTGCTTCACTTATATTTGTTAAAGCGTGGGCATATCTTTTGTAGAAAGAATTAAAACTCTCTTGCTTCACTTATATCTATTTAGAGAGTTGACAGGAATTGGTCATTCACATGGTTAGTCATAAAATCCTACATAAACTTGTAGATCGCTGAATACGATATGTTTGATTCCTTGCAATAGTTTTGCGATATAAAGATGGTGATATTAGAGTCATGCTAGTGGGTAGTTGTGGATTGTAGAAATACTCGTGTTGAGGTTTGTGATTCCCGAAGCATGCACGTAAGGTGAACCGTTATGTGATGAAGTCAGATCATGATTTATTTTTTGATTGTCATCCTTTGCGTGGAGGTCGGGATCACGCGATGGTTAACTCCTACCAACCTTCCCCTAGGAGCATGCGTGTAGTACTTTGTTTTGATGGCTAATAAATTTTTGCAATAAGTATGTGAGTTCTTTATGACTAATGTTGAGTCCATGGATTATACGCACTCTCACCCTTCCACCATTGCTAGCCTCTCTAGTACCGTGCAATTATCGCCGGTACCATACACCCACCATATACCTTCCTCAAAACAGCCACCATACCTACCTATCATGGCATTTTCATAGCCATTCCGAGATATATTGCTATGTAACTCCACCGTTCCGTTTATTATGACACGCACCATCATTGTCATATTGCCTTGCATGATCGTAAGATAGCTAGCATGACGTTTCCTTGGCTTGTCCATTTTTTGATGTCATTGCTACGCTAGATCATTGCACATCCCGGTACACCGCCAGAGGCATTCATATAGAGTCATATTTTTGTTCTAGTACTGAGTTGTAAGTAAATAAAAGTGTGATGATCTTCATTATTAGAGCATTGTCTCATGTGAGGAAACAAAAAAAGAGAAAGGCCAAAAAAAAGAGACGGCCCAAAAAAAAGAGGGGGGCTAAAAAAAAGAAAGAAAAGCCCCTCCCAAAAAATGATAGAAAAAAGAGAAGGGACAATGTTACTATCCTTTTACCGCACTTGTGCTTCATCATAGCACCATGTTCTTCATGATAGAGAGTCTCCTATGTTGTCACTTTCATATACTAGTGGGAATTTTCATTATAGAACTTGGCTTGTATATTCCAACGACGGGCTTCCTCAAATGCCCTAGGTCTTCATGAGCAAGCAAGTTGATGCACACCCACTAGTTTTATTTTTGAGCTTTCATACACTTATAGCTCTAGTGCATCCGTTACATGGCAATCCATACTCACTCACATTGATATCGATTGATGGACATTTCCATAGTCCATTGATTTGCCTAGTTGATGTGAGACTTTCTCCCTCCTTTTGTCTATCACCACCTTCTATTCCACCCATAGTGCTATGTCCATGGCTCATGCTCACGCATTGTGTGAAAGTTGAAAAGGTTTGAGAATACTAAAGTATGAAACAATTGCTTGGCTAAAACCGGGGTTGTGCATGATTTAAATACTTTGTGTGGTGAAGATGGAGCATAGCCAGACCATATGATTTTGTAGGGATAACTTTCTTTGGCCATGTTATTTTGAAAAGACACGATTGCTTTATTAGTATGATTGAAGTATTATTGTCTTAATGTCAAATGATAGACTATTGCTTTGAATCACTCGTCTCTTAATATTCATGCCATGATTAGATTACATGATCAAGATTATGCTAGGTAGCATTCCACATCATTTTTTTATCATTTACCTACTCGAGGACGAGCAGGAATTAAGCTTGGGGATGCTGATACGTCTCCGTCGTATCGATACTTTTTTATTGTTCCATGCCAATATTCTACAACTTTCATATACTTTTGGCAACTTTTTATACTATTTTTTGGGACTAACATATTGATCCAGTGCCCAGTGCTAGTTCTTGTTTGTTGCATGTTTTTTGTTTCGCAGAATATCCATATCAAACGGAGTCCAAACGGGATAAAACAGATGGAGTTTTTTTGGAATATATGTGAATTTTGGGAAGCGGAACCAACGTGAGACGATGCCCGAGTGGCCCACGAGGGTCAGGGGTGCGCCCAGGGGGGCAGGCGCGCCCTGGGCCCTCGTGGCCACTCCTTAAGGTGGTTGATGCCCTTCTTTCGCTGCAAGAAAGCTAATATCCGGATAAAAATCGTGTCCAAAATTCAGCCCAATCGGAGTTATGGATCTCCGGGAATGTAGGAAATGGTGGAAGGCCAGAATCTGGGAACGCAAAAACAAAGAGAGACAGAGAGACGGATCCAATCTCGGAGGGGCTCTCGCCCCTCCCACGCCGTGGAGACCATGGACCAGAGGGGAAACCCTTATCCCATCTAGGGAGAAGGTCAAGGAAGAATAATAAGGAGGGGGGCTCTCTCCCCCTCGCTTCTGGTGGCACCGAAGTGCCGCCGGGGCCATCATCGTCACCGCAATCTACACCAACAACTTCACCGCCGTCATCACCAACTCTTCCCCCCTCTATGCAGCGGTGTAACCCCTCCTCTACCCGTTGTAATCTCTACTTAAACATGGTGCTCAATGGTGACCCACAAGTGTAGGGGATCTATCATAGTCCTTTCGATAAGTAAGAGTGTCGAACACAATGAGGAGCAAAAGGAAATGATGGGCAGTTTTCAGTTAGGTATTTTCTGCAAGCACTGAAATTATAGGTAACAGATAGTTTTGTGATAAGGTAATTGGTAGCAAGTAACAAAAGGTAAAAGTAAATAAGGTGCAGCAAGATGGCCCAATCCTTTTTGTAGCAAAGGACAAGCCTGGACAAACTCTTATATGAAGGAAAACGCTCCCGAGGACACATGGGAATTATCGCCAAGCTAGTTTTCATCACGATCATCCGATTCGCGTTTGGTACTTTGATAATTTGGTATGTGGGTGGACCGGTGCTTGGGTGTTGTCCTTACTTGGACAAGCCTTCCACTTATGATTAACCTCTAATGCAAGCATCCGCAACTACAAAAGAAGTATTAAGGTAAACCTAACTATAGCATGAAACATATGGATCCCAATCAGCCCCTTACGAAGTAACGCATAAACTAGGGTTTAAGCTTCTGTCACTCTAGCAACCCATCATCTACTTATTACTTCCCAATGCCTTCCTCTAGGCCCAAGTAATGGTGGAGTGTCATGTATTCCACGTTCACATGACACCACTAGAGGAGAGACAACATACATCTCATCAAAATATCGAACGAATACCAAATTCACATGACTACTTATAGCAAGACTTCTCCCATGTCCTCAGGAACAAAAGTAACTACTCACAAGACATAATATTGTTCATGATCAGAGGGGTATTAATATGCATAATGGATCTGAACATATGATCTTCCACCAAATAAACCAACTAGCATCAACTACAAGGAGTAATCAACACTACTAGCAACCCGCAGGTACAAATCTGAGGTTTGGGGTACAAAGATTGGATACAAGAGATGAACTAGGGTTTAAGAGGAGATGGTGCTGGTGAAGATGTTGATGAAGATAGCCCTCCCCAAGATGGGAGATTTGTTGGTGATGACGGCGGTGACGATTTCCCCCTCCCGGAGGGAAGTATCCCCGGCAGAATAACTCTGCCGGAGCCCTAGATTGGTTTCCGCCATGGTTCTGCCTCGAGACGGCGGCGTCTGGTCCCGAAAGCCTCCTTATGATTTTTTTCCAGGTCAAAACACCTCATATAGGAGAAGATGGGCATCGAGGGGCCATCGGGAGGCCCATGAGGCAGGGGGCGCGCCCCCCACCCTCGTGGACAGGTGGTGGCCCCCTGGTGATCTTCTTTCGCCAGATATTTTTTATATTTTTTGAAACGGTGTCCTGTGGAGTTTCGGAGCTTTTTGAGTTGTATAGAATAGGTTTCCAGAGTTTGCTTCTTTTCCAGCCCAGAATTCCAGCTGCCGGCATTCTCCCTCTTCATGTAAACCTTGTAAAATAAGAGAGAAAAGGCATAAGTATTGTGACATAACGTGTAATAACAGCCCATAATGCAATAAATATCAACATATGAGCATGATGAAAAATGGACGTATCACTCAACGCTATATATTATTTCCCAATGATGTATGGCTATCCTATGATGTTTGAGTTGATCCGTTTTGTCCTATGGGTTAATTGATGATCGTGATTGGTTTGAGTTGCATGTTTTATTATTGGTTCTGTCCCATGGTGCTCTCTGTGTCACGTAAGCGTGAGGGATCCCCGCTGTAGGGTTTGCAATATGTTCATGATTTTCTTATGGTGGGTGGCGTGAGTGACAGAAGCACAGACCTGAGTAAGTAGGTTGTTTGCGTATGGGAATAAAGAGGACTTGATACTTTAATGCTATGGTTGGGTTTTACCTTAATGATCTTTAGTAGTTGCGGATTCTTGCTAGAGTTCCAATCATAAGTGCATATGATCCAAGAAGAGAAAGTATGTTAGATTATGCCTCTCCCTCAAATAAGATTGCAATAGTGATTACCGGTCTAGTTATCGATTGCCTAGGGACAAATAACTTTCTCGTGACAAAAAGCTCTCTACTAAAACTAATTTAGTTGTGTCCTTATCTTAACAGCCCCTACTTTTTATTTACGCGCTCTTTATTATCTTGCAAACCTATCCCACAAAAACCACAAAGTACTTCTAGTTTCATACTTGTTCTAGGTAAAGTAAACGTCAAGCGTGCGTAGAGTTGTATCGTTGGTTGATAGACCTTGAGGAATATTTGTTCTGCCTTTAGCTCCTCGTTGGGTTCGACACTCTTACTTATCGAAAGAGGCTACAACTGATCCCCTGCACTTGTGGGTTATCAGAAAGTCCTTCATGGGCGATGGCCATGGTGGGATAGACAAGGTTGCTTCTTCGTGGACCCTTCGTGGGTGGAGCCATCCATGGACTCGCGCAGCCGTTACCCTTCGTGGGTTGAAATCTCCATCAACTTGGACGTATGATAGCACCACCTATCGGAACCAAGACAAAAACATCCTTGTCTTCACTTGTGTTTGCTCCTCCAAAATCCTCCCTTTACCTTCATATGCAATTGCTTTACATTCCGCTGCTGTACTCTTAGGATTGCATGTGTAGGTTGATTGCTTGACTTGTGCTAAGTTGCTAAAATTTGCCAAGAACTAAAATTGGGAAAAGGCTAGATTTTGCTTTAGTAAAGTGGTAAAAGTTGCATGCTTTACTTCACAATACCTATATACTCTTGTTATGCATGCTTGTTGTGTATTGTGAAA
Source organism: Secale cereale (assembly GCA_902687465.1). NCBI lineage: Eukaryota > Viridiplantae > Streptophyta > Magnoliopsida > Poales > Poaceae > Secale > Secale cereale. The sequence goes on along the minus strand of LR738713.1, from coordinate 391,406,788 downwards.
GTTGAACATGTGTTAAATCTCCACTTCAACTTCAAGTATTTTAAAAGCTGCCACTTTTCTTGCTAGAGTCTATTCACCCCCCTAGACACATACTCTTCTCGATCCTTTCACAAGGAGCATCGAGGGTTTGCTCATAGGAGAAGGCAGGTTGGCAAGCTATCTTGCCGCCTTTCTGACGCTTGGGTAAAGGCTGCCCTTCCGGCTGCTGGTCCTCAACTATCGCCACCTGCCGGTTGGTGGAAGCCGGCATCAGGGCTTTGCGCTTGTGGTCGTTTTGCTGCTGGCGCCGACTGGAGTCGCCAGCCGGCGTCCTGGGAGCCGGAGGGAGCACTTTCCCAGAGGCGTCCACTTGGAGCTCCGACTTCATGGAGGTGTCGCCAGTGGCGTACTTGTCTACGGTGATCATCAGTTCGTCGAGTGTAGCCGGCTCGTCGTAGAGGAGTCGGTGTTTGAGCAAAGTGCCTTCTCTGCACCCGGCCATGAAGTACTCTATGGCTTGCACCTCGTGCACCCCTTCGCAGGAGTTGCGCAATTCAGCCCACCGCGTCAGGTAGTCGCGGGTGGACTCGGTGGGACCTTGGACGCATAGAGAGTGCTAGCAAGGCTTGGGCGGCCGCTTGTAGGTGCTGGTGAAGTTGTGGATGAAGACTTCGGTGAAATCCACCAACTGTTGAAGCTGTAGGGCTTGAGGCTGTTGAGCCAGGTCCACGCCGTGCCCTGGGGCATGAGTGGGACATATTTCACGGCAACGCGCTTGTTGTCGTTTGCTGTGCTGACGGCGCTGGAGTAGTCAACAAGCCAATCTTCCGGCTTAACAGAGCCGTTGTATTTAGGCGTATCTCGTGGGAGCGAGAACCCTTTAGGGAAGGGATCGTCATGAATGCGGGGGCTGAAACAAGGCGTACCAATCGCATCTTATTCTTCCAGTGTCAGGGATCACGCCAGGCGGTTGATCCGATGGCGGGCATCATTTTCTCTGATTTCTTCACGACAACCCAGCCGGCCGTTGAGCGTCGAGTGCTCAACAGGCGGCGGGGAGACATGCCTCTCCCTGCACGGGGGAGGCTGACAGTCGTCCCGTCGTTCGACCGCTAGTGGGCGGCCGTCTTGGTCGCGCTCGATGGTGATGTGCGTCTGGCTGCGGCTAGTAGCCGGCTCTGAATCTCTTGAACCGCGGGCGCCGCCAGTGGCGTCCGGGAGGTTGCGTCGTGCTCTCGGCGAGGGGGGGAGATTCTCAGCATGCTGGCCGGGTTCCGCCAGGCGGCGGCCTGTTTCTTGCTGCGTGGTAGCAGTGTCGATGAGCTGCTGAACACGCTTCGTCATGTAGTGGCGCTCGTCGCCTTCCAGGTGGTCTAGCTCGTCTGCTGCCGCCTGGGCAGCATGCAGGTTCTCCGCGGGCGTGGCGTAGACAGGACGGTCCGCTCCAAACATGCTGGCGATGGTGGCCCCGCGCTGTCGGATTGCGCCCACGCGGCTGGGCTCACTAGCAGCCGGAGTGCCACCGATGGCGCGGTCGATCTCGCGCTGGTAGGCCTCGGCGAGGCGTCTCATGGTAGCCAACTTCTTTGCGCTTTCGACAAGCGCTACGTGGTATGTTTCTAGGGTCTCGACACCGGCATCTGCCGCGATGGGTGCGGCCAGGTCTCGCAGCGTCGCTTGTAGCGGGTCGTGAGCGACAACGTCGGACATCTCGCCATGGCTGATGACAAGCACTTCCGTGACAGTGCTGTCGTCGCTGTCCGCATGAAGGAGCGGGTCGTCAATGACCACCACGTTGGTGGGGAAGGCCTTGAGAGATGCCATGTTGGAGTCGACAAGCATCAGGTCGGTGGAATCGACCGGCTCCAGGTCGGAGGCCGGCACGTTGGCGATGTGGAGCTTGCCAAGGAGGTCGATGAGGCAACTCTCGGAGCTGACCGCACCATCGTCGGGCACGGGCTTGTTGGTGAGGCGAATCTCGTCGATGAGATCAGCGAGGCAGCTTGCCACGTAGGCGACCTCCGCGCCATGAAGCGCGTCGGCGTGAACGCCATCAGGCGTGCCGGGCTGGTTGCGCTCGCCAGGGAGGAAGAGGGTTCCCGTCCAGAGCAGGTCTCCGGACGATGGTGCACCTAGCCCCACAGTGGGCGCCAAATGTCGGGTGGTTGGTGCGACATATGTGAAAGGATGGCTAATCATTGTGGGAGCTAGTAAGACATCGCCGGTGCCTGGAAACGGGATAAGACGTAGACATGAACGCCGGTGAATTTTACCCAGGGTTGGGGCTCTCCTAGGATGTAACACCCCTAGTCCTTCTCTGCGGGGTCTCCGCATGATCACTAATCAACAAGTGGTTACAAATGCTCCTTGAGTTGTTTTGCCAGAGGAGGAAGAAGGGCAAGGCTAGCTCTGCTCCTTTCTATACGTGATGTGTGTGATATCTCTTCGTGGGCGACCCTTTGCATGGGTGCACTGGGGGGGTTTATATAGGCCTACCCCCCAGGGGTACAATGGTAATCGGGCCTGGTGTAGGACCCGGCTGTCAGTGCCTCTGGTGCCGGCTTCTCTGTCGGTAGCTGGGGCCTGCCGCCTGCTCAGGACTGTAGCAGTGCTGCTGATGATGCATGCTTTGTCGGGGAGGGCGTGGCTACAGTCCCACCGCCTGGTGGGCGTTCACTGTAGCCACTCCCTGTCTCTTCAGGTTAATGGCGCACAATCTTCAAGGCAAGGGAGGGCCGCCTGGTCAAGAGCCGGCTTCCCCCTGGGCCGACTGGTCCGGGCTTGCAGCCTTCTGGCGTCTCACAGGCAGGTAGGGCCCGCCGCCTGGGGTCGTACCGACAGTACGTCGTGGGAGCATGGTTCCTTTTGTCAGGGATGATGTCACGGGTTGTATGGCTACAGTGCTGCATCGGGTGAAGGACATCCGGCCAGTATGCTGCACTTTGGCCATGCTCTGCCCTGGATTCGGGGGTAGTGGGTTGTACTGTAGCCACGCCCCATCTCGTCGTGTTTTATGTGGGTGCAAACTCTAAGGGCGCAGGGGCCGCCTGTCGGGAGCCGGCCTCTCTGGAGGCCGTCTGCCGGGAGTCGGCCCGCTTCATGGCCGTCTTTTAGGTCTTGCCGCCTTCTAACAGCCGGCCGCTAGGACCAGCTGGCTCCAAGAAGGCGGCCCTTTGCTTCTGATGCTTAAGGGGCGCAGCCAACCCCGATGTTTTCAAATACTAGGGGAGGCTGATGAGGCTACCCGTGGTCATCCACTCCGACATAATTCTTCTTTATTGTGGCATAAATGTTCAGATCCATATGACTCAAAACAAAAGTTCATCAATATCAAAACAATAATACTTCAAGCATAGTAAAAAGCAATCTACAAAGCTTCAAAAATAACATGGCTAAAGAAAGTTATCGCTACAAAATCATATAGTCTTTTATGCTCCCTCTTCTTAACACAAAGTACAAATCATGCCCATCCCGGTGTCAGACAAGCAATTGTTTCATATTTTTTAACACGCTTCAGCTTTTTCAATTCTTCACGCAATAACACTATGGATGGAATACAAGGTGGTAGTAGGCAAAAATGAGGGAGAAGGTCTCACATCAACTAGGAAAATCAATAGACTATGGAGATGTCCATCAATAGATATCAATATGAGTGAGCAGGAATTTCCATGTAACGGATGCACTAGAGTTATAAGTGTATGAAAAATCAAAAGAAAACTAAGTGGGTGTGCATCCAACTTGCTTGCTCATGAAGACCTAGTGCAATCTGAGGAAGCCCATCGTTGGAATATTCAAGCCAAGTTATATAATGAAAAATTCCCACTAGTATATTAAAGTGATAACATGGGAGACTCTCTATCATGAAGATCATGGTGCTATTCCGATGCACAAGTATGGAAAAAGATAGTAGTATTGTCCCTTCTCTCTTTTCTCTTTCATTTTTTTCTTTTTTTCTTTTTGGGCTCTTTGGCCTCTTTTTTGTGTGCGCTTTTTTGGCTCTTTTTTTATCTGGGCTTCTTTGGCCTCTTTTATTTATAATCTCACGTGGGACAATGCTCCAATAATGATGATCATCACACTGTTATTTACTTACAACTCGATATTACAACTCGATACTAGAACAAAATATGACTCTATATGAATGCCTCCGACGGTGTACTGGAATGTGCAATGATCAAGAGTGACATGTAGAAAAATATGAATGGTGGCCTTGCCACAAATACTATGCCAACTACATGATCATGCAAAGCAATATGACAATGATGGTGTGTGTCATAATAAACAGAACGGTGGAGTTACATGGCAATATATCTCGGAATGCCTATGGAAATGCCATAATAGGTAGGTATGGTGGTTGTTTTGAGGAAGGGTGTAAGGTGGTTTGATGCACCGGCGAAAGTTGCGCGACACTAGAGTGGCTAGCAAGGTGGAAGGGTGAGAATGTGTATAATCTATGAACCCAACATTAGTCACAAAGAACTCACATACTTATTACGAAAAATTTATTAGCCTTCGAAACAAAGTACTACTACGCATGCTCCCAGGGGGAGGTTGGTAGGAGTTAACCATCGCGCGCCCCCGACCTCCACGCAAAGATAAACAATCAAGACACAATGTGCTTCAATTTGGTTACATAGTTAGGAGACCATACGTGCATGCTACGAGAATCACAAATCTTAACACAATTAGTTCTTTAACCTCACAATTTACCACTAGCATGACTCTAATATTACCATATTAACATCTCGAAACAATTGTAAGGAATCAAACTTTTCATAGTATCCAGTGCTCTATATATGATTTTTTTTATTATATCTCCCTTGGATGTCTATCATATTAGGACTAAATTCATAACCCAAGCAAATTACCATGCTATTTAGAGACTCTTAAAATAATATAAGTGAAGCAAGAGAGTTCAACAACTTCTATAAAATAAAATCACCGTTGTACTCTAACAAAATATAAGTGAAGTACTCGAGCAAAATTGCCTAGCTCAAAAGATATAAGTGAAGCACATAGAGTATTCTGATAAATCACGATTCAAACGTGTCCCTCTCAAAAGGTGTGTACAGCAAGGATGATTGTGGCAAATTAAAAAGTAAAGACTCATATCATACAAAACGCTCCAAGCAAAATACATATCATGTGGTGAATAAAAATATAGCCTCAAGTAAAGTTACCGATAGATGAAGACGAAAGAGGGAATGCCTTCCCGGGGCATACCCAAACTTAGGCTCTTGGTTGTACTTAAATATTACCTTGGGGTGCCTTGGGCATCCCCAAGCCTAGGCTCTTGCCACTCATTATTCCACAGTCCATCAAATCCTTACCCAAAACTTGAAAACTTCACAACACAAAACTCAACAGAAAACTCGTGAGTTCCGTTAATAAAACAAGGCCAGTAACCACCCAAGGTACTTTTGTGATCTCATTATTATTTTATATTGGTGTAATATCTACTGTATTACAACTTTTCCATGGTTCATATCCCCCGATACTAGCCATAGATTCATCAAAATAAGCAAATAACACATAGAAAAACTGAATCTGTCAGAAATAGAACAGTCGGTAGTAATCTGGAAACTTCGCATACTTCCGGAACTCTAAAAATTCTGAAAAATTAGGACGACGTGGGAAATTTGTGTATAATTTTTGTGTAAAAATTTCAGAAGGTTTTCACGTTCCAGTGAATTATTGAATTTTCTGCACTGGGCGCAAAAATTTCTAATTTTCAGCAAAATCAAATCAACGATCACCGTAAGCCATCCCAAAGGTCTTGCTTGGCTCAAACACTAATTAAAACATCAAAACACAATTACTACAAAAGTAATGATGTGTATTTATTAAGAAACATAACCAAAAAGTAAAAAACAAAAATTAAATTGGGTTGCCTCCCAGCAAGCGCTATTGTTTAACGCCCCTAGCTATGCATAAAACATATATTTAAGTATTGTCATGGTAATGGTAAGGCGAATCTCAAAAGTTCATCTCATACCCTTTTCGTTCAGCAGCAAGTTTTCTTTGTGGTAAGCAAAAGTAATCAAATGGGCTAAATTTAATTGGATAAGGATCCCTAAGATCAAGCTCGGGAGGAATAGGTTCCTCCTTCGGCCCCTCATATTGTATGGCTAATTCATCATTATAAGCATTCTTTTGGCAAAAAGTCATGAGCCTATTTCCAAGGAAGAAACCCATTCCGTTGTTTTGTATAGCAAACTCTTCATTAAGCTCAGAAATTTTATGAACTAAAACATCGGTAGGAACCTTTTTCTCAAGTTTTCATTATAAGCAACATGATCGAGAGATCGCAAACGCGTTATTTGTTCTTGGTTAAAGATAATTCCCTCTATGGGAGGGCGACTGCCGTCTACTTTGTAATGCGCAAAAATGCCACTAGCTTCTTTCATAATGAATCTAAACTCATGGGCTTGAAATATATTGGCAGGGCGCTTACCGGAAGAATGCTCAATATTAGAAAAATCCAGAAAAATCCTTCGTATGCATGTGTGCATATGAACAAATTGTCTTTCAAGTTCAACTATAAACAAATATATAACATCCGCAAGGCTATTAATTTTATGAATAATAGATCCGCCTAACGTGGGAAGCGCACCGTCACAAGTAAAGAAATCTTGAATAACCCCTTTTCCAATAATGTTCCCGCTACCTATGCGGAGTTTTTTAGTGTGCAAGATAGTAGGTTTTTCATAGGGATCATTATTAGCAAAATCATCAAAGTTTTCCTCATTGTTACTACCATCCTTTTCAGCAACAGCCTCCATAGTTTCAAACATAGTGGTAAAAACCAATCTAACGAACAAGTAAACAAACAGAAGGACGAACGAAAAAAGGACGAAAAGAAGGGCGAATGAAAAAGGCAACATGCTTCTTCTTGAAGATGATATCCGTGCTTCTTCTGTTTTATATTGCTGATGATGCTTATGATTTTCCCATGGAACCTGAAGTCATTTAAATTTCTGAATCAATCGGGTTCCAATGCAGAGAGGAAGAAAATACTTTTGATCATGTCCATAAACTTGAAGATATCTATGGACTCTTTGCCAAGAAAGATACAAACATCCAATATTTCATGCTTAAGCTGTTTCTTTTTCACTTGCAGGTGATGCTAAAACTTGGTTCAATAAATTACCACCTACTCCTACAATATAACTAGCTATAAAAATTGTCTATTTGCATTTATGGAGAAACACATGGCTTTACACAAGTATCATGTTGTAGTTGGAGGTATTCATATTTTTTTTCTCAAACTAAGAAAAAACCCACTACAACATGAATGTTTATGGAAAAAAAAATATGAATGGGGTCTATGCCGGCACGTGTAATGTCGACATGTTCTCATTATATACTCATCTAAATAGTAAAGTAAGCGGAATTAAGCAAAAAGGACTCCGTGGCCCAATGGATAAGGCGCTGGTCTACGAAACCAGAGATTCTGGGTTCGATCCCCAGCGGAGTCGAATTTTTTTGGGTCCTGCCGCCATTTCGTTTGCCGCGAGCACAGCCAAAAGGGCCTTGCCGCCATTTCGCAAAATTCCCCACCAAAAACTAACCACACCGCTCGCGCTCTCTCCCTCTGCCATTTTTTGCTGGGTGAAGCGGAGTGCGGAGAAGACGAGAGGAGATGGCGGCGAAGGAGGCCGATGGGGACCACTTCATCGAGATGGTGTCGGCGGGGGCGCTTTACCGCGGCGGCGAATGGGAGCGCAAGTACTGGAGCTGCTCAAGGGTTTGCTCCCTCTCCCTCTCCTAGGGTTTGCGTCCTATTCCTAATCGAGGCATCGTCTTCACATTTGCTCGTTTAGGTCTTGTTAGTTGGATTTACATGTGGAATCCATGGTCGGTGTACTCCCTAACACTTCACGTTTCCCTGTTTGCTCTTCCAAGGGCAAAGACCGCTACCCGTACCCAGTGGGCTATCATGCCGTCCGCCATTTCTCCGGAATATCGTACGCCATGGAAATCCAACAAGGACCCAGAGGGCCTGTATTCCAGGTCCACACAAACAAACACAATCTTCTGTACTACCACTGATTACCACCTTCTGCTGCCTGTATGGTGACCCACTGTAAACGAAATCAAAAGTGACGGCTCAATCTGCAGGTCACATCCACCGAGGGAGATTCCGCGACCGGGCAAACACCGGACATAGCTTGGAAGAACTTCCACAAGAAGACAGGGGCCAAAGTCAGGGACTGGCAGAAGGCTGGGAGCTTCCCTCAGAAGATTGACGGCGTTGAGGCATGCTCTTCATATCCATTTATTTAGTTATACCTGAACCTGTGCATTGCAATGAAAATGTTCCTTCCTACTCCCTCCGTCCCATAATATAAAGCAGACCATGACCATGACCATTGCTATTGTTGATTCTTGTTAAACTTTTCAACAGACCATAACTGCGTGCCTTCAACACTGTTTACCATAGCCAGATTATAAATGTTCAGTTTTGCTGTTGTCTTGTGCAGCTTTTTGGGTTCAAAAATGCATCTGTTCAGAGACTGCTTCGTCAGCTTCTAGTAGATTCGACTGGATTTGGAATAGACATGCCTTCTCCAAAAATTTATGGTGCTTCTTCACCGTCAACTGATACGGTTGCCGCTGATGTTTCTGATGATCATGAAGAGCATCGTGTTTGTTTGGACAAGACAGTTGTAACTGCTAAAAGAAGTATGATCCCGATCCAGGAGGAAGGTACTGCTAAGAGAGCCCACAACCAGGATATGTTGACTTCAGTTGATAACAGCACAGTAGAGTTGGATAAATCTGCTCGTCAAAGTTTCAACAAGGTATGTTGATTTTTTTAGGATTTTCTCCTTGCAGTATACTCAGTGTTTGACTACTTTTGACATTATATTTGTTGGTTCAACTGCAAAATAAACTACATCACAGCTTACTGTGGATGAAACTATACAGATTATCGTTTGTTGCATATGATGTGGTCCACCATCAGATATGGTGCTTGTTTTAACTTCTTATCTGTACTCCACCTAGATCATATACTTCATCTCTTTTACATCAACAAAGTAAATGTCGTACATTATCTGCTGAAATGGATGGATGGAGCTCTGCTATTCATCCCATAGAGTTCGAATGTTAGTGGAACTGACCGAGAAAGAAAAATAGACCACTAGTGTCACATAGTTTGTTTGAATTTTCTGTTGTTTCAGAAAACTTTATTTGACTAGTATGACGTTGAATGGTTAGCATTAGCCAACAATTAGATTTGCGCTCTAGAAAGCCATATATTTTTTAATTTGATCTTAAGGAGTTACAGAGCTTTGCGCACTGAATAGCCATCTGGCAATATCCCTTTTATGGAAATAACGAAGAGCAAATTTTTGGATCATAGCTGTTATACTTATAGCCTGGACGGGAATATGTGCCTTTATATCGCTTTGACTCATTTCTTTGCTAATGCTATGGTTATGAACAAATATGTCTTGGTTTTACAATGAAGAAATTAGTCTGTACCCTAGCCCCAGGATATTAAGGACTTAGATGTTGATTATCACGTTCTTAAACTCTGTCATGTTTTAGCTGCTGGTTAGATGTCTACCTGCATATTTTTTTAGCAGCTCTAAATTTTGACTCTAGTTTATAGTTGAAAGGCCAGTAGTTGATAACGACATTTACTTTTCAATGTTCAAGGGAGATCCTGTAAGCAACTCACAGGTGTCTGTTGTCTCTACTCCAATATGCATGCCTCCATTGCTGGAGGAAATACCCTGTGCTTCAAAATGCACTCTGGTTAATGGTAATTTGGGAGACTATGTTCCAAATTCATCTCAGGAAGATGGGTTATCTTCCAGTTCTTATTTAGGCTCTGAAAAGTCTGACCTGGAAGCAGCAGAGAAGGAGGTAGCTAGGTCTATGATGACATTTTTGCTTCCCCAAGCTATCCCCCTTCTGGAGAAAACTTACAGAAGAAGGAAGGTTAAGCAAAAAAAGAAAGAAGATGCAGTTTTAGCGAGAAGTGTTGCAGCTCAAAATCCCTCTGCTGATGGTTGCAAAGGTAATTTCTGTTCATTCTGTAGAAAATATATGTTCCATTGAACCATTTTATAAAAGTATATCTTCTGTAGAAATTTGATTCATCATAATCAAGAAATATCCCTTTCTTTTGGAAAAGCGAAACTTTCTTTGGCCAAGCAGCTTTCAGAAATAACCCCCAAGTTTCACAACATTTGACCAATAATTTTTTCCTAGTGTGTAAGAAATATATGGTTCTTCTGAACAGTTTCTTGCCTTCAGCAGGTGCCACTTTGCCTACAAGTGTTGGTGAAGGGAGTCTGAATGGCTCTCAAGCACATGTACACGAGGAACCTCTGTGTGAGGCGGTTAAAGACATCGGCCCTAATGATGGTTCCATGAATGGTGAACAAATCTCTAAATCAGACGACATGAAAGCCGTTGTTGCAGATAGTTTTGAGGATGATGGACAGGTTGGGGGTGACAGCAGATCCAAACCTACGGGTGCTCATCATGAGTTTGATGATGCATGCTCTAGGGAACCTAATGAGAACTTAAAGTTGCTAAATAGCAGAAGGGAAAATCATGCTGAATTTTCCGAGTGTCAGGTTGAGGCACACGGTAGAAAAGATATTCCTGATGTGGTATATGATCATGAGAAAGGTCAGTATATTTTGTCTGATTCGCTCCTTGCTTGTCTAGAGGAAGAGTTTGGCATGGATGATAGTTCCCACCCCGTACACTACAATCATGGTAACAGCAATGTTGGGCCAGCGCAAAGCCAGCAGCAGTTGAAGGACCCAAAAGATGGTATCAACAATGGCTCTTCAATATCCACAGATGGGGCAGGTGACAAGAACATGGGCAATAGGCACGATGTTTCTCATGCACGTTCAAACATTAATCATGTGAATGGTCTACTATCCAAACATCCAGGAACATCAACAAGAGGATCAGATCATCATCTAGAACTTATGGGCTGCTACCTGCACCCGATGCCCGTCTTGTCTATCATGCTGAACACCAAAGACAGTAGCAGCTTACATATTTATGTACTCTGTGGATCTTCAGAGAGCTGCAAGAGATTTCTCTACGTGTATGACATCACTCCTAATGATCACGATGAGAAACCACCTAATTTTGTTGGTTACACTACCCTTCTACTACCCTCATTGGAGCAGGCTTCTACAGGGAATGTAAGAGCTTTCTATGTATAGAATTTTTGTCAGTTAAGACATAATATTCATTTGTTTGATACCATTTTTTTTGCTTCAGTCTACATTTGGAAGATGTGGGATACAGTTTACACCTGATGGGCAGTTTCTTGTCCTCCTTAGCAGTATACGGATACCATGTTGCAGGTTGTAATCTTATCCTTTTGTGCCATGCCGGAAATGTTTGATGTACCCTTGTATTGATGCAAATCACATAACTTATTGACAGGATGCAAAGCATTGATTGTTCATGCTCCTTGTGCAAAGTGGATCAGTGTGGTGACAATTCTCTGAAGATTGTATCTGTTAACTTGGGCTACATCTCGCTGTTGACCAAATTGATGCCTTCTGGAACAGTGTCTTGCTTTTTGATATCTGAGCCAAATTATGTTGTAGCAGCTGAAGACAGCAGAAACTTGCATGTATGGATGATGGTTGCTGGATGGAGGTACAATTGCTTATAAGCATTAAAATGCATCCTTTCTCCCAAATTTTACGGACTGCATGGTGTGAACATTTCCAGTGTTATTTGTGTTGTTAAATGCTCAGATGACTGCCACATTATTCTTTATTATACAAAGGTTTGCCTTGTTATATTGTTGTAAGCTTAGTTATCTGGTTAATGCGTATCAACCTATTTTTGTTATATGAAAGTTGGAGGCATCACGTTCACTCTGAGATGGAGTTTCTTACATTCATAATAAAAAAAGATACACATTTGTGCATTCATCATAAAACACAGAAAGCTACACAACTTATTTAGTTGCAAATTAGTCATGTATAAGAAAAAACATTGGCATTCATTAACAACTACAATTCTGTTTTCAGTTATAGGGCTCCTAATATATGTATATAATATCTCACCATACTATTAGAGTTGTGGCTACTTCATTGTTATATAAGCGGCTATGTAATTATCTATTTGTTTGTACTCTACTAAAGTACTAAGAGAATGAACGTTCTGAAATGATAAGGAACTTGCGCTAGATCTGTCTAGACATAAACACACCAAATTCCTATGAACTAGTTAAAACTTTCAAGACGTTTATAAACAACCAATATATGCTGTTTATCAAGTTCTGTTTGACATCAAGAAACAAGTTGCCTAAAGATCTGACTGGCTCTTTTTTATGTTCCATTCTTCCTTTACTGACAGACAATTTATTCTATTTGATGATAAATTGAAGTTGTTCTGCTGTATATTTCTTTTTGAAATTGTTTGTGCTCCAAAGTTGTGAAATACAACTCTAATGTTCCAATATGGCGCACCCGAATATTATCTGAAATTTCCACTTAAAGAGAAAAAACGCATAGAGGTTTTGTATAAGCGAACTTTGTGACAATTATATGTACCACGTCAGGTTCTGTTACCAGAAGAATAACAGAACGACGAACACAAACCCGAGCACATAGGTTCAATGCACAAACCAGATAGTTTACTTTTTGCTGCCTGATGGCTAACGAGACCTAGGTAGTTCTGAACGCACAACAAAGACGTTGGTGTTTTTGTTTCTGCCTTGTAGCCTAGTAAATGAATGCATGTTTTGTCAGTTCTCAGCTGCACTTTTTCATACCCTCAAAGTATTTTTTCACGATACTTTCAATATATTTGCAATGCATTAGTTGTTACTAAGTTCATGTTGATGTTACCTTTTCCTAGACATTCCTATTAGAGACGCATTGCATTCACAGGACGTCTCTTTCTGACTTAAGATATACTAGACTTGAAGATTGCTGCAGTAACTCTGGATGTACGTAAGCTAATCGCAGTATTGTGTCTGTTTTACAGTGTGATCTCTGAGGAGTATGTCATTTCTAGTTCAGGTAATGTGGGTCCCTCAATACTGGAGCTTAGAAAAATGCCAAAAAGCAGCTCTCTCATTATTGGTCATGATGGCGCAGGTGGCTTTTGTTTGTGGTAAGTTAGGATCCCTCCCTCTTGACTGTTGGACATGTGTCAAATATATGAGTACGAGTTAGGCTATAGTTGGACTTGTAATTAGCAGAAGATTATGTGCTTGAGTCGAACCATGTAACATGGGCCTATTATATAAAGCCACCGTAGGGTAGCCAAAATAGACTAGACAAAAGCTGGTAGGCTAGACAGAGATCATGAAAGGGGCGGTCCGGACGCCCGTGGCAGGGGTAGGTGGACCGGATGTGGCGGGTGGTCGGAGAGCTGTCTGATGGCCTCGGTGGGCTTGCCGTCATTGTACTATGTGATTTAGTACATGGGGAGGAGCGCCTATAGTCATGCCTAGGGACGTAGCCGATGTTCGGTGAACCTCGTTAACAAACCTCAATGTCATTACTCGTGCTTGTGTTTGTCCTTGTATGATCGACCGCGCCTCGGATTTTCTAGCATAGACATCATTATCTTAATTTTGCAGCTATGGGGTTTGGATGCTGTGCCATGCAACTATTCTTGCATGAACTTTCATCAGTATCTTCTATGTGAGACACTAAAGAACCAGTTGCCAAGTGAGGGCCAAATTCAAGGTTCAACGAGTCTAAATACTCCCTCCGTCCCATAATGTAAGACATTTTTTGACACTAATGTAGTGTGAAAAAACATCTTACATTATGGGACGGAGGAAGTACAATATTATGCCCTACTTTTACAAACAAAACAGCTGGTATTAATATATTAAAAAACTTTATGTAGAACCTCTCATTAGAAAGCCTCCCACGTTCAAGAGCCAGTGCTCTTTGAGTGGTCAAAATCTGAAAGACACATCGGACATTGGAGAGTTCAGCAACTGTAGGAACTAGCAACGAGCTATAGAAGTAGATTAGGAGGAGATGGCCAGGATTATGAAAGGTTTTTCCTTCAGGTGAATCAACACTAATGTGTGCCCCGAAGTCCACAGTATTCACTGCAGAGGGCTCATCTCCAAGTGGAAAATGCTATTTTGCAAACTAACATCGTAGAAAGACTGTTATAAAACCTATGTGTTAAAGTTGATGAAAAATCCAGATCTATTGCATAAGCGTAACACTTCTTTTTCAGCTCATATGCTTTCTGTGTGTAAAAGACTACTAGTGAATCACTGGCGGAGCTACAGTTAAAATGTTGGGCGGGCCAGGCGGGTTAGGTTACAGGGGATCCCAAATTTTGGTACAAATTTACCTTTGCTCCTTTGTATATACTCCCTCCGTTCCTAAATATTTGTCTTTCTAGACATTCAAATGAACTGCAACATACGGATGTATGTAGACATATTTTAGAGTGTAGATTCACTCATTTTGCTTTGTATGTAGTCACTTTTTGAAATCTCTAGAAAGACAAATATTTAGGAACGGAGGGAGTATTGGTCTAGGGCTGGGCGGGCCATGCATTGTTTTGTTCGTGTGTAGCTCCGCCACTGTAGTGAATGGATGCTCGTTATCAATGTTTGTGTGTGATGTCAGTCAGTGCATATTCCTATCTGAATTTTGATTTATTTTAAGTATGCTGGTTTTGCTGGTCTACTACTTTTATGTATTCTCTTAGTGAACACCTGATTTGAGGTAGTCAATAATTTTCTTAGGGACATCTCCAAGCGAACACTTTTGTCAACTTTTGCATCTCCAGGGAACATCGTCTTCCAGATTCTTCCTCTAGGCCTCTGTAGTTTACAGGAGGATGTCGTTCATGCTTCAGTTGATGACATAGAGAGAAGGTTACAAGAGATCACAGTGAGTGACATGTCGGAAAAAGATGACGATGAGTCCAGTCTGATGTTATCAGGAAAAGATATAGCGGTTTGGATAATGGTATCTTCTGCTTCAGTAGCTGAGTACCAACACGACCTTCGAGCAAAAGAACACAATGCTCGATGGAGGCTAGCTTTGCTGGCAAACAATAAAGTTCTAATGGGAAATATTTTTGACTCAAGGTATGCTCACTTCTCCATGTACAGTATAGAATGTTATGTTTTGATTA
Organism: Secale cereale; assembly: GCA_902687465.1. NCBI lineage: Eukaryota > Viridiplantae > Streptophyta > Magnoliopsida > Poales > Poaceae > Secale > Secale cereale. Next base: position 391,391,683 of record LR738713.1, on the reverse strand, counting down.
CTGCACTCTATCTTGTCTACGGGTTTGAATAGGTACCATCTTTTGTTTGAAGGCCCCTAGGGTATCCAAGCATGGATATATATGATATATCTGCATCCGGGGTTGCTCATGTGCTCCCTTAGTGAAAATCACATAAAATGCATTAAATAGTATTACAGAAATGCTGGCAAAGTTCATAGATGTAATCTGGTGCCGCGCTCAAGTGGACTTGATAGTCATACCTATTTCAGCATCATTGCCCATTGTGACCTAACAACTATATAGAGCTTAATACCATGAGGAAACTAATTGACAGAGTTATTGACTAGTTCCTCAAAAAGAAAGGGTTAAACCGCAAAGAAGAGTATATCTTGATGAATCATTAATCTTTGATCTCAGTGTTCAATGGCATACAGTGTATTACTTGTACTCAGCCCATAGAGAGTTGCCAGCCTAGATTTTGTACAGGCCAAGGCAGGCCAACAGGAGTACTGTTTCCTAGGTGCATACCCTGAATTATCCTCAATGTTTCATGATGCACGTTTTGCTTCTCAGGGTTACTTCTGTAGATGCCTGTGGTAACCATGGATTTGCTGGAACACATGGTGGTTTCTTGTATATGTGGGAATTATCTTCTGGGAGAAAACTTACCAGCACACAGTGCTTCAACTGTAAGTGACGTGAGACTATATCTTCTTAAAAATATGCTGCTATTAGTTTTTTGAAGGAAAAATGTTAGGGAAGCCCTGATGACATAAATTGGAACCCAAATTCATGTGACTTGAACCCAGGTAGTGGGATTATTATACATCCACTATCTGTGCTAATAGTTAACTAGTTGGACTTGTCTAAAAGGTCGTTTACTAGTTGGAATGTAAAACATATGGTAATCTGTTTATAGACGAGTGAGACAATGAGCCTTTGCCGCACTCTATCTTGAGTGAACAACAGGGTATCCTTACACACCACGTAAGAAATATTTCAGTGCCATCCTCTTCTGGTTCCACATGAATAACTAAGCTTCTAATAGTATTGGCAAATATAGTAAAGTGTGCAGGGAGCTCAGTAGCTAAAATGTACTTATGCTTGTCCTCAGCCGTTTCTGTTGATTAAATGATTTGTATCTGTTCAATACTACAAGGCTGCCTGTTCTATAAATAACATGCTCATCTTTCCAACTTGTACAATCAGGTGCTCGAGTTTCATGTGTTGCTGTTGATGCCAAATCAAGCGTAGTGGCAGTAGCTGACGATGGCTGCCAGCTATTACTTTACGCTCAAAAGAGGGTGTAATGTAGCTGTGGCCAACCTGTTGAATGTTTGTAACTGTACAGCGCTTACAATTTACAGTTATCCTCTGCACTTCAGCTAACAGTTATCTATTGTACATAGCTCATCAAATCTCAAATTCTGTAGATATTTTTTTATCCGTTTAACCATCTCCCAGATGCGGTGCTCTAACTCTGCTCCCTAAGAAAACAGATGCGGTGCGGATTGAGCAGTTCCGACCGATATGTCTTCTTAATGTCAGCTTTAAAATCTTCATCAAGGTGGGGACTAACAGGCTTACGCAGATTACACATACTGTGGTGCAGTCATCTCAAACAGCCTTCATGCCGGACAGAAACATCCTAGAAGGGGTTGTGGTCCTTCATGAAATGCTCCATGAGATCTATACGAAAAAACTAGATGGAGTGGTTTTTAAGGTGGATTTTGAAAAGGCATATGATAAAGTTAAATGGCCATTCCTCCAGCAAGCCTTGCGGATGAAAGGATTTGATCAGGCCTGGAGAAAGCAGGTAGACTCCTTCATGCAAAAAGGCAATGTCGGAATTAAAGTGAATGATGACATATGTCATTATTTCCAGACACATAAGGGTCTAAGACAGGGAGACCCGATGTCACCTATTTTGTTCAACATAGTAGTGGATATGTTGACAACTCTAATAGGGAGAGCTAAAGAAAATGGACAGGTAGGTGGGCTCGTCCCGCATCTTGTGGACGGAGGAGTATCCATCCTACAATACGCTGATGATACTATCATCTTTATGGAGCATGATCTGGCTAAAGCAAGAAATATGAAGCTTTTGCTATGCCTTTTCGAGCAGTTATCGGGGCTCAAGATTAACTTCCATAAAAGTGAACTGTTCTTCTTTGGGAGAGCTAAAGATGAACAAGAAGCTTATAAATAACTGTTTGGTTGTGAATTAAGGGCCATGCCGTTTACATACTTGGGCATACCGATTTACCATCGCAAGCTTTTTAACAGCGAATGAAAGTGTATTGAGGATCGATTTGAAAAGAAACGAAGTTGCTGGAAGGGCAAACTCATGTCATATGGAGGCCGATTAATTCTCATTAATTCGGTGCTCACAAGCATGCCAATGTTTCTCTTGTCATTCTTTGAAGTCCCAGTTGGGGTTCGGAAAAGATTAGACTTCTATCGATCAGATTTTTCTAGCAGAGTGATGAGTTAAAACAAAAATACAGGCTTGCTAAATGAGATATTATCTGCAGGCCAAAAGACCAAGGGGGGCTTGGAATTGAAAATTTAGAGGTGAAAAACAGATGTCTTCTCAGCAAGTGGTTGTATAAGTTATCTGTAGAGACTGATGCCACATGGGCCCAGATTCTGCGTAATAAGTACCTATATTCTAAAACCTTATCTCAGGTGACGGTCAGACCGATCGATTCACCATTTTGGAAAGGACCGATGAGAGTGAAACCAACATTCTTCCAAAGGGCTAAATTTATTATTGGCAATGGTACTTCTACGAGATTCTGGGAGGATACGTGGTTAGGGGAGATGCCTCTAGCTATCCAATATCCTTCTCTCCATAATATTATTCAGCGTAGAGATGCTTATGTTGCAACAGTCCAATCCTCTCAATATTCAATTTAGGAGGACTTTAGCGGGAAATCTTTGGGAAGCTTGGCTCCATCTTGTGAGAAGATTGATGGATGTTAACTTATCTCAACAAGCAGACCAGCTGTCATGTAATAGGATAAGTGTCTAGTTTCCTATCTATCTTTATTCCGCCGGTTGTGGCTATCCCGTTTTCTTGTTCTTGCTCCCCGTGAGCCATTTTGTATCTCGAGATTTGGAGACTTTGTTGAACTATTTGCTTTTTTAATAAATTGGCCGCATGCATCTTTTTTGATGCAGAGGTCGGGGGATAACCTCCTTCTCGAAAAAAACCCATCTCCCAGATCTACCATGATTTTAAGGATGAGTTTGTGAAGCCCCCCCCCCCCTCGGAACCTTGCATATTTCTAAGTCTCATCATACTGGTTCCACACCCACATCTCTTGAAGGATGATGCCAATAATGATTTAGTGAACAAATTAGCATTATTGTCACAAGACTTAGTATGCAAAATTGTCACCTCGTTCACCTTTTGCAGCTCATGTGCATAGAAGAACTTCAAATTAATATGGTTTGTAAGGTTATTCTTTGCATAACAACACATGCAACATTATCTTCATAGATAATTGTAAGGATCTGTATGGTGTTCAGCCCACGCATTCTATGTGGCCAATCATCCGTCAAATCCGTATTCACTCTCGTGATGCTTTGTATAGTGCTATGATTTCCAAGTGGTTGATGGAAGTCGATATAAGATTTTGCTTTGCCGATTTTCATGAAAACATAGTTCCACCCAAAGGAAAAACATATCCAGTATGTGACTTAGAAGTATGTGGGTCCGACAGGTACCCAACATTGGCATAGCCTATAAGCGACAAGTCTCGAATCCTTAACAGACCAAGTTCATTGGTCCCTTCCAGGTAATGGAAGCTGTCCTTGACGCCTTTTCATTGTCTCTTGATAGGCTCAAAACTGTACTTAGCAAGCAAACTGACGGTGAACGCAATGTCCGCCCATATATAATTTGCGAGGTACATGAGTGTTCCAACTGCACTCAAATAGGACCGTAGGAAAATATTCTAGTCCCAAAATTTGCTCCCCTCTTCCTTAGGCCTGAATGGGTCCTTGTTTTGCTATAAAGATCTCTCGATCATCTGGGTGTTAGAAGGATATGCCTTCTCAAATTCAAATCTTTCCAACATGTTCTCGGTGTAGGTCGACTGGTGCACTAGAATCACATCAGGGGAGTGTTTAGGTTGTAGACCTAGACAAAACTTGGTTTTACCTAAATCCTTCGTCTTGAATTCCGAAAGATTTGCCTCTTCAGGGGAGTGTTTCATTTTCCTGGTCATTAATGTCGGCAGAAACAACGACCATTTTTGTCTCACTGTAGGCTTGTTATTGCCTCTTCAGCTGTTTAGGTGTGACACCCCGAGACCGGTGCGCTAGGTGTCAGCCAGTTATTCGTCGTCGTTGCCATGTCATCTGCTTGCGTGTTGCATCTTGCCATGTCATCATGTGCATTGCATCAGCATGTTTTCAAAACTTGCATCCGCCCGAGTTCGCCCGTCCTTTCTGTTGTCCGTTCTGAGCCCAGACACACTCACACACGCCCGCGGCGCCTCCGAATATTTATTTTGTGAGTGGCCCGAAAACATTCTCGGAATGGGTTGAAACTTGGCGTGTGGTCTTATTATAGTGTAGACAGGCCGCCTGCCAAATTTCATCGCATTCGGAGTTCGTTTGATAGCCCAACGGATATATATAGCGGCACTAGTCGCCGGTTTAATCGTTGGACGTTTTCGGTCTCCGAAAACCTCTGCGGGCCTTCCTCTCTCTTCTCTTCCCTAAGCCCAAGGCCCTCTGCACAGCCCACTAATTCCCTCTAGGCCCAACCTAGTCCCTCTCCGCTTCGGAGCCGTTCGATCGGTATCCGATGGTCCGAAACGGCCCCAAAATCCCCTAAACCTAGCCTCCTACCCTATATAAACAACCCCCCTTCCTATTTTGGCATCCCTACCCTCTTCCCCTACCTCCTAGCCCCCTCCTCCTCGAAAACCGCGCCACCAGTAGCTTCCAGCTGCCTCCTCCTCGAATTCCGGCGACGGCCAGCCACGAACTGCCACTTGGCAGCTCCCGAGTGGCCAGCCGCCACCCAACCGCCGCCTGAGCCTCTCCCGCGCCTCCACCTGGCCCAGCCATGGCCCCCGTGCCCCTCAGCGCTCTCTCCCCCGCGCATCCCCGAGTCAACGCAATCGGCTCGCTCGGGCCCGATCTGGGCCGCGTCGGGCCCGTGCGCCCGCGCCTCCGTGCTCCGTGCCCCTCGCGTGCCTGAGCCTCTCTGCTCGATCTTCTCCGCCTGGCGCCGCCGCCTCATCGGACGGTCGCCGGAGGCCGCCGCCGACCCCGACGACCTCAAGATCACGCCGCCCTCGTCGCCTGCTTCCTCCGGCCCGCCGGAGCTCGTTGCTCGCCGCCCCGCCGTTGACCCGAAGACCCGCCGCAGCAACTCGCCGCCGATGGCCAGATCCGGCGCCCCGCGCCCGGATCCGCCGCCCCGTGCTCCTCCGGTGCCGTTCCCGACCTCCCCGACGCCGTTCCCCTTTTCGCCGGTGCGCCAACGCCGCGCCATGGCCGCCGGCCTCCCGTCCTCCTCTGGATCGGGCCAGATCCGCTGCCGTGAGCCGTCCGCCCCGCTTCGCTATGTGGATCCGCTCCGCCATGTGCCACTGACAGCGGGCCCCGCACCGCTGCACCGACGGACGTGTCCGGGAGGAGCCCGGACATGTCCGCCCCTCTCACTGCCATGTGGACCCTCAGCCCTGGACGTGTCCGATCTGACACAGACGTGTCCGCCCCTCCGGAGGTCTATTTTCCACCGAGTCTTTTTCTGTCAGCATTTTGTTGCATCTTTGCATGCCTGTAAATAATTGTGTGTATGTCCAAATTGAGTGTATGATATGTCAAAATGATCGTGGTGATATGCTCTACACTTTGTTCCATTGTGCCATGCTTGTTTGACTTCATCTAGATGCTCTAATCTCTGTTGCAAGAGTGCTACTTGTTATAAACTGCTGCTACTTGTTATTTTCATGCCATGTTTGAGATGTGATAACTTGGTGCATGTTTATCCAAATGAAACAAATGATATGTCAAAATGTTCATCATGAGATGCTCTACATGTTGGTTGCTATAGCATGCATGTTAGGATTCATATTGCCATGTTTATCTCTGTTGCAAAAGTGCATGTGGCTGTTAGGTTTTGTAACTTGTTACGAGATGCCTAGTTGAGAAGCTCGTTGCTATTGTTGTGTTTGTTCCCATGTCACATGCCAATATGTTTTAGATTCTCCATCATGTGTTCTTTGATGTGGTGCAAACCATTTGCTATGATATGCCTTGAGTTGACTTAAACATGCTTGTAAACATGCCATGTTTTTATTGCTGTTTTAACACTTAGTGAAATTTCACTAAGTCTGGAATCTGTCTTATCCTGATGCTATGTTTGCTTGATGTCCTAGGCAAATCCATGTTAGTTTTGGGGTGGCCATTGATCATTCCTTGTTGTATATGTTGTTGTCTATCCATCCATGCCCTCACTTGCTCATTTCGGTTGCTGTAGCTTATTTAATTCTTGCTCCCAAGTTGCTATAAAATATTACTGTTAGGGTTTTAACGTCATGATCAAAATGTTGTAGCTTGTTGCTATTGATCCATGCCTCCTATGGAGTTGCTCCAATGGAGTTGTTTGCTGTAGGATATGTCTACTTCATGTCCATGCTTCTTGTCACCATGTTTGAGTGCTGTAGAGTATATATATCTTGCTTCCAAGTTGCCATGTGGCTGTTAATATCAGCTTTGCATTGTTTCTTGTTTCGAGTGTGTGTTTTGATCCGTTGCTCCGTTTTGAGCAAGTCCTATATGAAACTTGTGTGTTTTTGCATGTAGAATCATAATATCATCTTGTTAACATGTTTGGAGTATGTTTGCTTGGTGTTTGGGTGCATCTTGCACTGTTGACATGCTTAACTTGTTTTGCTCATATCTTCTAGACCGTAGCTCCATTTTAAACAAACTTTATATGAAACTTGACTAGAATTTCGTGTAGATTATCATGGTGCATGTTAACTTGCTGTTTAACAACTTCAAATTAAGGTTTGTTCAGATCTGAAATAATTTCAAACTATGCATATGAGGACTTGCCGAATTTGTCTTAAGTAGTTTCCGGCCTCATTTAAACTTATTGTTCTTATGTTGTTTCTCTGTGCTTCCTACCTTGCCATGTTTTGCATCCTATATAGATCTGTCTTGCATCCTACTTGCTTGAGCATATTGTCATGTTCTTGTGTTGTTTTCCTGTGCTTCCTACCTTGCCATGTTTTGCTTCCTGTACAGACTTGTCATGCATCATACCTTGCCATGTTTTGCATCATATATAGACTTGTGTTGTTTTTCTGTGCTTCCTACCTTGCCATGTTTTGCATCCTATATAGATCTGTCTTG
>LR738713.1:391372814-391384326 GCA_902687465.1 Secale cereale | reverse complement strand
GCCGAATTTGTCTTAAGTAGTTTCCGGCCTCATTTAAACTTATTGTTCTTATGTTGTTTCTCTGTGCTTCCTACCTTGCCATGTTTTGCATCCTATATAGATCTGTCTTGCATCCTACTTGCTTGAGCATATTGTCATGTTCTTGTGTTGTTTTCCTGTGCTTCCTACCTTGCCATGTTTTGCTTCCTGTATAGACTTGTCTTGCATCATACCTTGCCATGTATTGCATCATATATAGACTTGTGTTGTTTTTCAGTGCTTCCTACCTTGCCATGTATTGCTTCCTGTATAGACTTGTCTTGCATCATACCTTGCCATGTTTTGCATCATATATAGACTTGTGTTGTTTTTCTGTGCTTCCTACCTTGCCATGTTTTGCTTCCTGTATGGACTTGTAGTGCATCCTGTATAGAACTGTCTTGCATCATACTTGGTTGAGCATATTGTCATGTCTCGTGTGATGTGTTTACCGTGTTGCTTGCTTCTTCTCGTTAGTGCTTGTTCCGTTGCGTTCGTGAGGATTCGTTCGTCTACCCGTGGTTCTTATTTAAGGCTTCTTCTTCGTCTTCTTCACGGATCCGTTCTTTTTCCTTGCGGGATCTCAGGCAAGATGACCATACCCTTGGATACCTTTACTATCATTGCCTTTGCTTAGTTGTCTCGATGCTATCGTTATACGTCGCGCTACCCATCATTATTGTCAGCCTCTCCTTGTTGCCATGAAACCTCTAACCTTTGAAACCTTCCTAGCAAAATCATTGTTTGGCTATGTTACCCGCTTGCTCAGCCCCTCTTATAGCGTTGTTAGTTGCAGGCGAAGATGAAGATCGTTCCATGTCGGAACTTGTTGTTGGAATATCACAATATCTATTATTATTATTATTATTATTATTATTAACACACCTATATACTGGGCATGGGTGGAAGGCTTGGCCTTTTGCTCGGTGTTTGTTCCACTCATGCCACCTTAGGAGCCGATAAACCGACATCATGTTCCTTGATTTTGCGTTCCTTACACGGTTGGGTATATGGGGACCCCTTGACACTTCGTCTTTGAATAAAACTCCTCCAGCAAGGCCCAACATGGGTTTTAATTTTCCTCATAATAATAACTTAATTAATTAATTAAAATTGCGTAGGGGGTCGCGTCCCCGAGTATTCTTCTACATAGCAGGGGGGCCAGTGCTGATGGTGTTGGTCCCAAACTAGAGCCACTTGCGGGGCCACCCAGTTATCTGGGGTCTTCGGTTGCTGTACGTAGTGCTCATCCGGACGTGGCCTAAGACGAGATGCGCGCGGCTACCATTAGGGTGTCGGCACGCCGGGAGGTCTTGCTGGACTTGTTTTACCATTGTCGAAATGTCTTGTGCACCGGGATGCCGAGCCTGATCGGATTTCCCTAAGATAAGGGGTAATAATTATTATTACTTCAGCTGATCGTGAGAGCTTGTGATGGGCTAAGTTGGGACACCCCTGCAGGGTTATGATCTTTCGAAAGCCGTGCCCGCGGTTATGTGGCAGATTGGAATTTGTTAATGTCCGGTTGTAAAAAACTTGACAAAGGATCCGAAGTAAAACACACAACTATGTGAGTAACCGTGACTGTCTCTTTTCACTTTGAGAAGAGAACACGGTGGGGTTATGTTTGAATCGTAGGTAGTTCAGGATCTTTAGCGATCACTACTAGTTGCGACCGTTTGCGTAGATACTCATCTTATTCTTGTACTCGTAAGTTAGCCACCATATTGTTTAGTCGCTGCTGCAACCTCACCACTTTACCTCTTCCTCCCCTTTACGCTTTGATAGTCTTGTTACCCATGGTTATGGGATTGCTGAGTCCTCGTGGCTCACAGATACTACAACAACAGTTGCAGGTGCAGGTTTCGATGACTTGATGTGAGAGCGTTGTTCGTTGTGTTGGAGTTCTTTCTTCTTCTTCTTCTTCTTCTTCAGTCTTGGGTTAGGTTCCGGTTCGGCAGCCTGGGATAGCAGATGGATGTCGTGTGCTTTTCATGTTTGCATCCGTAGTCGGATGCCTTGTATTGATGTTGTTGTATTCATGTGACTTGTATGTATTGTTGTATCCCCATGTATGTATGTAATGGTACGATGTAATGATATCCATCTTGCTAAGCGTCCGAAATGCGGTTGTGCCCTAATCACGTAAGTGTCACGTGATCGGGATAGAATCACATCTTGGGCCTGACATTAGGGTCTAAGATATGATACATTATAGTTATATACTTTAGCATATAATGTACTCCCTCCGTCCGTAAATACTTGTCGGAGAAATGAATGTATCTAGATGTAGTTTAGTTCTAGATACATCCATTTTTATCCATTTTTTCGACAAGTATTTCCGGACGGAGGGAGTAGTATGTAGATAATACATAAGCATGTAGTACAAGGGCATTTTAACCTTGGGTCATGGCCAGGGGTGTATGTGCTACATTTTGCTCATCAGTAAGCAGTGCCGTTGAAGCCTGTTTCTTTTCACGGGCTTCACGGCGTCTTTTAAGAATTTCATCTCTATTGCGTGCATAATACTCTTTGTTCCTCTGACTCTTCAATTCTTTAGGGTCTGTTTAAATAAGTAGTGGAAGTTAGCACACAAGCAACAACAAAAACAGTAGCAGAAAGTAGGATCTGGTCGATCATAGTCACCCAATGATTGGTTGTTGCTTATATCCTGAAATGGGGTGCTTGGGTCTGTATAAATACATAGCACAAGTCACCACACAAGCAACAATAGAACAAAGTAGGAAGTGGTTGCTGATATCCAATGCTTGGTTGTTGCTTATATCTTGAAATGGGGTGCGCGACACGGCACGATTGAGAGACGACATACCGTCGCCCGCCTTCATGTGAATATTCATGTCATTAAATTATTAGAATCATGTATGTTGTGCATATAATCAGTAGAGTTTTCTATTACTCACAGGCAGACGATAAGTAGTATTGTGTGTCAACAGAGTTATACAACAGGTTGCATGTTTAAGTCAGTTAGAAGATTGCAGTAGCGAAAACACTTACCATTTTCCACATAGAAATCAGTAATTAGAGATGTAAAATGAATCATTATGTTGTAGACTGGCGCGATGTATCATTCCTCTGCCATAGGTATGGTGGAATGGTGTGCAATTGCATGGCATCTGAATGTCCTTTACGATCTTACCTTTTCTGTATGCCTATTGTTTGATCTGTTCTATAAAGATAGATAGTGGAGTATAACTGTTCTGAAAATTGTAATCTTGAGTGTAGGGAAGAATTACTGCTGGTCCAGGGGCCGTACAGGGTGGGGGCTGCCGCGCGGGTGCCGGGTGGGCTCCTGGGCACTGGCGATCTGGCGGGCTTCTGCCACGCTGCGAGGGGGCAGGGCAGCCTCCTCGGCGCCTGCTACGTCGATCGTGCAGGGAGGCGGCAGCGCGGTGGAGTGGCGCGAGGTCGCCCTGCGGTAGAAGACGGTGTTGCTGCGATGGTGACGGAAGTCAGAGAGGACCCTGGACAGTTGGGCGAGGGGAATCAATTCCTTCCTTAGTCTGCGATTAGAATTGCCTGATTGTCGGAGGGTGTGGGACTGATTAGTTGGAGGGAAGGCCTCCGTAGACTCCTGGTGAAGCACGGTCAGTCAATGGAAATTGGTACGTGCACACCATCGAGGTATTTGATCAATGATGGCCGTTAGATTCAGATCTGTAGGACTAATCGTGCGGTGGTGATTGGGTCGTCCGGTGTGCTGGGGGTAATTCGGGGTGCACTTAAGAAAGTTCATGTTGGATTGTTTAATAGTAGTGGAGATTAATTTGGTTGTGTGCATCCTTGATGTCTTGAATAGCTCTTGAGATTGTGTTGGTGTAGGTGTAACTAACATCTTCTTGATATTAATATATTCGTTTATCGAAAAAAAGACAACTTTAGAAACAATCTCATAGACAAACAAAATGGGGTGCAAATCATGCAGGGGTTTATTAATTTGCTGCCCAATAACAACCAAAAGGAAAATACATTAGTGGCGAACATGTAGCATACACGCATTTTATGCAGTAGTGGTATTATAGTACACATACAACATATGGTGCGTCGGTGGCTCGGTGCTAAGTGTTCACGTAATGGTATGGCATTGCCCATAAGCAGATTGCTACATCTTGCATGATCCTATATAACTTTGGTATGGCGTCGCGTATACATACATCAGTAGAGGTGGGGCATGTGTGTGTGTGTATAACTTTTTATAAGGAATTCAAAATATAATTATATCATTACTTTAGTTACAAATTAATCTCCAGCCAAAAAGCAGTTCCCCTAAAAAAAAAGAGAAGAAACCAAAAAGCAGTTACAAATTGTGTTAAAAAAGGTTGCAAATTAATCAGTGCTTACATTGGACCATATTGGTTCCACAGAGAAGCAGTTAATGACAAAAGGGAAAAAAAAATGAAGGTACCAACTTATGTAATAGATAGTAGATACACACATACATGCACGTACACAAATAATAAGAGATTAATCAGTATAAGTTATGCGCCAATCATCTCGTGATCCTTGAGCGTATTGTGGATAGGAGTAGCATCGCCGGTAGAGGCGGCGGGGGCTTCCGCGGCGGCTGCTGCTTCTCCCTCCTCCAGAAGGTACCGCCGGCCTGAGCCGTACCTGCATGCGCCCGGCCGATCCATCCATCAAAATGGAACCTAGCTATAGGCCTATAGCTATATATCCCTGTGTCTAACTAAACGGATGCCACGCTCGTACGTACCTGGAACTGAAGAGGTCCTGGTGGTAGCGATTTGCGGCGGTGAGGACGTCCTGGAGGGGGCCGCCGCGCCGGAACCGGGTCTCCTGCGAGCGCTTCATATAGTACTCCCCCAAGTCACCCGTCTCCACGTTCGCCGTCGTCACCGTGGCGGCCACGAGCACCATCGCCACCAGCAGCCATGTCCTCGGCATCGTCCTCCTTGATTCTTACTCTCCTCCTCCCCTCCCTGCCAAGTGCTAACCAGGCCGACTCCCCCTCGACCCCTCCGCATATATATACGCGCGCGCTTCATGAATCCGTTCCCATCTCTGGCTGCCCGGGTGCTGCGTCCATTCCCCATGCCTATGTTTGCATATACCTGTGTTTAGACGTGCAACTCACAATTCATTCACGTGTTGGGTTCAATTTTTTCTTTTCAAGGCATGCATCTTTTTTTCTCTTGCATGTTCCACAGCCATAGGAAGTTTTCTTTTGTGACCCAAAAATAGCAGACTAATTTTTTTTGCGACGGAGAAATAGCAGACTATTTATTGCCAAACAGAGGTCGAAAAGACACCAACCAAAAGTATTACAAGGACGACAATGAAAAGGCACAAGATGGCGGCACCAAGGTGGCGAGCCAGAACCTGAGCGAGACTAGACTTTCTATTCTTGTTGTAACGCTGTGTTGTAAAGAACTATTTGTTTTACTTTTCCCCTGTTCAATATATAGGCAGTGACCTGCCAATTCTTTTTTTTTTTTTTGCGAGAGACCTGCCAATTCTTCAAAAGCACCAGAAGATGGATGAGTCAAAATGAACACTGATGGGGCTACTGATTTTGGGCGCGGGAGAGGAGGCGCGGGAATCATAGCTCGTAATGGTCTCCGGGCCAGTTCTTTTGGCGGCTTATAAAATAAGCCGCCTCCTCCCGAGCTTTCCACATAAGCCGTATCCTTCATTTATCAGAGCTTTTGAACTGGTTATGTAATAACTAATTTAGAAGCCTCAATAAATTTAAGGAGCGGTTTATTTTGTAAGCCGGGGAGAGGCCGCTTATTTTTTAAGCCGCCCAAAAAAATTGACCCGGAGTATTCTTGGGAGCGACCTGCTTTCGATATGAGGGGTTACTGGACCCCTGTCAGTTGAGCTGTTGGCATGCCGGGATGCACTACTTCTAGCACATGAGATCGGTCTCCAACGAGTGCTAATTGAAACTGATTGTCAGGATGTTCAGCGACTCTGGGAGTCACCCCAGAAATCAATCACGATCAAGGTACACATTTTATCTGAGTTGAAGGAAATGAGTGATCTTCTCCAGGGATTCAAGCCACGGTACTCTAACCGGCAGACTAATTTGGCGGCTCACCACTTAGCAAAGAAAGCTTTAGATATTGATACTTTCTTCAGAATTTTTTGATGTAATTCCTGGATGGCTGGCTGCGGCTGTTCAGTCAAACTTGCTTATGCCTATTGAATAAAAGAGCCGAAAGGCGTTTATAGCTTAAAAAGGCACGTAAAAAGGATTATATATAGAAAAAATAAATAAAATAGAAAGACGAAAGACAAAACTCAAGGCTCATGCAAGAAAGAAAAGAAAGAAAGAGAGAGAGAGAGAGAGTAGGCACGTTCTGAGCAAGACACAAGCATGCCTGTACTTTCGGCGGCAGCTTTCATCCAACATGCCCATTACACGACATCCGGTGTATGTAGCACGAGCCTGATGTTTTTTGAGACTCAATGTTCTAGCTCGAGTCATTCATACCTTTTTTTTTTCTGGAACGGAGACTACAAAGACGTCTAGCTTTAAATTAATAAAGCCATACAGGTACCACGGTAGTCTAGCTTAAGCATTACATAACCAGCTAAAATAGAGCGAGGTCCAGCACCATCAGCACGCAGGCTGGAATAACATAAGTCATAGCATACGAGGTAGACTAAAAGCAAAATGATATCAATCTTGAGCAGATACTTGACGCGCTGCCAACTGAATGCTAGGAAGCCTCGCCATTGTCTTGATCATGCGCTCTCCATCACGCGGTTTCCCCAACGGTGTCCAGGTCTGCAAGAATAAGTGACATTTGAACAGGATATCAGCCGGGTGTGAAGGGAATTTCTTCTCGATGGTCATCTCATTACGCATAGTCCATAAGGACCAGAGGAGCACCCCTACGCAACGCCAAACAATGCGAGCATTAGCCCCCTTTTGCGTACATAAAATTTGTAAAAGATCAACACCCGACGAAGGGTTCCAGTTTTGTTGAAAAGCGGCTCTAACCGCGCTCCAGGAAAACCTGGCTAAGTGGCAATGAAAGATGGCGTGGTTAGCATCTTCGATGGTTCCACACAGGACACACAACCTGTCGGACGGTCCGTTACGTTTCGCAACATTATCTGCCAAAGGAAGATTTTTATCTTTAGCGAGAGACCGGCCTTCCATAGCCCCCGAGCTATGTCCAACGCAACGCCCTCAGTTAATTTGCTATACAATGACTTAACCGAGAACAAACCCGAAGCGGCGAGCTTCCAAGATACCTCGTCACTACCCGAATTGGTTGTGCGTTGGCCAATCAAAGCCTTAATCGCGTTCCATTCAGTCTCCTCGTGCCGGAGCAGAGATCTTAGGAAGCTAACCGAAGGCAGAGAGGTCCGAAGAGCCTCTCCAACCAACAACTCCGTGTTAGAGGCAACTTGAAAAATTGTCGGGTGGCTCTGCCAAAGGGGCGACGAGCCAAGCTAGGAGTCCAACCAGAATCTAGTTGGTTGACCATACCTAACTTGAAACTTCGCCCCTAGGGAGAAGGCAGGTCGCACAGCCTGGATCCCGTTTCAGAATGAGGAGCCCGACCGTTTGCGGAGAAAACGTTGCCATGAGGGAAATATTTTGCCTTAAGCAGATCATCCCAGAGACCCGACTCATTTTGGGCCAACCTCCACCACCATTTTGATAGGAGAGCGACATTCATGAGTTTGGAATTCAGGATGCCCAAGCCCCCAATTTTTTTTGGCCGGCAAACCGTGGCCCATTTGACAAGGTGGTATTTCCGCTTAATGCCCGTTCCTTCCTAGAAGAACCGAGATCGCGGTGTGTCAAGTCTAGCGTAAACCCCATCCGCTAACAGAAACATTCATGGCGAACATTGGAAGGGAAGATAGGCTAGAATTAGTCAGAATGAGCCTGGCCGCGGAAGACATAAACCTCCCATGCCGAGGGCTCACTCTACCCGCTACCTTACCATAGAGGGGCTCCCACTCCTTAATGGACAACCGGCTATGGGAGACGGGCAAGCCAAGATTGTAATGCCCAGTATGCGACTATGTCTCCTACGTGTTGAGGCACGACTTAGAGACATAAGCGCATACTAGAATGATCTCAAGTATGGTATCTTTGCACATCTTATGTAAAAGTTCAGGGATGAAATTGTAAAAGATAGTTGGCTTACACTCGCCACGTCACACAATGAATACAATAGCTTACATCATCCCAATAACACAGGTTCCGACTACGGACAAAATCCAAACGAGAAAGATACCATAAACACAAGCCCAGATCCTCCTAGTAAGAACCACTACTGATCGTCGGGATACAAAACATAGAAACGTCCCCGCTCTTCATCGAACTCCCACTGAAGTTCTGAAACATCTCCTGCGTTGTTCTCGGCGGTACCTGCATCTGGTGTGTGTTGTAATCTGTGAGTCACAAGGACTCAGCAATCCCGTTCTCGGGTATCAAAACTAACAAATCCTTTAGGTGTGGAGAGGTAATAAAGTGGTTGCAGCAAGCACTAAGCAACTAGCTTACGAATTCAGAGCGAGAAGAGGACATGTGCCAACGGTCGCCAAGTTGATCAAGAAGTGATCCTAACTACTCACGGTCAAACACAACCCCACCGTGTTCACTTCCCGAAGCCCTTCGGAAAGAGACCATCACGGTTACTCACACAGGTAGTGTATTCTTTGGATATGGTGTCAAGTTATCTACAATCGGATATTAGCAAATTCCTATCTGCCACATAACCGCGGGCACGACTTTCGAAAGATCAAAACCCTGCAGGGGTGTCCCAACTTAGCTCATCACAAGCTCACGATCCGCGGAGCCACAACTCCAAAGTGGGAAGACCCGAGTATTCTCGGAATCCCGTGCTCAAGATATTTCGACAAAGATAAAACTAATCCAGCAAGACCCCCCGACGTGCCGACACCCTGATAGTAGCCGCGCGTATCTCGTCTCAGGCCATGACCGGATGGGCGACCCTACGAGTAAAACCAAACCTCGGGTTTCCCCAAGGTGGCCCCGCATAACCCCCGTTTGGGACCAACACCATCAGCACTGGCCCTCCTGTTATATAGAATTAAGAACCCGGGGACATGACCCCCTATGCAATTAATTAAATAAGTTTTTATTATGTCGCAAATTAAAACCAAAGTTGGGCCTTGCTGGAAAAGCTTTAAGCAGTGCGAATTATCAAGGGGGGCCCATAAACCCCAACCGTGTTAAGAACGCAAAATCAAGGAACATAACACCGGTTTATCGGGTTCTAAGGTGGCATGAGTGGAATAAAACACCAAGCAGAAGGCCAAGCCTTCCACCCATTACGAATATATACGTGCATTAATAAATAAGATATATATTTTGTTATCCCAAAAAACAAGTCCGAACATGGAGCAATCTTCAAACTTCACCTGCAACTAACAATGCTACAAGAGGGGCTGAGCAAAAGAGTATTTATCCAATCAATGGTTTGCTAGGAAGGCGGTTAGAGTGTTTCATGGCAACAATAGGAGGCTGACAAACAGGAATAGGCATCGAGGCAATCTAAAGAGCGAGACAACTAGCATATGCAAAGATAGATGTGATGTCGGGGAATGGTCATCTTGCCTGGGATCCCGCAAGGAAGAAGAACGAGTCCAAGAAGTAGTCAAACAAATCCTCACAACTCCGGAACGAAACCGAAGCTAACGAGAGAAGCATCCAGAAAGAAGCAAACAACATGGTAAACACACAAGCATAAGCATGTCATGATGCACAAGCAAGTATGATGCATGTCCGGTTTAAATATGCATGGCATGGCAAAGTTCTCAACAACACTACAAATTAAGTGGAGCTCAATATGCAATGAGTTGCACATTGACGAAACACCATATTTTATTTATTTAGTTGACTCTCGTTTATTTACAAGACAAGATTAAATGTTTGTTAACATGACAAGAGGTGAAGCATGAGCAAAACTACACTATGTAGGCATTTTAAATGAGGCCGGAA
The DNA here is from genome assembly GCA_902687465.1 of Secale cereale. Taxonomy (NCBI): domain Eukaryota; kingdom Viridiplantae; phylum Streptophyta; class Magnoliopsida; order Poales; family Poaceae; genus Secale; species Secale cereale. The sequence continues at coordinate 391,374,335 of LR738713.1, read as the reverse complement.
ATAACAACAACAATTCTGGAAAATCCCCATGTTATATTTAGCATATTTTTAAGCAAACAACAATTTTAGTCATTTAAATGCTGTTATCATGATGCGGATGACAAATGCAAGTTTTATGCAATTTTTAGTTAAAAGTTGACATGAACATGTTAGGAGGCATTTGTCACCGTGGTGGAAAGAGAAGGTGCCACGGCGACGAATCCGAAAATGATGCCATGGCAACATATCGGTTCCGATAACTTGTTGAAAGACCGGTGCAAAAGATGAAGGGCGGCATGAGCGGGTCATGCAAGATGAAAGGTGGGGTGATCCCGTTACCGGGTTCCCACGGGTTGGCGAGAAGGCAAACGAGGGGCACTTCAGACTCGAGGCAAACAAGTATTTCATCTCATACATCACACAACATCATCCATGGGGTCATCGGCTCGGCGATTATACCTTCGGAGCGTGCATTCGGGGCGGTTCGGGTTCGGCGGTAGTGGAAGTAGTCGTTCACGTTCGTATAATAGAGATACTGCTGATCCTATTGTTCCTACTGCTTACATTGAGAAACCACCTTTTCCTGTTAGCATAAAGGATCATGCTAAAGCTTCAACTGTGGTTCGTAAGAGTTATACTAGAACACCTACACCCCCTCAACAAATTAGAGTATAACCTAATGATGCTATGGTTAAGGATATCTTGGTCGATAATATTGATGGGCATGTTATTTACTTCATTGGTGAAGCTGCTAGGATTGCTAAACCCGATATTAAAGATAAACATAGACTAGTTGTGGGCATGCCTGTTGTTTGCGTTAAAATAGGAGATCATTGTTGTCATGGCTTATGTGATGTTGGTGCTAGTGTGAGTGCAATTCCTTATACACTATATAAAGAAATTATGAATGATATTGCACCTATTGAGATAGAAGATATTGATGTTACTATTAAGCTTGCTAATAGAGATACTATATCACCAACGGCGGTTGTTAGAGATGTTGAAGTCTTGTGTCACTACTGCAGGATGCTGCTAACGCGACACTACGATCAGAGACCCTTCGACGAAACTGTGTGCTATGCCATAATCGCAAATGAGGGTGTAGAAAACCCGTCAAAAAAGGTGCAAAACGTTTGCGATGGAGGATGCATCAAACACGGTTCAGATTTTGGTTGCGTGTGCGACGGTGGGCATACAGTTCAGTTCAGTTGACTATTTGCGATGAGGAGGAACAAAAGAAATGGGCTGCCAGATGAAGGCGTGTGTGATGTACAACATACGGTTCAGTCGGATGAACTGTTTGTGATTAGGCAACACAAAAGAAACGGTCAGCCAGATCAAGGTGTGTGCGATATACGACATGCGGTTCACTTGAATGAACTGTTTGTGGTGAGACAAGAGAACATAAATGGTTCAATATAAGAAGATGTGTGTGATACGCGGCAAACAGATCTATAAGCAAAAATGTGTGCTAAGACCGATAATAACACACACGGTTGCTGCTAATAAGACGTGTGTGATGTGCGATGGGATTGCATACAG
>LR738713.1:391329438-391372758 GCA_902687465.1 Secale cereale | reverse complement strand
CACACACATATATATATATATATACAGCCGGTCTATTCTCATAATATTATGAGAATAATATTCTCATAACACTTCCGCACTGCACGCATAACGCGAGGGCACTGCAACACAACGAAAGGTGAACTTCGTTTCAAAAAAAAACCGTATGTGTTGTTTTTTGTGTACCTTTTTTGCTCTAGTTTTTTAACCGTTTATCGGAATTATGCGTGTAATATACCGTTGAAAAGCTATGGAGTAGACGCAACTTCGCCATGTTGAACACTTTTCAAAATTCATCATAGTTTAAGAGCAGTTTCGAAAATCGTGCGGCTCACAACGAATGACAGCGAGCGTGTTTTCTTCTAAACCGCTCGCCAGAATGAATCAAATGATATACCGTTGGATAGATATCGTCGAGGCGCATCTTTTTCATATGTATTGTTTTCTCTAATTTGTTACGGTCTAAGAGCAGTTTTGAATTTAACAAATCACGGAATTATGTTTTTTTTCGAATTTTTTGCAATTTTTGGTACTGTTTTAGCTTTAGTTTTTTAACCGTTTGTCGAAACGAGGCGTGTGACACGCCGTTGGAAAGCTACGAACGAGACGCAACTTTCATATGTTGAAATGTTTTTGAGATTCCTTACGATTTTTAGTTAATTTTGAAAATCGTGCGGCTGACTACGAGAGGCAGCGGCCGTTTTTCACGAAATTTTTACAAACCGCTGGTCGAAATGATCCAAACGATACACGGTTGGAAAGATATCGCCGAGACGCTACTTTTTCATTTAGAACACTTCCTCTAATTCATTACGGTTTTAGAGCAGTTTTGAAATTACAAAAAGGCGGATACTGTTTTTCGCGACATCAAAATCGACGAGTGAACCGCATCGGACAGAAAAGCGCACTGCTTCAAACTGAAAACCGCACTGCATCAGACAGTCAAGTGAACTTCATGATTTCTTTTGTCAAACGTAGATTTTTCTCAGAGGAGTTTTTGTTGTCTTTTTTTCAATGAACCGCTACACTACCGAAAGTGAACCGCGACACTACCAAAAGTGAGCCGCATGAGTTTTTGTTGTCTTTTTGTAATCTTTTTTCTATGGACAAGAGTGGACCGCAGACGAGGGCAAGTAACCATATTGAAGGAAAAGTGAACCACAACACACGTCTAAGTGAGCCATATGATCCTTTTTGTTCTTCTCTAACCTTTTTCATAGGCTTATGTGGACTACATAGTCAATGGTAGTGTACTGCTTCATTATGTTTTTCAAACTATGTCCATATTCAAACTTCCTCAACAAACAAGAATGGAGTGAGCTGCAACGAATCCACTGCGTCGTAGGCAAGTGAAACCAAAGTGAGCCGCGGACAGGAAACCAAAGTGAGTTGCAGATACCTTTTAAAGTCATTTACATAAATAGAGTGCACTCCATGAACCTTTTAAACACATTTTTTTCTTGCCTCCCTAGGCGGGCTGACCGCGCCCACGAGTTTTCATTTTTTTTTCATTTTTTGATCCGCACATGCCCATCAATCCATACTGCAATTTTGATCATGGAGGACTGCACACACTTTTGATCGACTCCGACACGGCTTGCAAAACTTGAAAACTCTAAAAAAAAAACATGCAGACTGCATAACAAAAATCTGAAGAAAAAATGCAAAAAAAAAAACAAGTGGACCGCTCGCCCCGCTACTGCTCTTTCCATTGGTCATCGTCGTCGCCATGGAGGAGACCACCTCCCCCACTTCTTCTGCTACTTCAATCTTCGGTGGTGTGGGCTCTCTCGCAGGAGTGGACTGCATGCGATGCATTGGGTGGAGATCTTGGAGAGCAGAGGAGGCCGATGTCAGAGGTGGGGAGGAGGGAGCCGATCTGGAGGAGGAGCTTGGGGGAGGCAGCCACGGCCTCGATCTGGACGAGGATAGGGCAGCTGCACTCAACGAGCGGAGATGCAGTTCGATGGGGAAGGGAGTGGGGTGTAGTCCTTTTCCCCCTGGTCGATGATGGCGGCCGTCGGTGCCCACGGGTGAGACAGAAGACGGATCCGGCAACGAAAACAGGGGAGGGGCAAAGAGGGAGACCTTTGGAAGATGGAGCCGCCCGAATCCGGCGACCACCGAGGCGTGCCTATGCGGGGAGGGGGCGGGGGACCGCTGTGAGGGGACGCCTCACCTCTGTTTGGAATGGGAGCATCGCTAGGCCAGACGCCAAGGATTGCGGCGTTTGGTCCTGGAGTCCGAGTGGGCCTCTTGCCTTTCGAGCAAAACCGACTTTGAGGAGGCTTTTGCTCCAAGTTTCGACCCCAGGGCTCAACATATAAATAGAGGGGCGTGGCTAGCACCTGGAACACATCAAGATACACCAAGCCGTGTGCCGGCAACCCCGACCCTCTAGTTTATCTTCCGTCTAGTTTCTGCAGTGCTTGGCGAAGCCCTGCAGAGATTGTTCTTCATCAACAACCATCACCACGCCGTCGTGCTGCCGGAACTCATCTACTACTTCGCTTGTCTTGCTGGATCAAGAAGGCGAGGACGTCATCGAGCTGAATGTGTGCTGAACGCGGAGGTGCCGTACGTTCGGTACTAGATCGGGACGGATCATGAAGGTGCACGACTACATCAACCGCGTTGATAAACGCTTCCACTTTCGGTCTACAAGGGTACGTAGACACACTCTCCCCTCTCGTTGCTATCCATCTAGTAGATAGATCTTGCGTGATCGTAGGAAATTTTTGAAGTACTACGTTCCCCAACAGTGGCATCATGAGCCAGGTCTATGCGTAGATGATATGCATGAGTAGAACACAAGTGAGTTGTGGACGATACTAGTCATACTGCTTACCAGCATGTCATACTTTGCTTCGGCAGTATTGTGAGATGAAGCGGCCCAGACTGACATTACGCGTACGCTTACGCGAGACTGGTTTCACCGTTATGAGCACTCGTTGCTTAAAGGTGACTGGCGGGTGTCTGTCTCTCTCACTTTAGCTGAATCGAGTGTGCCTACACCTGGTCCTTGTGAAGGTTAAAACAACACATACTTGACGAAACATCGTTGTGGTTTTGTATGCGTAGGTACGGTTCTTGCTAAAGCCCGTAGCAGCCACGTAAAACTTGCAACAACAAAGTAGAGGACGTCTAACTTGTTTTTGCAGGGCATGTTGTGATGTGATATGGTCAAGACATGATGAGTTATACGGTTTTGTATGAGATGATCATGTTTTGTAAAGTTATCGGCAACTGACAGGAGCCATATGGTTGTCGCTTTATTGTATGAAATGCAATCGCCATGTAATTGCTTTACTTTATCACTAAGCGGTAGCGATGGTCGTAGAAGCAATAGTTGGTGAGACGACAGCGATGCTACGATGGAGATCAAGGTGTCGCGTCGGTGACGAAGGTGATCATGACGGTGCTTTGGAGATGGAGATCAAAAGCACAAGATGATGCTGGCCATATCAGGTCACATATTTTGATTTGCATGTTATGTTTATCTTATTATGCTTCTTATTTTGCTTAGAACGACGGTAGCATTATAAGATGATCCCTTACAAAATTTCAAGGTATAAGTGTTCTCCCTGAGTATGCACCGTTGCGAAAGTTCGTCGTGCCGATACACCACGTGATGATCGGGTCTGATAAGCTCTACGTTCAAATACAATGGGTGTAAGCCAGTTTTGCACACGCAGAATACTCGGGTTAAACTTGACGAGCCTAGCATATGCAGATATGGCCTCGGAACACTGGAGACCGAAAGGTCGAGCGTGAATCATATAGTAGATATGATCAACATAAGATGTTCACCATTGAAAACTACTCCATCTCACGTGATGATCGGACACGGTTTAGTTGATTTGGATCACGTGATCATTTAGATGACTAGAGGGATGTCTATCTAAGTGGGAGTTCTTAACTAATATGATTAAACTGAACTTTAATTTATCATGAACTTAGTCCTGGTAGTATTAGCATATCTATGTTGTAGATCAATAGCTCGCGATGTTGCTCCACGTTTATTTTTGAAATACTACGTTCCCCAATAGGGCGCGCCCCCACCCTCGAGGACAGGCCGTGGCCCCACCCGGTGTGGATCTTCTTGCAGGTATTTTTTATATTTTCTGAAATAATTCTCCGTTGATTTTCAGGCAATTCCGAGAACTTTTTATTCTGCACAAAAACAACACCATGGCAGTTCTGCTGAAAACAGCGTTAGTCCAGGTTAGTTCCATTCAAATCATGCAAGTTAGAGTCCAAAACAAGGGCAAAAGTGTTTGGAAAAGTAGATACGTTGGAGACGTATAAACTCCCCCAAGCTTAAAACCTTTGCTTTTCTTCAAGCAATTCAGTTGATAAACTGAAAGTGATAAAGAAAAACTTTGACAAACTCTGTTTGCGCTTGTTGTTGTAAATATGTAAGCTAGCATTCAGGTTTTCAACAAGATCATGAACTAACCACATTCACAATATCTTTCAGGTCTCAAGACTACTCACATGAATGGCATAATCAACTAGCGAGCAATAATAATAAACCTCGGATGACAACACTTCTCAAAATAATCATGATATGCTCGCTAGCCCTTTCTGAGACCGCAAAACATAAATGCAGAGCACCTTTAAGGATCAAGGACTGACTAGACATTGTAATTCATGGTAAAAGAGATCCAGTCATGATCATACTCAATGCAAATTAATAGTAATACATGCAACGACAGAGGTTCTCTCCTACTGGTGCTCTTTGATAAGAGGGTGATGACTCTGCATAAAAGTAAATAGATAGGCCCTTCGCAGAGGGAAGCAGGGATTTGCAGAGGTGCTAGAGCTCAATTTTTAAATAGAGATTGAATAACATTTTGAGCGGTATACTTTCATTGTCAACATAACAACCAAGAATCTCGATATCTCCCATGCTACGCACATTATAGGCGGTTCCCAAACAGAATGGTAAAGTTTATACTCCCCCAACCACCAACAAGCACACTCCACGGCCAGCCGAATCCACGGGTTACCGTCCAAACAAGCAACAACCCTAGGGGAGTTTTGTTTAGGTATTATGATTTGAGCATGGGACTGGGCATCCCGATTACCAGCCATTTTCTCATGAATGATGAGCAGAGTCCATTCATCATGAGAATAACCCACCTAGCATGGAAGATATAGACATCCCTAGTTGATACATGAGCTGTTCGAGCATACAAAACAAAATTTCATTTGAAGGTTTAGAGTTTGGCACATACAAATTTACTTGGAACGGCAGGTAAATACCGCATATAGGAAGGTATGGTGGACTCATGTCGAATAACTTTGGGGTTTATGGAAGTGGATGCACAAGCAGTATTCCCGCTTAGTACAGGTGAAGGCTAGAAAGAGACTGGGAAGCGACCAACTAGAGAGCAACAACGGTCATGAACATGCATTAAAATTAATCAACAATGAATGCAAGCATGAGTAGGATATGAATCACCATGAACATAAATATCATGAAGGCTATGTTGATTTGTTTCAACTACATGCTGATACGTCCAAAACGTATCTACAATTTCTGCTTGCTCCATGCCTCTTTTGTGTGATATTGCTATGATATTTATGCACTTCCATACACTTTTGATCATATTTGGACTAACCTATTAACTCAGTGCACCACAGTGCCAGTTCCTGTTTTCTGCTGTTTTTCTATTTCAGGTTTCCTCCATATTAAAAGTGCTCTAAAAATTCCGGGAAAAATACAGGAAAAATCAGCGTACCGGGAGCTTCGAGAAAAACCAAAGCAGGGCCAGAGGGGAGCCAGGGGCGGCCCAGGCGGCCACCCGGGGCGGCCCCACCCCTGGCCGCCTAGGGGGGGCGCCTGGGGCCCCCTCTCCGCCTCTGGTGACCCCCCTTCGCATATATATTTCTCCCGTCGCGGAAACCCTGATGACGGAACCCTTTTCTCCAGAAGCAATTCCGATCTCCGCCGCCATCGCCACCAAGTTTCGGGGGACCAGAATTCCTGTGCCGGCATCCTGCCAGGACGGGGAAGTGCCCCCGGATTCATCTCCATCGACGTTGCTTCCTCCCTCCATGATGCGGGAGTAGTTCCTCCTCGGGGCTGTGGTTTCTACCAGTAGCTATGTGGTCAATTCTCTCTCCCATGATGTGTTCTTCGTTGTGACCATAGGCTATGTTAATCTAGGTAGATCCCATGATATTTCCCCTTCCTCTATGTATTGAATTGATGTACTCACTTCTCTTTATCTAGTATAATCCCCGATACCAAGGTGACAGCGGTCTATTGGACATGGATTAGAAGAATATTTTCATGAGTGATTTCCTCTTTTGTGTGTTGATTGAAGATTGAGAGTCTCTTGGTGCTTGTCTTTGACTATCCTGGAGATATGTTGTGGTGATTGTGGTACTCTCTTTGGATGGCCGCGGTGACATCGGGAAATCCATAGATTGAGAACTACGAACTTTGAGGTGTGCTTTTGTAGCCCTACATAATTCTCGTCCTCTCTTGACCACAAAGGAATGACCTCCGGGTGCGTCTCCATTGCATGTTTTATGGGAAATATTATATGATTAGATTATGTAAATGTTGTTGGGAGTTGCCACTAGTGAAAGTATGAAGCCTAGGCCTTGTTTCCACCATTGCAATACCATTTGTGCTCACGTTTACCACTTGTTTGCTTGCTGCACTTTTTATTACAGATTTATATTACTTTGCTTTGCCACTCCTATCATCCATATTTTACCATCTCTTCGCCGAACTAGTGCACCTATACAACTCCTAGTTGTATTAGGTGTGTTGGGGACACAAGAGACTTCTTGTATCTTAGTTGCAGGGTTGCTTGAGAGAGACCATCTTCAACCTCTACTTCCCTGAGTTCGATAAACCTTAGGTCATCCACTTGAGGGAAATTGCTGCTGTCCTACAAACCTCTGCGCTTGGAGGCCCAACATAGTCTACAAGAATAGAAGCGTGTGTAGACATCAAGCTATTTCTGGCGCCGTTGCCGGGGAAGTAAGTGTTTGAAGGTATATCTTTAGATCTTGCAATTAAATCTTTTCGTTTCTTGTTTTTAGTTTCACTAGTTATGTTTATGGAAAACCGCACTCTTAGTTCGCTGCTTGAGGAAGGCCGCTTTACCACACCCGTGGTAGAGAAGTCTCCTCCACTTACTAAATGTATCCCGTTCCAAATACCACTTGGGATAATTGAAATAATTAGGAATGATTGTTATGATGGGACAATCAGTCCTAGTATTCATTTGTTGAAACTTACAGAACTTTGTGAATTGTTTAAGATATCAGGTTTTACAAGAGATGGAGTCATGAGAAAATTATTTGCCTTGTCACTGAAAGGAAAAGCATTGGAATGGTATAGGCTACTAGATGACTCTCACCTGCTGGATTGGGAAGAGATCCAATCTCTCTTTTACTCCAAGTTTTATCCTCTTCATGAAGTCCATGAGAATAGGAATTATGTTTATAATTTCTATCCTCATGACGGAGAGAGCATAGCTCAAGCTTGGGGGAGACTGCAAACGTTAATGATAAAATGTCCTAACCATGGGCTTCCCAAAGATATGATTATTACTAATTTCTATGCGAGGCTCTGTCAACAGGATAAAGATTTGCTCGATGCTTCCTCTATGGGTTCTTTCACAAACGAAAAGATTGATGCTAAATGGGAACTCCTTGAAAGAATTCAACGCAACACTGAAGATTGGGAGATCGACAAAGGTACAGAGTCAGGTATAATTTATGAGTATGATTGCATTAAGTCCTTTGTTGAAACTACAAGTTTTAATAAGTTTAGTGCTAAGTTTGGGCTTGATTCTCAACTCCTTGTTGATTTCCTCAAATCTTTTGCTTCACATCTTAATATGCCTAAGGAGGATTGGATCAATCATCATGAACCTTTTAAAGAGATTTGCAAAGAAAATGAAATTGTTCATGATGATTGCAACATGCATGATCCAATTCCTAAAAATGAAGTTTTATATACGCATGTTAATTTTTGTGGAGTGGATAGACCTTGTGAAAGGCCTATGATTGAAGAAGAGAAGTATTGTAAGCAACATAAGCATGAAAGAACAATCACTTGGGTCAAAGATTTAAATGAAATTGCTAGAGAATTGTGTGACCTTTATCCTTTTACTTGTGAACTTTGCTGTATAGAGGGTCACTTTAGTTTTCAATGCATGCACTTCCAAAACATAACTGTTAACCGGTTGTGTGATAACATGATCACCCCTGATCTTTATGATGAGCTTATGTTATTTTTGATGTGTGAAGAGTTATCAGAAAAGACTTCTTGGCTAGATGTTAATGCCATAGGAATAAAAAACACTTTGCAAAATTGCCATCTCTATTGTGTTGTTAATTGCCATGAAAATGATTACATAAGTAAGATTAGAAAGGAGGGAACTTTACCAAAGTATAAAAATGTCTCTTATATTTCTGCTAATAAAAAGGAGAGTTTCTCCCAAGTTTCCCCTATTGTTTCTAATGATAAACCAGGATATGTGGAGAAGCTTCATCTCCAACCACTCCCTCCTAAGGTGAAGAAGAAGAAAAAGAAGAGGAGGAGGAAGAAGAGCAAGAAGGAAGAAGAATGGGTATCAACCTGGCCTGAGCATATTCCTCCCATCAACTTTTATCCTAACGGTTGTAAGTTTAAAGAAGAAGGTGAAGTTTATTGCCTTAATTATCATCTTGATGATACGTCCGTAGGTACTATTGAAGATGATTTTGATTATGATATGCATGTTACTTATTGTGATTGGGAAAATGATGATAATGCTACTTATGATCTTGAAAATCTTTTTGGTACCAACTCTGAAAGTGATGATATGGAAAGCTCTAAGCTTTGGGATGATAGGATTGCAAATCCTTTACCCACTAGTGATGTGATAATTGATGATTCTTTTGCTAGTAAGAATAAAGACAACATGTTTACAAATATAGTTGCTAGCAATGATAATGCTCTTCTCTACTATGATGATGTTATAACTCCAATCTATAGTGATTATAAAAGTACCTATGACATAAGGAGAAATTATCCTTATGAAACTTGTCATAATCATGGAGGGAATTACTCCCTTGTTGAACACCATCTTCCTAATACACAATTAATCTATAGTGTTCAAGTTGTTTATGATAGTCCTACTCCCACTATTACCAATGAGAAAGATTATGCTTATGTGGAGAGTAAGAGTACCTTTTTGCATGTGGATCATGGTAACAATGCTTTATGTGATGCTTATATTGTTGAGTTTATTCGTGATCCCACTGAAAATTATTATGAGAAGGGAACATATGCTTATAGATATTTCAATAATATCAAGTTCCCTCTCTTTATGTTGAAGGTTTTGAAGCTGCACTTGTTTTGTCTTCCTATGCTTATTGCTTTGTGCTTCAATGAATTATTCTATTGCAATATTCCTATGCATAGGAAGCATGTTAGGCTTAAATGTGTTTGGTATTTTCTTCTTGATGCTCTCTTTTGTTCTTCAACTCTTATTCCTACGAGAGCATCATTAAAGTCTTAAGCCTATCTTTATGGCTATAAAGAAAGAGCTTTTGGGAGGCAGCCCACAACGAATTAGGTTTTATTTTGCTTTTGTTGTGTCTTGATGTTTGTTACTATAGTAGCATCATCATTGTATCTTTTCTTTTCAGCTTTGTGCCAAGTTTAGCCTCCGATTGCAAGAAAGTTCAAAAGTTGTGACGTGCTGTCCAGAAAACAGATTCTGTCCTTGGACAGAAAAATTCGTATAAAATCACCAGATCATCTTTTTGATTTGAATTTTTTTGACAGCGTGCTCTATACAATTGGCTTTCGGGCGTTTGTTCTGAGTTTTTTGATTTGAGTTGCATAAGTGCCCCTAAAAAATTATTTACTACCTGCTGGTCTGTTTTTCACAGATTCTGTCCTGTTTTGCCTTTTCTTCGTTTTGCAAACCTTGAGCTTGCTTTTTCTTTGCAAAAACCTTTTGGCAATCTTGAGAAACAGTATCTCTTCAATATTATCCTTATTTCCAGTAGGGAAAAATTATTTTATTGTGGGTACTAACCTCGCTAATCAGATTATGATGAGTTATGTATGAAGGGAGTTTTCAAGTGTGCGAGGGAAGATGATAAAAAGATTCAGGAGGGTCAAACGCTCAAGCTTGGGGATGCCCCCGTGCACCCCCAAGAAATATTCAAGAAGACTCAAGCGTCTAAGCTTGGGGATGCCCCCATGCATCCCCTTCTCCATCAACAATTATCAGTTCGTCTTTCGTTCCACTATATTCTTATCACTTCATGTGTTATGTGCTATGCTTGGAGCGTCTTGCTCTTAGTTTCCTTTTTAGTTTTCTTTAGATTTGCTTGCTGTTCATAACAAGTTAGAACCCAGCTTTCTTTGTGTGGGAGAGAAACACGCTCCACTTCAACCTAGAACACAACATAGGATCTTCATGCTTATCTTTGCTGTGTGTGTTCTTTGTCTTTCCATAGCTGCTGTCATGTTTAGCTCTTAGTTTTCATGCTTTTCTTTTTAAAGAGCTTTTGTTTAGTTGGTTGCTGAACTCTCTTGAGTCTTCATGTTTATCTTGTTAAGAGAGTTTAGCCTGTTGCACTGAGTTGTGTGTCTTAACTTAAAGTAGGTAATTGAGGTTGCTATTTAATTTTAGTAGTAACTTGCAATAGTTTTGAGGTATTGCCATGAGTAATGTCTGAACTTTTGGTGTCAAGAGCTTTAGCCTATTAGTGATAGATGTCGTATTTTGGGCAATCTGTGTTTATTTTCGAAAACCTACAAAATAGTTGAGAACTTTAGCTACTAAATGGATCACTAATCTTTGGAGGGATCGAATATTAGAGCACACTCACGTACCATGAGTCGAGGATGCGCAAGGATAACCAAACCCCCATACACTCCTCCTCGGGGTACTTGTCTCTTTGCGAACCTCCTAATTAGATTGAGAGTTACCGATAAAAAGTGCATGAGTTCTTCGGACTAATTTGAGTATTCGAAAGTTGACACCTCCACCTAGCCATATTTTTCTAGCCTCTTCAGTACCGTGCATTGCCCTTTCTCACCTTGAGAGTTGGCGCATACTTCGCCGGTGCATCCAAATCCTTGGCACGATACGCTCTGTCATCATAAGCCTCATTATATCCTTCCTCAAAACAGCCACCATACCTACCTATTAAGGCATTTCCATAGCCTTTCCGAGATACATTACCATGCAACATCCATCTTCTCATGACTTGATCTTCATGTCATACATGCTTTTTGCTTGATCGATGAGCTGCATGCTAGTTGGGCCTTGCCCTAATCATTGCTACATGACGCGCTAGTATCATTGCATATCCTGCTACACCGACAGAGGCATACATTTGCATACATCATGATAGTTTCATTTTCTTTATGTTGAGTACTTTTGTAAAGTGTGAAAGATCTTCTATACTTCTTGTAATAAATGGAGTGTTGCCCCTAAAGTGAGGAAAAGATCCCAAAGAGGACAAAATCAAAAGATCCCAAAGAGGACAAATGAGAGTTAAATAGAAAGAGCCATTGAGGCCACAAAAAAATAAAAAAAATAGAAAAAAGAGAAAAAGAAATAAAAAGAGAGAAGGGGGCACACTACTATTTCCTTTTGAGAGATCCACACTCGTACTCCATCTTATACCTTGTACTCCATAGAGATTATCAGTCATGCATATAGCTATGTGGGGACCTTCACACTATAGAACTTGGCTTGTATATTCCAACGATGAGCCTCCTCAAAAGAGCTCTAGGTCTTCTTGAGCAAGCAAGTTGGATGCACCCCCACTAGTTCCATTGGAGAGCTTACCTTAGCTCATATGTGCATCCGTTGCATGGCAATCCCTACTCCTCACATCATATCTATCATTTGGCTTTCTCTCGCCGATGATTGTCCTCATTGATGTGAGCCTTTCACACCTTTTTTGTCTTCCCCCTCTATCATTTTTCTCTCTTTTCCATCCTAAGTGTCAACTTTCTTGCTTACGCTCATCCATTGCATGAGTGGTCAAAATATCGAAAGGGAGTGGATCATTTTGACTTGTACCTAGCTGAGGGTCTGGGGATGAGTCAAGATAAGATTCCAAAGAAGACCAAGTGTGAAACTTTAGTAGATTAAGTTCTCAACAATACAAAAACTATGTTTTACTCTCTCATATATCCCTATCCCCTTTCTTGCACGCAAACACCATTTGGAGACATTCGAGTCACGGACAGCGAGAGCTCTTGCACCTTTATGTTCTTATGTTGCTTGTTACAATGCTAATATAGACTCTTGCTTGTTATGACTTGAATTGAATTACATGCCTTGATTGCTTTACTTAAAAAGTTCTTATATGGTTGGTAGCATGTCACCACATAAATTATGCTTGTTATCATTTACCTACTCGAGGACGAGCAGGAATTAAGCTTGGGGATGTTGATACGTCCAAAACGTATCTCTAATTTCTGCTTGCTCCATGCCTCTATTGTGTGATATTGCTATGATATTTATGCACTTCCATACACTTTTGATCATATTTGGACTAACCTATTAACTCAGTGCACCACAGTGCCAGTTCCTGTTTTCTGCTGTTTTTCTATTTCAGGTTTCCCCCATATTAAAAGTGCTCTAAAAATTCCGGGAAAAATACAGGAAAAATCAGCGTACCGGGAGCTTCGAGAAAAACCAAAGCAGGGCCAGAGGGGAGCCAGGGGCGGCCCAGGCGGCCACCCGGGGTGGCCCCACCCCTGGCCGCCCAGGGGGGACGCCTGGGGCCCCCTCTCCGCCTCTGGTGACCCCCCTTCGCATATATATTTCTCCCGTCGCGGAAACCCTGATGACGGAACCCTTTTCTCCAGAAGCAATTCCAATCTCCGCCGCCATCGCCACCAAGTTTCGGGGGACCAAAATTCCTGTGCCGGCATCCTGCCGGGACGAGGAAGTGCCCCCGGATTCATGTCCATCGACATTGCTTCCTCCCTCCATGATGCGGGAGTAGTTCCTCCTCGGGGCTGAGGTTTCTACCAGTAGCTATGTGGTCAATTCTCTCTCCCATGATGTGATCTTCGTTGTGATCATAGGCTATGTTAATCTAGGTAGATCCCATGATATTTCCCCTTCCTCTATGTATTGAATTGATGTACTCACTTCTCTTTATCTAGTATAATCCCCGATACCAAGGTGACAGCGGTCTATTGGACATGGATTAGAAGAATATTTTCATGAGTGATTTCCTCTTTTGTGTGTTGATTGAAGATTGAGAGTCTCTTGGTGCCTGTCTTTGACTATCCTGGAGATATGTTGTGGTGATTGTGGTACTCTCTTTGGATGGCCGCGGTGACATTGGGAAATCCATAGATTGAGAACTACGAACTTTGAGGTGTGCTTTTGTAGCCCTACATAATTCTCGTCCTCTCTTGACCACAAAGGAATGACCTCCGGGTGCGTCTCCATTGCATGTTTTATGGGAAATATCATGTGATTAGATTATGTAAATGTTGTTGGGAGTTGCCACTAGTGAAAGTATGAAGCCTAGGCCTTGTTTCCACCATTGCAATACCATTTGTGCTCACGTTTACCACTTGTTTGCTTGCTGCACTTTTTATTACAGATTTATATTACTTTGCTTTGCCACTCCTATCATCCATATTTTACCATCTCTTCGCCGAACTAGTGCACCTATACAACTCCTAGTTGTATTAGGTGTGTTGGGGACACAAGAGACTTCTTGTATCTTAGTTGCAGGGTTGCTTGAGAGAGACCATCTTCAACCTCTACTTCCCTGAGTTCGATAAACCTTAGGTCATCCACTTGAGGGAAATTGCTGCTGTCCTACAAACCTCTGCGCTTGGAGGCCCAACATAGTCTACAAGAATAGAAGCGTGTGTAGACATCACATGCGTGAACATGTGCCAAGTCAAGTCACTTAAATCGTTCAAAGGAGGATACCACCCATCATACCACATCACAACCATTTTGATATCATGTTGGCACGCAAGATAGACCATTATAAACTCTCAGCTAATTAAGCATGGCATAAGCAGCTATGATCTCTAGTTGTTATTGCAAACATGTTTCATTCATAACAAGCTGAATCAAGAACGATGAGCAATCATATTTACAAAAACAAGAGAGTTCGAGTTCATACCAGCTTTTCTTATCTCAATTAGTTCATCATATATCATCCTTATTGCCTTTCACTTGTATGACCGAACGATGTGGATAATAATAATAGTGCACGTGCGTTGGACTAAGCTGGAATCTGCAGGCATTTGATACAAGAGAGAAGACAAGGTAATATGGCTCAAAGTTAAATCAACAACAAAGCATATGTGAGCCACTAAGCATTTTCATCATGGTCTTCTACTCTTAACCCCTAAAGAAAAGAAAAGAAACTATTTACACGGGAAAGCTCCCAACAAGCAAAAGAAGAACGGGAAATCTTTTTGGGTTTTCATTTTTAGTTACTACTACAGGCAAAGAAAGTAAACTAGCTAGAAGCTACAACTAATGTTTTTTTTTTGTTTTTTTGGGTTTTTCTAGCACACAAGAAAAAGACTAAGAAAAAGAAATTGAAACTAAGCATGGATGGTACAGTGAAAGAGTGTGAGTACCGACAACTAGAATAAGTGTGTGAACATGAATGTAAGTCAGTGAGAAACACGTACTCCCCCAAGCTTAGGCTTTTGGCCTAAGTTGGTCTATGGCCAGTACTGGCCTGAAGGATATCCAAAGTTGTAGTTGGGGTCGTACTGAGATGCAGCAGATGCTGCCTGCTGAGCTGCAGATCGAAGGCGGGTTGCCTCCGCCATGTTGTAATAGGTGTTTGCCTCCTCCATAGTTATAGTGTATCTTCCCTTTTCCTAAAACTTAAACAAAGTAGGGGCAGGAAGAACAATAGGGATGGCATGCTGCCGGTTAAAGATTAGTCGATATTTGAGAGTTTGATTATCCCACTCTATAAACCGATGACTAGCCATAGCATTAAATTCTTGATAAGCAGTAGGTAAAGGTTCATCATACGGATGCACAGACACACCAAGATAGCGGGCTATGCGAGTAGCATAGATCCCACCAAATAAATCTCCATACAAACCATTGTGGTGTAGTCTACGTGCAACAATTGCTCCCAAGTTATATTGCCTATCACCTTGTACGGCACTCTTGAGGACACTAAGATCAGGGACACACATGTGACAGGCCTCATCTTTACCATTTATGCATCTACCGATAAAAAGAGCAAAGTAATGAATAGTAGGAAAATGTATGCTCCCCGTGGTGACTTGTGTGATGTCCCTGGATTCCCCCACTGTAATACTAGCTAGGAATTCTCTAAATTCAGATTTGCGAGGATCACTCATACTGCTCCACTGTGGGAGCTTGCAGGCAACATTAAAATCCTCTAAATCCATGGTATAAGATTTATCATAAAGGTCAAACAGGACAGTGTGAGAATTACGTGAAGATGAAAATTTAAATCTTCTCAGAAAGCTATCAGTTAAGACACGGTATTGGAGACACTTATCTTGCATGAAGTCCTCGAGGTCAGCATTGCGCACATATGCGTAAAATTCATCTTTGATGCCCGCTTGACCCATAAATTCATCTGACAGCCATTCACAAGGCCGCACATCAGCGTCCCTCGGTGGTTCATCATCCGGCTCATGGAACGTGAGCCTCGGTTCTTGCTTCCTTGAAGGGCCACCTTGGAAGTTTCTCCTAGACATTTTTCAAGGAACAATCTCCCCAAACAGTTTGGTGAATGGTGCTTGTAGCAAGGAGATCGAAAATGGCAGCAAAATGAGCTAGAACTCGGGTTTGAGCTGGTTGGGGATTTTTTTGGGAGGAAGAAGAAAAGCATGGGTGAAAGGATACGTGGAGGAGGGCCACGTGGGGCCCTCGAGGCAGGGGGGCGCGCCCTGTGAAGGTGGTGCGCCCTATGCCCTCGAGGCCACGTGCTGGCTCCCCTCGCTGTGTGTTCAGTGCCATATTTTCTTAAATAATCTTGAAAAAAATCATATTCCATTTTCATGGCATTTGGAGAACTTTTATTTTCGGGATATTTTTTATTGCACGGATAAGTCTGGAAACAGACAGATAATGCTATTTTTGTTTTATTTAACCTAATTAACAGAAAGTAAATGGAGGGTACAGAAGGTTTGTGCCATCTAGATTCACCTATCCCATGTTCATCAAAAGGAATCCATTAACAAGGTTGATCAGGTCTTGTTAAAAAACTCTTTCCGAGTAACATGAAACCGGAGAATTTTCGAATAACACTCTGTTACCTCAATGGGGATATGTATGTCCCCAACAATAAGTATGTCATATGCCTTCTTGATAGTAGGAATAGGAAACTCAAAACCTCCAATAGTGATAGTTGAAGTTTTTCCAATATAATTGATACTATGGACCTGAGGTTGTTTCCTCGGAAAATGTACCGTATGCTCATTACCATTGACATGAAAAGTGACATTGCCTTTGTTGCAATCAATAACAGCCCCTGCAGTATTCAAAAAAGGTCTTCCAAGAATAATAGACATACTATCGTCCTCGGGAATATCAAGTATAACAAAGTCCGTTAGAATAGTAACGTTTGCAACTACAACAGGCACATCCTCACAAATACCGACAGGTATAGCACTTGATTTATCAGCCATTTGCAAAGATATTTTAGTAGGTGTCAACTTACTCAAGTCAAGTCTACGATATAAAGAGAGAGGCATAACATTAACACCGGCTCCAAGATCACACAAAGCAGTTTTAACATAATTTCTCTTAATGGAGCAAGGTATAGTAGGTACTCCCGGATCTCCTAATTTCTTAGGCATTCCACCCTCAAAAGTGTAATTGGCAAGGATGGTGGAAATTTCTACTTCAGGTATCTTTCTTTTTTTGGTAATAATATCTTTCATGTACTTGGCATAAGGATTTGTTGTAAGCACATCAGTCAAACGCATACGCAAAAAGATAGGTCTAATAATTTCAGCGAAGCGCTCAAAATCTTCATCATCCTTTTTCTTGGATAGTTTTGGAGGAAAAGGCATGGGTTTCTGAACCCATGGTTCTCTTTTCCTACTGTGCTTCCTAGCAACAAAGTCTCTCTTGTCATAACGTTGGTTCTTTGATTGTGGGTTATCAAGATCAACAACAGGTTCAATCTCTACATCATTATCATTGCTAGGTTGAGCATCGACATGAACATCATTATTAATATCATCTCTAGGTTCATGTTCATTACCAGATAGTGTCTCAGCATCAGAAACAGATATATCATTGGGATTCTCAGGTGGGTGAGCTACAGGTTCACTAGAAGCATGCAAAGTCTTATCATTTTTCTTTTTCTTCTTCTTAGAAGAACTAGGTGCATCTAAATTAGCTCTCTGAGAATCTTGCTCAATTCTCTTAGGGTGGCCTTCAGGATACAGAGGTTCCTGAGTCATTTTACCACCTCTAGTTGCAACTCTAATAGCATAGTCATTATTCTTACTATTTAATTCATTGAGCAAATAACTCTGAGCCTTAAGTACTTGTTCTACTTGAGTGGTAACCATAGAAGCATGTTTTCTAATGAGTCTCAGTACATCTTTAGCACTAGATGAATAATCACTCAAGCGTTCAATCGTATATGCATTGTGTTGTAGTTGTCTACCAACATAAGCATTGAAGTTTTCTTGTTTCACAATAAAATTGTCAAACTCATCTAAGCATTAGCTAGCAGACTTATAACGAGGAGTATCACCTTCATCAAATCTATAAAGAGAATTTACCTTTACTACATGTGTCGAGTTATCAAGACCATGTATTTCTACAATAGGAGGTAAATCCTTAACATCTTCATCTTTAATGCCTTTTTCTTTCATGGATTTCTTTGCCTCTTGCATATCTTCAGGACTAAGAAATAGAACACCTCTTTTCTTCGGAGTTGGCTTAGGGGCTGGTTCAGGAAGTGTCCAATTATTTTCATTGGCTAGCATACTATTCAATAGTAATTCAGCTTGTTCCACTGTTCTTTCCCTGAAAACACAACCAGCACAACTATCCAGGTGGTCTCTGGAAGGATCGGTTAGTCCATTATAAAAGACATCAAGTATATCATGCATCTCAAGAGGATGATCAGGCAAAGCATTAAGTAACTGGAGAAGCCTCCCACAAGCTTGTGGGAGACTCTCTTCTTTAGTTTGAGCAAAGTTATATACTTCCCGTAAGGCAACTTGTTTCTTCTGAGCGGGGAAATATTTAGCAGAAAGTAATACATCATATCCTGGGGACTACGCACACAACCATGATCAAGAGAATTAAACCAAGTCTTAGCATCACCCTTTAACGAGAACGGAAACAACTTAAGGATATAGTAATAGCGAATCTTTTCATCATTGGTAAACAGGGTGGCTATATCATTCAACTTGGTAAGATGTGCCACAACAGTTTCAGACTCATAGCCATGGAAAGGATCAGATTCAACCGAAGTAATTAACTCAGGATCAACGGAGAATTCATAATCCTTATGAGTGACACATATAGGTGAAGTAGCAAAAGCAGGGTCATGTTTCATTCTAGCATTCAAGGACTTTTCTTTCAGCTTAGCTAATAACTTCTTAAGATCATATCTATCATCGCAAGCAAGAAAGTCTCTAGCAGTTTCTTCATCCATAACATAACCCTCAGGCACAACAGGCAATTCATATCTATTGGGAGTAGTTTCATCATCACTTTCATAAATATCATCAACATTTGCACTCTCCCTAACCTTAGCAATTTGTTCATCTAGAAATTCACCTAGTGGCACAGTATCAGGCATAGAGGTAGTTTCATCATACATAACAGAAGTAGCATCATCAAGAACATCCAACATATCAGATTCAATAGCAGGAGTAGGTGTCGCAAGTTTACTCATAACAGAAGGAGTATCAAGTGCAGAGCTAGATGGCAGTTCCTTACCTCCCCTCATAGTTGAGGGTAAGATCTTGATCTTTGAGTCCTTCAAATTCTTCATAGTGATAAGCAGATATAAATCCCAAGTGACTTAAAGAATAGAGCTATGCTCCTCGGCAACGGCGCCAGAAAATAGTCTTGATAACCCACAAGTGTAGGGGATCGCAACAGTTTTTGAGGGTAAAGTATTAAACCCAAATTTGTTGATTCAACACAAGGGGAGCCAAAGAATACTCTTAAGTATTAGCAGCTGAGTTCTCAATTCAACCACACCTGGAAACTTAGTATCTGCAGCAAGATAGTTTAGTAGCAAAGTAATATGATAGTGGCGATAGCAGCAATAAAAGTAATGATAGTGTTTTTGTAGTTTTTGTGATAGTAGCAACGGAAAAGTAAATAAGCGACAAGCAATATAGGTAAAGCTCGTAGGCATTGGATCGGTGATGGGAAATTACGTCGGATGCAATTCATCATGTAGAAGTTATAACCTAGGGTGACACAGAACTAGCTCCAGTTCATCAATGCAATGTAGGCATGTATTCCGAATATAGTCATACGTGCTTATGGAAAAGAACTTGCATGACATCTTTTGTCCTACCCTCCCGTGGCAGCGGGGTCCTATTGGAAACTAAGAGATATTAAATCCTCCTTTTAATAGAGTACCAGACCAAAGCATTAACACATAGTGAATACATGAACTCCTCAAACTATGGTCATCACCGGGAGTGGTCCCGATTATTGTCACTTCGGGGTTGCCGGATCATAACACATAGTAGGTGACTATAGACTTGCAAGATAGGATCAAGAACACAAATATATTCATGAAAACACAATAGGTTCAGATCTGAAATCATGGCACTCGGGCCCTAGTGACAAGCATTAAGCATATCAAAGTCATAGCAACATCAATCTCAGAACATAGTGGATACTAGGGATCAAACCCTAACAAAACTAACTCGATTACATGATAGATCCCATCCAACCATCACCGCCCAACAAGCCTACGATGGAATTATTCACACACGGCGGTGAGTATCATGGAATTGGTGATGGAGGAAGGTTGATGATGACGATGGCGACGACCTCCACTCTCTGGAGCCCCGAACGGACTCCAGATCAGCCCTTCCGAGAGAGATTAGGGCTAGGCGGCGGCTCCGTCTCGTAAAACGCGATAATTCTTTCTCTCTGATTTTTTTCTCCCTGAAACGGAATATATAGGACCCGAGGGTACATTGGTGGAGCATCGGGGGGCCCTCGAGGCAGGGGGGCGCGCCCTGGGAAGGGGGCGCGCCCCCAACCTCGAGGACAAGCCGTGGGCCCCCCGGTGTGGATCTTCTTGCAAGTATTTTTTATATTTTCTGAAATAATTCTCCGTTGATTTTCAGGCGATTCCAAGAACTTTTTATTCTGCGCAAAAACAACACCATGGCAGTTCTGCTGAAAACATCGTCAGTCCAGGTTAGTTCCATTCAAATCATGCAAGTTAGAGTCCATAACAAGGGCAAAAGTGTTTGGAAAAGTAGATATGTTGGAGACGTATCGACTCCCCCAAGCTTAAACCTTTGCTTGTCCTCAAGCAATTCAGTTGATAAACTGAAAGTGATAAAGAAAAACTTTGACAAACTCTGTTTGCTCTTGTTGTTGCAAATATGTAAGCTAGCATTCAGGTTTTCAACAAGATCATGAACTAACCACATTCACAATAACTTTCAGGTCTGAAGACTACCCACATCAATGGCATAATCAACTAGCGAGCAATAATAATAAACCTCGGATGACAACACTTCTCAAAACAATCATGATATGATATAACAGGATGGTATCTCGCTAGCCCTTTCTCAGACGGCAAAACATAAATGAAGAGCACCTTTAAGGATCAAGGACTGACTAGACATTGTAATTCATGGTAAAAGAGATCCAGTCATGATCATACTCAATGCAAATTAATAGTAATACATGCAACGACAGAGGTGCTCTCCTACTGGTGCTCTTTGATAAGAGGGTGATGACTCTGCATAAATGTAAATAGATAGGCCCTTCGCAGAGGGAAGCATGGATTTGCAGAGGTGCCAGAGCTCAATTTTTAAATAGAGATAGAATAACATTTTGAGCGGTATACTTTCATTGTCAACATAACAACCAAGAATCTCGATATCTCCCATGCTACGCACATTATAGGTGGTTCCCAAACAGAATGGTAAAGTTTATACTCCCCCAACCACCAACAAGCACACTCCACGGCCAGCCGAATCCATGGGTTACCGTCCAAACAAGCAACAACCCTGGGAGAGTTTTGCTTAGTTATTATGATTTGAGCATGGGACTGGGCATCCCGATTACCAGCCATTTTCTCATGAATGATGAGTAGAGTCCACTCATCGTGAGAATAACCCACCTAGCATGGAAGATATAGACAACCCTAGTTGATACATGAGCTGTTCGAGCATACAAAACAGAATTTCATTTGAAGGTTTAGAGTTTAGCACATACAAATTTACTTGGAACGGCAGGTAAATACCGCATATAGGAAGGTATGGTGGACTCATGTGGAATAACTTTCGGGTTTATGGAAGTGGATGCACAAGCAATATTCCCGCTTAGTACAGGTGAAGGCTAGAAAGAGACTGGGAAGTGACCAGCTAGAGAGCAATAACGGTCATGAACATGCATTAAAATTAATCAACAATGAATACAAGCATGAGTAGGATATGAATCACCATGAACATAAATATCGTGAAGGCTATGTTGATTTATTTCAACTACATGCGTGAACATGTGCCAAGTCAAGTCACTTAAATCGTTCAAATGAGGATACCACTCATCATACCACATCACAACCATTTTAATATCATGTTGGCATGCAAGATAGACCATTATAAACTCTCAGCTAATTAAGCATGGCATAAGCAGCTATGATCTCTAGTTGTTATTGCAAACATGTTTCATTCATAGAAAGCTGAATCAAGAACGATGAGCAATCATATTTACAAAAACAAGAGAGGTAGAGTTCATACCAACTTTTCTTATCTCAATTAGTTCATCATATATCATCCTTATTGCCTTTCACTCGCACGACCGAATGGTGTGGATAATAATAATAGTGCATGTGTGTTGGACTAAGCTGGAATCTGCAGGCATTTGATACAAGAGAGAAGACAAGGTAATATGGCTCAAGGTTATATCAACAACAAAGCATATGTGAGCCACTAAGCATTTTCATCATGATCTTCTACTCTTAAGCCCTAAAGAAAAGAAAATAAACTATTTACATGGGAAAGCTCCCAACTAGCAAAAGAAGAACGGGAAATCTTTTTGGGTTTTCATTTTTAGTTACTACTACAGGCAAAGAAAGTAAACTAGCTAGAAGCTACAACTAATGTTTTTTTTTGTTTTTTTGGGTTTTTCTAGCACACAAGAAAAAGAGTAAGAAAAAGAAATTGAAACTAAGCATGGATGGTACAGTGAAAGAGTGTCAGCACCGACAACTAGAATAAGTGTGTTAACATGAATGTAAGTCGGTGAGAAACACGTACTCCCCCAAGCTTAGGCTTTTGGCCTAAGTTGGTCTATGGCCAGTACTGGCCTGACGGATATCCAAAGTTGTAGTTGGGGTCGTACTGAGATGCAGCAGATGCTGCCTACTGAGCTGCAGCTCGAAGGCGGGTTGCCTCCGTTATGTTGTAATAGGTGTTTGCCTC
Organism: Secale cereale; assembly: GCA_902687465.1. Lineage (NCBI taxonomy): Eukaryota > Viridiplantae > Streptophyta > Magnoliopsida > Poales > Poaceae > Secale > Secale cereale. Next base: position 391,350,143 of record LR738713.1, on the reverse strand, counting down.
CTCCATAGTTATAGTGTATCTTCCCTTTTCCTAAAACTTAAACAAAGTAGGGGCAGGAAGAACAATAGGGATGGCATGCTGCCGGTTAAAGATTAGTCGATATTTGAGAGTTTGATTATCCCACTCTATAAACTGATGACTAGCCATAGCATTACAGTCTAGATAAGAAGTAGGTAAAGGTTCATCATACGGATGCACAGACACACCAAGATAGCGGGCTATGCGAGTAGCATAGATCCCACCAAATAAATCTCCATACAAACCATTGTGGTGCAGTCTACGTGCAAAAATTGCTCCCAAGTTATATTGCCTATCACCTTGTACGGCACTCCTCAGGACACTAAGATCAGGGACACACATGTGACAGGCCTCATCTTTACCATTTATGCATCTACCGATAAAAAGAGCGAAGTAATGAATAGCAGGAAAATGTATGCTCCCCGTGGTGGCTTGTGTGATGTCCCTGGATTCCCCCACTGTAATACTAGCTAGGAATTCTCTAAATTCAGATTTGCGAGGATCACTCATACTACCCCACTGTGGGAGCTTGCAGGCAACATTAAAATCCTATAAGTCCATGGTATAAGATTTATCATGAAGGTCAAACAGGACAGTGTGAGAATTACGTGAAGATGAAAATTTAAATCTTCTCAGAAAGCTATCAGTTAGGCCACGGTATTGGAGACACTTATCTTGCATGAAGTCCTCGCGGTCCGTGTTACACACATATGCGTAAAATTCATCTTTGATGCCCGCTTGACCCATAAATTCATCTCACGGCAATTCACAAGGCCGCACATCAGCGTCCCTCAGTGGTTCATCGTCCGGATCACGGAACGCGAGCCTCGGTTCTTGCTTCCTTGAAGGGCCACCTTGGAAGTTTCTCCTAGACATTTTTCAAGGAACAATCTCCCCAAACAGTTTGGTGAATGGTGCTTTGAGCAAGGAGATCAAAAATGGCAGCAAAATGAGCTAGAACTCGGGTTTGAGCTGGTTGGGGATTTTTTTTTGGGAGGAAGAATGTCGGGGAAACTGGTCGCCCACGAACACCTATGGGACCGGAGCCCCTCTTTGGTCCAGCAAGGGAGCGGAGGGAGCACGAAGAGCAGATCGAGGGGCACACACAGGCAGTTTACCCAGGTTCGGGCCGCACAGATGCGTAAAACCCTACTCCTGCCTTGGTTGTATTGAGTTCTTGGCTCGGGAGCAAGAAGATCTACAGTGCTAGCTACACCGAGCGTGGGAGTGATCAAGTTTCTGGAACCGACCCCCCTCTACGTTGTGCATGGGCCCCCTTTTATAGCTCAAAGGGGTCACCGACAGGTGTCAACGTAGATGAGGGTAAAAACGTAAAATTGGTGGTAGTTGTAACAGTGCATGTACAGTGTATGTACAGTGGTCTATACCTAACCTTAACGGTGGGGGACAAGGGCATTGAATGCCCATCGCCGTCACCCCGAAAGCGCCCGTCCGGGCGTCTCCGTTCGCCACGACGGAGTCCTCGTCATCGTGGCTTGCCACCGTGTACCCCAGGCTGCACAGCCATCCGCCACGTGCCCTAGGAAGGGCCCCAGGGCGATGCGTGGCCAGGTGAGCTGGAGCGCAGGCACACAGTGAAAGCTTGCCGCGGTCGCTACCTTGCCGGGCCCGGAAGCTTGCCGCTCTCCGGGTCTTGCCGGGGCGCGCGATGCGCCACGGCATGTCTTCTGGAATGCTGTTCTCTGGCCTTCCTGGCAAGCTCCTCTTGCCAGGGTTTTGTGCAGAAGGGATGATCTCGAGCCTGGAGCGGCCTTTGCGGCAAGCTCGTCTTGCCGGGGTCTTGTTTCTTAACTTGAATACTTTGTTCTTGAATGGCATCAAGGGAACCAGAGCGGGCTTTGGCGGGCGCGTGGTGAGCCCGACCACGGGACGCTGCTACTGCCCGTGCACAAGTCGGGATACTAAGGTACCCCTACTTTAGTACACCGACAGGAGCCCCCGGGCCTGGGCCACACACGGTGCCGAGCGCTGTTGGGCCAGGCCCAAAACAGTGCACGGGCACACGCGGCCCACGGCGCGCCGTTTCCCACTCCGCATCCACCGCATCCCTCCCTAACGGCACGCGTCGATTGCGGCGTCGTGGGAGAGATCGTGGCCTGTTTCTTTAATGGGAAAATGTGGAACGTCCCCCACTTCCCCCTTAAAAGCAGAGGAAGCAGGGGCAGTTTCCCCCCATTGCTTCATTGCGTCTTCAATCTCCAGAAACCCCCGCTGCTCTCCGCCTCTCCAAAGGTCGACAGAGAGCCGAGCTCCACCCTTCCTCCGCTGTCTCCAGCATACTCGGCGCCGCCGACCCCCCCCTCTCGCCGTCCCCGCCATGGCCCCGAAGAGCGACAAGGCGAAGAGCGATAAGGCGAAGAAGGAGAAGTCCGATAAGGCGGCGAAGCTGGCAGCCATGCGGAAGCGGATGGTGGTCTTCCCGCCGAGGCTCGGCGCGAGGGAGCTGAGGGACAAGTATTACTTGTTCTGGGCGAGGGAGACGAAGGCCCACCCGCGCACCAGGGTCCTCCTCGCCAAAGCCTGCGATATGTATCCGGGAGGTTACCATTTCTTCGCTCTATTCTTCCACTGTGGTCTTTGTCCTCCGTACTCTGAGTTTTTCTGCGATGTGATGAACACATACGGATTCCACCTCCTAGATTTCACCCCGAACGCAGTCTTGACCTTGGCCGTTTTCGCACATTTGTGCGAAAACTTTGTCGGGGTCCACCCCAACGTAGCTCTCTTCCGCCACTTTTTCACACCTAGAGTAGAGTCTGGATCCCCACTCTCCGGCGGCATCTCTTGGATCTTCAGGCTCAACAAGAAAGAGGCGTACTTGATTGGAGAGCTTCGCGGCAAGTGGGATGAGTGGAGGGCTGATTGGTGCTGGGTTATGGAAGAGGAGCCCCAGCAGTTTACCTCCCCGCGCCGAGCGGCAATAGTGCGCGGCAAGGATTGGAGTGACTTGGCCCCGGAGGACGATAAGCTGCAGATTGCCCTCACTAGGATCCTTCGCCTCCGGGCCGCCAACCTTACTGTAGGCGAATTTGGGGTTGATTTCCTTCGCCGCCGCATTGCTCCCCTGCAGGATAGGAAGAGGCCTGCTTGGGAGTTCGGCAACGCGGCAGACTTCATGAGGCTGCGCCCTGGCTTGAACTACAACTTCACCGTCTTGGAGCTCAAGGGAATGGTCCGCTCGCTGTTTAAGCATGACCCCAAGCACAAGGAGTGGTTCACCCCGTCGAACGGAGTAGTTCCACTATGCAATAACTCTGCCCTTAGCGCCATCTGTGCGGCAATGCCTCTGTGCGATTCCCACGGGGTGGATCCCACGTGGCTGGCGCCCACCGAAGAGACCGTGCAAACCTTCTTTGACAACCTGGTTGAACGGCCGCGCAACCCCGACGAGAAGATGGGCCTCACCCGTGCGACCACCGACCGTGACATGGCGTATATCGCCAGCAGGATGGAGGAGGCTGCTGCAGCGGCGGCTGCGGGTGAGTTTGGGTACACCGTGGAAGAAGCGGAAGCAGCGGATGCAGTGAGCCGGGCCGAGGAGGAGGAGATCCTCAAACTGCTGAGGCCCGCCGGGAAGCCTGCCGGGGAGCCTGCCGGGACGAGCGAGGCTGCCGGGCAAGGCACTGAGTCCAGTGAGCCCGCCGAGGAGGACGCCGAATCGGGCGATTCCGACGAAGACTCGGGCAGGTCACTGAACCTCGACGACCTTTCCTCATCCTCGGAGAACTCTCCGCCACCGCCAAGTCCTCCGCCACAGCTGAAGAAGCGCCTCCGCAAGACTACCGAGACGGTGAAGCAGCCGGCGCCCCGGCAGCAGCCGAAGCGCCGCGCGACACGCGCCACCACGACGAGCAAGGTCGTCAAGGAGGCGCCCCGTGTCCCAGCGGCAAGCGGTGGGTAATCTTCCCGAAGCGGTTCTGGTGTTCCTTCTGCTCCTCGGTCCTCGGCAATGACCGGAGCGGGGTCTTCGCAACCCACGGCTCCGGAGCCCGCCAAGCGCCCGAGGGAGCCTACTCCTCCAGCTCCTCGCGCTGGGATGCGCGAGGCAGAGTTTGACTTCTCCGCCCTTAGCTCCGACGAGGAGGAAGAAGAGTAAGCACTTGCAATTTTTATTTCTTTTAATTCCTGTTGCTCTTGTCTTGAATTCTCCTTGCCTATCTCTGATCTTGTTTGGCTTCCAGGACCCTGACCCAGAGGCTGGCAAAGAGGGCCAAGATCCCTGTGGTTGACCTCGAGGACGACGAGCCCGTCGCCGCGGCAGGGGATGCGCCCGCAACAGGCTTGCCGGACCAGCCGGCTGCTCCGGAGAGCAGCCCCCAGCGCAGCCCCCAGCGTAAGTTCCTTGTTCACTTTTCTGCTTATCGGGCGCGCTTGAGCTTCTTATCCTTATTGATGTCTTATTTGCTTGTTGTCTTGTGAAGAAGTGGAGCCGCAGCCGCAGGAGCGTCAAGAGACTGCTCCCGACGAGCCGCTTGTCCCACCATCCCCGCCAAGGAGGGGCTCCCCGGCGAGGGAGGGTGCTCCGCCAAGGGCGAGTACCCCGCCAAGGGCGAGTACCCCGCCAAGGGCGAGCACCCCGACAAGGGAGGACACCCCGCCAAGGGAAGGCGCCAGCGGCCCTCCGCCGGCGGGGGCCACTACTACGCCGCCAAGGGAGAATTCCCCGGCGAGGGACCCCGTTACTGAAGAGGCCCGCGCAGGTAAACCCTTGTACTTTCCTTCTTCTGAACTCTTCTTTTTTGGATATTTGCTTGACGATTCTTCTTTTCTTTTTCTATTGTCAGATCCGCCTCCCCCGGAGCCGATGGAGACGGAGACCATCGCCGATAAGGAGGTGCGCGACAATGCTGGCGACGCCGCCACTGCTGACGAGCTCGTCGCCGACGAGACCCCCGCGGCCACTGACGCGGCAGCTGGGGAGGAGGCCGGCGACCGCACTAACGGCCCCGAGGCTGCAGGAGCGCCGGCCGCTGCACCGGCCGCTGACCCCTCCGCCGCCGCGACTGGGCCGGGTATCTATCTAGAGGCCGCCAACGGGGTCTTCATCCAAGTCCCGTGGGCGTCCTCATCGAGGGAACCCATGGAGGGGGAGAGCTTTGATGGAGAAGTCCTCGCCTCCGCCGGGCTGAAGGTTGTCGACGCGCCCGGCAGCAGCAGCGAGCCCGAAGAGGAGCAGCTCCCGCGCCGGCTTCTGGCCTTGTACCGAGCCAGGCAGGCCAAGCTGGAGTCCCGAGAGGCTCTGGCCGCCAAGGCTAACATCGACTTGGAGAAGCGCGCCGCGGAGCTCCGCGCCGCCAACCAAGCGGCCCTCCGGAACTTGGCGGAGGAGCGCGAGGAACTCGCCGAGGCGCACCAGGCGTTCATCCTCGAGAAGGCCGAGGTTGAGGAGCAGCATCGACTGGCCGCCGAGGATCTGGCTCGGCGGGAAGGAGCGCTGAACCAGCGGAAGGTCGACCTCGACAGCCACGAGGACGACCTTGCCGCGCGCGAGTAGTCCATTGGCGGGGCTCTGCAGGAGGCGAGGGACGCCACTGCTACCGCAGAGACCGCCAAGAGGGACCTGGAGGCGAGGGTGGCGCAGCTGGAGCTCAATCTGAAGACGAGCGAGGAGAAGGTTGCCGCGCTCAAACTTGAAAGGGAGAAGGATGCCCACAACCACTCGGAGCTGCAGGTCCAACTCTCCGAGAAGGGTAAAGAGCTCAACGACGCCAAGGACTCCATCACAGACTTGGAGCTGAAGGTGTCCACCCTTACTGAGTCGCTTGACGGGGCCCGGAACAGGGAGTCCAAGTTGAAGGAAGATCTCCGGGCTGAAAGGGCGCTGCTGGACAGTGCCGCTCTGTCGCAGAACAACTTCCAACGGGCGGTGGAGCAGTGGACCGAGGAGCTCGTCGCCTCCGCCGCCAACATCGACAAGGAGATGGTGGCGCTGAGGGCGGAGCACCTCGTGTACTCCCCCGACGAGAGCCTCCCCCACAGCGCCAAGCTGAGCTTGTTCTTCAGAGGAGTGGCGCCGGCCCTCGCGCAGCTACGGGAGAGGGTCCCCACGTAGCTGGCTAACGAGGCGCGCCGGCTTTGCATGGGTACTATGGAGCGGGTGTTGACGAAGATCGTCTACCGCAACCCCAGGATTAATCTCGAGAACGTCCTCCGGACCTTGCCGCCCGAAGCTGACCTGGAAGCGTTGAAGGCACAAGTTGCCCACATCGTGGCCAAGGCGGGCAAGATCAAGAGGGTTGACGGAGACCGTGTAGATTAGGCTCCCTTCTTTCTGCTTCCCTTGCCGCTGTCGATTAAGTCATGGGTAGTAGTTGGTTAGAACAGCGGAAAGTTACCTTGTAATATAACTTTATTTTGGATAGTCAATGCAGTGTTATCTCTCTTGCTTGATCCCTTCACTTTGTATGCTTTCCACCTTACGCTTTTAGGGAACTTGCCGGCAAAGGGACCCTTGCCGCGAGCGCTGAGTGCGGAACTCTTAGCAGCCTACCGGCAATGCCCTTGCCGGCAAGAAACCTTGCCGCAGCTAGTCGCAACACACTTAGGTTGCTGAGCAAACTCGAAAATGAAATAAGGGCGCGACACCTGTCGCAGCTCACTTAAGCCGTTGAGCGTGCTCGAAACAAAGTAAGGGCGCGGCTAGCCATGGGTAGGTTCCTCCGCGCACAGGTTTACCATACAAAGTGTGGTCGTTCGAGGAAGATAACTAATAATTTTAAAATTTTGAATGCTCAAACTTTGGCAACTTAGCTTTTGTGTTATGTTTGCTTCTCGTCAAGGCTTTCCTTCCTTGAACAGCACTTGGTCAGCTTTCCTTCCTTGAACAGCACTTGGTCCATATCACTGTCTCCTTCCCCCCTGGCAAACTTGTGCGCGAGGAACACTTCTTCTTCTTGAGAGAAAAAGGAAGAGGGGAGGAAACACAGATATGGAGCCTTGCGGCTTGTTATTGCTTACCGGGATCGTGTGCTACACAAAGTGTCAGATAATACATGCAATGAAAACAAGAATGCATGAAACGACAAGCTGTGCGAAGCACAAAAGTTTTACTGATGCACGGGGTCTGCGCCGGCTTTGTACAAAGGTTTACATGCGACAGCGGCAAGACTTGTACAAAAGGTGGTCGCCGGAGCGGATCACGGCAACCGCGCCTCATGGGTGAAACTTGCGAAGATGCTCAATGTTCCAGGAGTTGCTCACCGGTAAGCCTTCTTCGGTCTCAAGGCGGACAACGCCGGGCCTTGTGACTTGTCTCACCCGATAAGGGCCTTCCCACTTTGGCGTCAACTTGTTGGAGTTCTTGGCGGACTGAACGCGCCAAAGAACAAGGTCGCCTTCCTCGAGACTCCTGGCCTTGATTTTGCGGCTATGATAGCGACGCAAAGCTTGCTGGTATCGAGCAGCTCGTACAGCAGCCTGGAGACGGTCCTCCTCGAGGAGCAATGCATCATCTTGCCGCAGCTGCTCTTGCTCAAACTCATCGTAAGCGAGCACTCGAGGCCCGTATACGAGTTCCGTGGGGAGAACTGCCTCTGCTCCATAGACAAGAGCAAAGGGTGTCTATCCGGTGGCTCGATTTGGTGTCGTCCTGATTGACCAAAGAGCCGCCGGCAACTCCTCGATCCAGTTTCTTCCGCACATGTGCAGCCTGTCGAAGGTTCTCGTCTTGAGTCCACGCAGCACTTCAGCATTTGCCCTCTCCGCTTGACCATTGCTCCTCGGGTTAGCAAAAGAAGCGAAGCAGACCTTGGCGCCAAGGCCTTGGACGTATTGCATGAAGGTGCGACTTGTGAACTGTGTGCCGTTGTCGGTGATGATCCTGTTAGGGATTCCGAAACGGCAAACGATCAATCTGAAGAACCTGACTGCTGACTATGCGGTCACCTTTCTCACTGGTTCCACTTCCGGCCACTTTGTGAACTTGTCGATAGCAACGTACAAGTACTCAAAGCCCCCGACAGCGCGAGGAAAAGGGCCGAGGATGTCGAGCCCCCAGACCGAAAATGGCCAGGACAAAGGGATCGTCTGGAGAGCTTGAGCTGGCTGGTGTATTTGCTTGGCATGGAACTGGCACGCTTCACACTTGGTTACTTGTGCAGTTGCATCTTGGAGGGCTTCTGACCAGAAGAAACCTTGCCGGAACGCCTTCCCGACAAGTGCTCTTGCGCCAATGTGGTGCCCACATATGCCTCCGTGGATCTCTGCCAACAGCTTCTGTCCATCTTCCCGGGAAATGCACTTCAATCTGACACCATTGAGTCTTCTTCTGTACAGTTCATTGCCGACGAACTGGTACATACTTGACTGCCTGGTTATCCTCTCTATATCTTCTGGTTCTTCGGGAAGTTCTCCAGTTTGAAGGAAGCGGACAATTTGCTGTGCCCAGGTTGGAGCTTGAGGCTCAACAACGAGGACTAAAGGCATCAATGCTGCTGCGGGAACGTCAGCTTCCACGGCAAGAACCTGCGGCTCTGCCGGAACTGAGCGTTCCCCGGCAAGCCTGCCGGAGCAAGACTTGCCGGGAACATCTGCTTCAACTGCACGAACCCTTGGGTCCGCAGGAGCAGGCTGTTCCTCAGCAACTTGGCCGTCGATCTTGGGGACCTTGGCGGCGGCTTCAGGAAGATCCGCCGGTAAGTAGTCACCGGAGACCAACTTTCTTTTCTTGCTCTGCCCAACTGATGGTGTAACGGATGGTTGAGTTAACTTGAGCAGGAAGGACCCTGGTTCCACAGGTAACTTCATTGCAGCACACATTGAAAGGCCATCTGCGATATCATTTTGAGCTCTTGGAATGTGCTCCATCTGCAGGCCTTCAAAGTGTTCTTCATGTTTCCTCACTTCATCGACATAAGCTTCCATCAAAGGACTTTGGTAGTTCTTGTTTACTTGTCGGACCACCAACTGTGAATCTCCTCGCACAATCAGCTTCTTAATCCCAAGTTCGGCTGCAATTCTGAGGCCGGCAAGCAAACCTTCATACTCTGCAGTATTGTTTGTCGCTTGCTCCTTGGGAAAGTGCATCTGAACAACGTACTTGAGGTGCTCCCCGGTGGGTGCTACGAGTAACACACCAGCTCCGGCGCCTTGCAGCGAGAAGGCACCATCAAAGTACATTATCCATTCCTTGCTTGCTTCTTTGACGGGGATGTTTGTTTCTGGAACTTCTTCGTCCGGCGTTGGCGTCCATTCTGCTATAAACTCTGCCAAAGCTCTGCTCTGTATAGTTGATGTGCTTTCAAACTTAAGACCAAAGCTTGACAGCTCTAGTGCCCACCCGACGATCCTGCCTGTTGCTTCTGAGTTTTGCAATATCCTCTTCAGCGGAAAGCGAGTGACCACTGTTATCTGATGTGCTTGGAAGTAGTGGCGCAGCTTTCTCGAGGCCATGAGGAGGCCGAAAAGCAGCTTCTGCACCCCAGAGTATCTTGACCTAGCCCCCTGCAAGAGGGAACTTACAAAATAAACTCGGCGCTGCACCATCTTCTTTCACACTTCTCCTTGTCCCTGCGCAGATTTGTCCTTGTCGGGGTCAGAGCTTGTCGGGGAAGCCCCCTGCTTGTCGCTGGATGTGCTTGCCGGGGCTGTGGGCTCCTCCTCTGCCTCCCTCTCCTCTATCAACGCAACACTAACCACTTGATTGGTTGCTGCTAAGTATAGCAACAACTTCTCTTGCGGCTTAGGTGCGACAAGTATAGAAGTGGAGGACATGTATCTTTTCAAGTCCTGCAGCGCTGCCTCCGCTTCCGGAGTCCATTTCATTGGACCTGCCTTTTTCAAGATTTTGAAGAAAGGCAGGGCGCGTTCTGCAGACTTTGAAATGAACCTGCTGAGGGCAGCCACACAACCAGCAAGTCTTCGTACATCCTTGACGCACTTTGGAGCTTCGATCTGCTCGATGGCCTTGATCTTGTTGGGATTGGCTTCAATCCCCCTTTGGGACACAAAGAACCCGAGAAGCTTGCCGGAGGGGACTCCGAAGACGCACTTCTCGGGGTTCAGCTTGAGTTGTATCTTGCGCAGATTTGCAAAAGTCTCATCCAGGTCTTGGATCAGGGTATCCTTGTCCTTGCTCTTGACCACTATGTCATCCATGTAGGCTTCTACATTCCTGTGTATCTGTGGCTCAAAAGGAGTGTGGACCACCCTTGCAAATGTTGAGCCCGCATTCTTCAGTCCAAAGGGCATGCGTATGAAACAGTAAGTGCCACATGGAGTAATGAATGCGGTCTTCTCTTCATCTTCCTCAGTCATGAATATCTGGTGATACCCGGAGTATGCGTCAAGAAACGAAAGCAACTCACATCCAGCCGTGGAGTCAACGATCTGGTCAATGCGCGGCAAGGGAAATGTATCCTTGGGACAAGCTTTATTCACATCAGTGAAGTCTATACAAAGTCTCCACTTCCCATTAGCTTTGCGCACGACAACCGGATTTGCCAACCATGTAGGATAAAGTACACCTCTAACAAGGCCTGCTGCTTCCAATTTCTTGATCTCTTCGGCAATGAACTCTTGGCGCTCCACCGCTTGCTTCCTGACCTTCTGCTTGACGGGCCGCGCATGAGGACAAACAGCAAGCTTGTGCTCAATTACCTTCCTGGGAACGCCGGGGATGTCAGACGGTTGCCATGCAAACAGGTCGACATTCGCCCGCAGGAAGGCAACGAGCGCGCTTTCCTATTTGGGATCGAGCGTAGCACTGATGGTGAAGGTACCACCAGTGCCGTCCTCCTTGGTGGACACCTTCTTGGTTGCGGGTGGAGCTGCCATTCCTTTCTTGCACTTGCCGGTGGAGCTCGATGGTGCGTCCTCGACGGCAGCGCAGCACTCCGAAGAGGTGCGTTTGCCGGAGTGGGCCCCAGAGCTCTTGCCGGACTTGGTCTTGGTCTTCCCCCCCGAGAGCTTCAGCGGCAAGTGTCTTGCTGTCTGCCGCGGCTGCTGCATCCCGGTAGATCTTGTCGGCGCAGATAAGCGCGTCCTTCTTGTCGCCGGGGATAGAGATGACGCTTATTGGCCCTGGCATCTTGAGCATGTTATATGCATAGTGAGAGGCTGCCATGAACTTGGCGAGCGCAGGACGGCCGAGTATTCCATTGTATGGCAATGGAATATCGGCAACGTCAAAGGTGATCCTCTCAGTCCTGAAGTTTAGCTCTCCGCCAAAGGTCACTGGCAGTGTTATCTTCCCCTTCGGATTGCTCCTTCCCGGGTTGATCCCTTGTCCGGTTTCTTCGAGCTCGCTGTCGGGGATTTGCAGCTTCCGGATTACAGCAGAGGAGATCAAGTTTAGGCCGGCCCCGCCGTCAACCAACATCTTGGTGACCTTGAGGTTGCGGATGGTTGGTGAAACCAACATCGGCAAGCACCCGACCGCAGTGGTGCGGTCAGGGTGGTCCTCAAGGTCGAAGATGATGGGCGTGCTGGACCACTTTAGTAGCTTGCGTGACTCGACGGGTGGCTCTGCCGCATTCACTTCCCGCACCCATTGCTTGAGTTGGCGGTGGGAAGTGTGCAGAGAGGCACCTCCATCGACGCACAGAACTTCTGTGGCCTTTTGAAACTCCTACTCGCTGTTGTCTCCGTCGTCCATGTCCTCATCGTCGTCTTCGTCTTCATCCTTGTCGCGGCCCCGGGGAGGTCTATCTCCTTGCCGCTGCTTGGCCTTGCCGCGGCGTCCTCCCCGGCCATTGAATGGCCGCTTCTTGCCGGACTCACCTCCGCTTCCTTGGGCCTTCTCCTTGTCGCGTCGCTCGTATTCAGCCTTCTGCTACTCTACGAGGTATTCGACCCTCTTGCAGTTCTGGAGATCGTGGCCCTTGGTGCGGTGGATCTTGCAGTACTGCTTGTCGGAGCTGTCCTGCTTGTCGTCGGCGGCTACAGTGGCAGGCTCCTTGCCGGAGCCACCAGCCTGAGTTTTATTGTCGCCAGCCTCCTTGCCGGACTTCTCCACAGCCAGTACTTCCTTGTTCTTTTTCTTCTTGTTGCTCCGCCGCCGGTTTTTCCTTGCCGGGGCGGCATCCTCGTTGTCTGTTCCTCCTGCTCCAGTATCCTCCCCGGGGAGTCTCCTCCCTTCTTCAGCGCGCGCACACTTGTCAGCCAGAGCGTAAAGCTCGCTGATGTCCCGTATCTTGGTCATCGCTATCTCCTCCCTCATCCGGCGGTTACGCACGTACTGGTGGAACGTGCTGATAACCGCGATAGGGTGGACATCCGGGATGTTGTGCTGAACGCGGCTGAATCTCTGGATGTACTTTCGCAGGGACTCTCCCTCCTTCTGGGCGAGAATGTGGAGATCGCTCTCCTGGCCGTGGGGTTTGTGGCCGCCCGTGAAGGCGCCGACAAACTGGTGGCACAGGTCCGCCCACGAAGAGATGGAGTTCTCCGGCAAGTGCATAAGCCAAGATCTGATGTTTGGCTTAAGCACGAGCGGGAAGTAGTTCACTAGAATCTTCTCGTCGCGCCCCCCGGCAGCCTGCACCGCAATGGTGTAGATGCTGAGGAACTCCGAGGGATGGGTCTTGCCGTCGTACTTCTCGGGTATGTCGGGCTTGAAGTTCTTCATGCTGGGCCACTGGACTTGCCGCAGCTCTCGGATGAACGCAGGGCAACCTGCTGCATACGGCAAGTTGCCTGGTTCACCGGGCGCGTGCAAGTCGACAGTGGTCCCAACGCGCTGGTCGGACTGTCGTCGTGCTTCTCTTCGACGCTCGATGCGAGTTCGAGCGTCCTCTTGTCGCCTGTCGTCGAGGACTTGGCGCTGATCGCGGCGAGCTCGCGGATCCGAAGACGCCGTGGAGTCGTCGTCGACGTTGATCCGGCGAGCTGGCGATTTTTGCTTCTGCGGCGGGGAGTGCACGGTAGTTGCACCCTCGGTGGACTTGTCTCCATCAGCCTTCGCTTGGCTGACTTGCCGTGGCCGTGATGTTGCCGGCTGCTGCGGCGAGTCGTTGTTGGCGAAGGCGATGAGGCTCTGGATTGTAGCCCTCCAGTCTTCGGCCTTGTCCGCCGCTGGAGGGAAGTCGAGGAGCAGCTGAGCTCTAGCTAGGGCTTCTGCTGGAGAGGAGGGAAGCGGTGGCGAGCGGTGCGAGGAGCGAAATATGCTCGGACTTCTAACAGGGTTAGAAGGAGCAGGGTCTCATCCCGGCGACCGCGCCTTGCTCGTACCGACGCGTTGGCCTTGAGCATCCTGCGACCCGCCGGCTTGGCCACGTCCCAGCAAACGTATGGTACCCTGGGTACCACGCCGCTGTTGGTCCGGCACCTCCTGAGAGGGGCGCGGTGCGTGCACGGACGCCGAAGCCTTGGAATGGGCTCGGTCGTCCGTCTTGTCCTTGGACTTGGCGGCGCCGTGAGTTTCCTCGCCGGCGTTCACCCTTCCGCCAACGTCTACCGCACCAACCGTTGGTTCTGGTGGTGGTGGGATCGACGCAGACGGGCCTCCTACCTCCGAAGCCTTCTTCTTCGGAGGCATGTCGATGTGGTCGATGAAGCTGACGAAGTTGGAGAAGGTTGCGCCTGCGTGAGCGCCGGATCAGGTTCGCACAACCTCGACGCCCCCTACCTGGCGCGCCAAAGATGTCGGGGAAACTGGTCGCCCACGAACACCTATGGGACCGGAGCCCCTTTTCGGTCCGGTAAGGGAGCGGAGGGAGCACGAAGAGCAGATCGAGGGGCACACGCGGGCAGTTTACCCAGGTTCGGGCCGCACGGATGCGTAAAACCCTACTCCTGCCTTGGTTGTATTGAGTTCTTGGCTCGGGAGCAAGAAGATCTACAGTGCTAGCTACACCGAGCGTGGGAGTGATCAAGTTTCTGGAACCGACCCCCCTCTACGTTGTGCATGGGCCCCCTTTTATAGCTCAAAGGGGTCACCGACAGGTGTCAACGTAGATGAGGGTAAAAACGTAAAATTGGTGGTAGTTGTAACAGTGCATGTACAATGTATGTACAATGGTCTATACCTAACCTTGACGGTGGGGGACAAGGGCATTGAATGCCCGTCGCCGTCACCCCGAAAGCGCCCGTCCGGGCGTCTCCGTTCGCCACGACCGAGTCCTCGTCATCGTGGCTTGCCACCGTGTACCCCAGGCTGCACAGCCATCCACCACGTGCCCTAGGAAGGGCCCCAGGGCGACGCGTGGCCAGGTGAGCTGGAGCGCAGGTACACAGTGAAAGCTTGCCGCGGCAAGCACCTTGTCGCGGTCGCTACCTTGCCGGGCCCGGAAGCTTGCCGCTCTCCGGGTCTTGCCGGGGCGCGCGATGCGCCACGGCATGTCTTCTGGAATGCTATTCTCTGGCCTTCCTGGCAAGCTCCTCTTGCCAGGGTTTTGTGCAGAAGGGATGATCTCGAGCCTGGAGCGGCCTTCCCGGCAAGCTCCTCTTGCCGGGGTCTTTTTTCTTAACTTGAATACTTTGTTCTTGAATGGCATCAAGGGAACCAGAGCGGGCTTTGGCCGGCGCGTGGTGAGCCCGACCACGGGACGCTGCTACTGCCCGTGCACAAGTCGGGATACTAAGGTACCCCTACTTTAGTACACCGACAAAGAAGAAGAGCATGGGTGAAAGGATAAGTGGAGGAGGGCCACGTGGGGCCCTCTAGGCAGGGGGCGCGCCTTGTGAAGGGGGGCGCGCCCTGTGCCCTCGAGGCCACGTGCTGGCTCCCCTCGCTGTTTGTTCAGTGCCATATTTTCTTAAATAATCTTGAAAAAATCATATTTCATTTTCATGGCATTTGGAGAACTTTTATATTTGGGATATTTTTTATTGCACGAATAAGTCTGGAAACAGACAGATAATGCTATTTTTGTTTTATTTAGTCTAATTAACAGAAAGTAAAAGTAGGGTACAGAAGGTTTGTGCCATCTAGATTCACCTATCCCATGTTCGTCAAAAGGAATCCATTAACAAGGTTGATCAGGTCTTGTTAATAAACTCTTTCCGAGTAACATGAAACTGGAGAATTTTCGAATAACAATATGTTACCTCAATGGGGATATATATGTCCCCAACAATAAGTATGTCATATGCCTTCTTGATAGTAGGAATAGGAAACTCAAAACCTCCAATAATGATAGTTGAAGTTTTTCCAATATAATTGATACTATGGACCTGAGGTTGTTTCCTCGAAAAATGTACCGTATGCTCATTACCATTGACATGAAAAGTGACATTGCCTTTGTTGCAATCAATAACAGCCCCTGCAGTATTCAAAAAAGGTCTTCCAAGAATAATAGACATACTATCGTCCTAGGGAATATCAAGTATAACAAAGTCCGTTAGAACAGTAACATTTGCAACTACAACAGGCACATCCTCACAAATACCGACAGGTATATCAGTTGATTTATCAGCCATTTGCAAAGATATTTCAGTAGGTGTCAACTTACTCAAGTCAAGTCTACGATATAAAGAGAGAGGAATAACACTAACACCGTCTCCAAGATCACACAAAGCAGTTTTAACATAATTTCTCTTAATGGAGCAAGGTATAGTAGGTACTCCTGGATCTCCTAATTTCTTAGGCATTCCACCCTCAAAAGTGTAATTGGCAAGCATGGTGGAAATTTCTACTTCAGGTATCTTTCTTTTGTTGGTAATAATATCTTTCATGTACTTGGCATAAGGATTTGTTTTAAGCACATCAGTCAAATGCATACGCAAAAAGATAGGTCTAATAATTTCAGCGAAGCGCTCAAAATCTTCATCATCCTTTTTCTTGGATGGTTTCGGAGGAAAAGGCATGGGTTTCTGAACCCATGGTTCTCTTTTCCTACTGTGCTTCCTAGCAACAAAGTTTCTCTTGTCATAACGTTGGTTCTTTGATTGTGGGTTATCAAGATCAACAACAGGTTCAATCTCTACATCATTATCATTGCTAGGTTGAGCATCGACATGAACATCATTATTAATATCATCTCTAGGTTCATGTTCATTACCAGATAGTGTCTCAGCATCAGAAATAGATATATCATTGGGATACTCAGGTGGGTGAGCTACAGGTTCACTAGAAGCTTGCAAAGTCTTATCATTTTTCTTTTTCTTCTTCTTAGAAGAACTAGGTGCATCTAAATTAGCTCTCTGAGAATCTTGCTCAATTCTCTTAGGGTGGCCTTCAGGATACAGAGTTTCCTGAGTCATTTTACCACCTCTAGTTGCAACTCTAACAACATAGTCATTATTCTTACTATTTAATTCACTGAGCAAATAACTCTGAGCCTTAAGTACTTGTTCTACTTGAGTGGTAATCATAGAAGCATGTTTACTAATGAGTCTCAGTTCATCTTTAGCACTAGACAGATAATCACTCAAGCGTTCAATCATATAAGCATTGTGTTGTAGTTGTCTACCAACATAAGCATTGAAGTTTTCTTGTTTCACAATAAAATTATCAAACTCATTTAAGCATTGGCTAGGAGACTTATAACGAGGAATATCACTTTCATCAAATATATAAAGAGAATTTACCTTTACAACCCGTGTCGGGTTATCAAGACCATGTATTTCTTCAATAGGAGGTAAATCCTTAACATCTTCAGCTTTAATACATTTTTCTTTCATGGATTTCTTTGCCTCTTGCATATCTTCAGGACTGAGAAATTGAACACCTCTTTTCTTCGGAGTTGGCTTAGGGGCTGGTTCAGGAAGTGTCCAATTATTTTCATTGGCTAGCATATTATGCAATAGTAATTCAGCTTGTTCCACTGTTCTTTCCCTGAAAACACAACCATTACAACTATCCAGGTGGTCTCTGGAAGCATCGGTTAGTCCATTATAAAAGACATCAAGTATATCATGCATCTCAAGAGGATGATCAGGCAAAGCATTAAGTAACTAGAGAAGCCTCCCACAAGCTTGTGGGAGACTCTCTTCTTTAGTTTGAGCAAAGTTATATATTTTCCGTAAGGCAGCTTGTTTCTTATGAGCGGGGAAATATTTAGCAGAAAGTAATACATCATATCCTGGGGACTACGCACACAACCATGATCAAGAGAATTAAACCAAGTCTTAGCATCACCCTTTAACGAGAACGGAAACAACTTAAGGATATAGTAATAGCGAATCTTTTCATCATTGGTAAACTGGGTGGCTATATCATTCAACTTGGTAAGATGTGGCACAACAGTTTCAGACTCATAGCCATGGAAAGGATCAGATTCAACCAAAGTAATTAACTCAGGATCAACAGAGAATTCATAATCCTTATCAGTGACACATATAGGTGAAGTAGCAAAAGCAGGGTCATGTTTCATTCTAGCATTCAAGGACTTTTCTTTTAGCTTAGCTAATAACCTCTTAAGATCATATCTATCATCGCAAGCGAGAAAGTCTCTAGCAGTTTCTTCATCCATAACATAACCCTCAGGCACAACATGCAATTCATATCTATTGGGAGTAGTTTCATCATCACTTTCATAAATATCATCAACATTTGCACTCTCCCTAACCTTAGCAATTTGTTCATCTAGAAATTCACCTAGTGGCACGGTATCAGGCATAGAGGTAGTTTCATCATACATAGGAGAAGTAGCATCATCAAGAACATCCAACATATCAGATTCAATAGCAGGAGTAGGTGTCGCAAGTTTACTCATAACAGAAGGAGAATCAAGTGCAGAGCTAGATGGCAGTTCCTTACCCCCCCCTCGTAGTTGAGGGTAAGATCTTGGTCTTTGAGTCCTTCAAATTCTTCATAGTGATAAGCAGATATAAATCCCAAGTGACTTAAAGAATAGAGCTATGCTCTCCGGCAATGGAGCCAGAAAATAGTCTTGACAACCCACAAGTGTAGGGGATCGCAACAGTTTTCGAGGGTAAATTATTAAACCCAAATTTGTTGAGTCGACACAAGGGGAGCCAAAGAATACTCTTAAGTATTAACAGCTGAGTTGTCAATTCAACCACACCTGGAAACTTAGTATCTGCAGCAAGATAGTTTAGTAGCAAAGTAATATGATAGTGGCGATAGCAGTAATAAAAGTAATGATAGTGTTTTTGTAGTTTTTGTGATAGTAGCAACGAAAAAGTAAATAAGCGACAAGCAATATAGGTAAAGCTCATAGGCATTGGATCGGTGATGGGAAATTACGTCGGATGCAATTCATCATGTAGAAGTTATAACCTAGGGTGACACAGAACTAGCTCCAGTTCATCAATGCAATGTAGGCATGTATTCCGAATATAGTCATACGTGCTTATGTAAAAGAACTTGCATGCCATCTTTTGTCCTACCCTCCCGTGGCAGCGGGGTCCTATTGGAAACTAAGGGATATTAAGGCCTCCTTTTAATAGAGTACCGGATCAAAGTATTAACACATAGTGAATACATGAACTCCTCAAACTATGGTCATCACCGAGAGTGGTCCCGATTATTGTCACTTCGGGGTTGCCGGATCATAACACATAGTAGGTGACTATAGACTTGCAAGATAGGATCAAGAACACACATATATTCATGAAAACACAATAGGTTCAGATCTGAAATCATGGCACTCGGGCCCTAGTGACAAGCATTAAGCATAGCAAAGTCATAGCAACATCAATCTCAGAACATAGTGGATACTAGGGATCAAACCCTAACAAAACTAACTCGATTACATGATAGATCCCATCCAACCCATCACCGTCCAGCAAGCCTACGATGGAATTACTCACACACGGCGGTGAGCATCATGGAATTGGTGATGGAGGAAGGTTGATGATGACGATGGCGATGATCTCCACTCTCCGGAGCCCCGAACGGACTCTAGATGAGCCCTCCCGAGAAAGATTAGGGCTTGGCGGTGGCTCCGTCTCGTAAAACGCAATAATTCTTTCTCTCAGATATGTTTCTCCCCAAAACGGATTATATAGGACCTGGGGGTACGTCGGTGGAGCATCGGGGGCCCCTCGAGGCAGGGGGCGCGCCCTGGGAAGGGGGGCGCGCCCCCGACCCTCGAGGACAGGCCGTGGCCCCCCCGGTGTGGATCTTCTTGCAGGTATTTTTTACATTTTCTGAAATAATTCTTCGTTGATTTTCAGGCGATTCCGAGAACTTTTTATTCTGCACAAAAACAACACCATGGCAGTTCTGCTGAAAACAGCGTCAGTCCGGGTTAGTTCCATTCAAATCATGCAAGTTAGAGTCCAAAACAAAGGGAAAAAGTGTTTGGAAAAGTAGATACGTTGGAGATGTATCAGGAATCCTCTTCACAACATCGCCATCTTTCCATCTTGATGATTTGCATTTCGGGCATTCACTTAAGTTGGCATAATCCTTCCGGAACAGAACATAATTATTCTTACAAACATGGATCATATCATATCCAAGTCGAACTGCACGAAGGAAATTCTTCATTTTACTGTAGGTGTGTGGCAGCTCAGACGCATTTGGGAAGCTTTGCGGAAAGCAGCCAACATCGCATCGAATGATTTGTTGGTCATCCGCTCGGATGTCTTCAGCTGAAGAAAGGTGACCATAGCTGAGAATACTGACAACTTATTTCCTGGGGTGACAGCCACGTTGCATTGTTCCAACATGCGGGCCCACCATTTTTCTTCTGCAGGTGAAAGTTCACGGAATGCACGAGCATTCCGTAGCATTGTTTCAATGTTGGTCAAACTCACTGGCTTCGCCATCACCTCCTCCTCCTCCTCCTCTTCCACCTGAGCATCAGGCAAATCAAGATGGTGATCTGCTGCTTCCACGTAGTCAATAACATTGACGTTCACAACTTCACCATGATGAACCCACCTAGTATATGTGATTTTGCACAGTTGACTAGGGTCTTGTAATTGAATTCATACAGCTGCTACACGGGCAGAGCACATCTGATTTCGGACCACCGTACTCAGCTCTGATAAAGTTCATGAAATTTTCAACCCCCTCGACATATGCAGCGGAGAATCTTCGAGCAGAAGTTATCCAAGTCCTGTCCATCTGTTAGACATACAAATTAGTTCTTCTACTAGATATTATAGGAAAAACGTATATGCTTTTTTATGAAGTCCATAAGAAAATACCTAGGTCGATGTCTAAAGCTATGGCAAGATATT
The DNA here is from genome assembly GCA_902687465.1 of Secale cereale. NCBI lineage: Eukaryota > Viridiplantae > Streptophyta > Magnoliopsida > Poales > Poaceae > Secale > Secale cereale. Next base: position 391,330,070 of record LR738713.1, on the reverse strand, counting down.
TGGACGAGCAGATCTAAGTAACAAAATATATGTAAAGCTAATTCAGCAAACATATTTGAGTGCTAAATTATGGCAGGCTGTTTCAACAGTCAATGAGGCCGAGCACACAGCCATTGAACTATCGAAGGCCATCGCAGCAACAAAGATCGAGTATAAAATGGTGTAGAGCTATTTTACCTAACAGATTGGCTACTAGACCATGGCAATCTACGTCACAATAAATATATGGCAGGATATTTTAGCAACTAATCGGCCTTGGCATGCCATCTCAGCTAAGCAGATTGAGTGCAGAACAGGGCAAGGAAGCTTCTTAAGCAGAGCATATTGACCGTAAACTACTTCGGTAAACAATGAGATTAACAACGTATATCAGCTAACATTTAGTGCTACACCGACATGCACGGGGCCTCAGTCTAGAATGCGCGTACCGTGGGAGAAGCTGACCACCGTGCGTCTCCACACGAACGTCGCCAGCGGTGGCGGCGCTGATCGCCGTGCGCCTCCACAAGAACGTCGCCAGCGGTGTTGGCGCGGCTAGAGGACGACAGTCTACGAGAGCGTATTGTGGGAGCGAGAGGATCGCCATGCGTCCCCTCGACGAACCGCGGCACCAACGTATCGGCGTGGCAGGG
>LR738713.1:391249154-391329308 GCA_902687465.1 Secale cereale | reverse complement strand
TTTTCGCGCGGTGGGCGGGGGGAGTTTGGCGCATGGTCGGCTTCTCCAAGTGCAGTCCCACGTGTCAGTGAAGAGGCAAGCCAAAGCGCGTTCCGTTTGCGTGAGCCGTGTGCAGGAACGAACGTGTGTGGGGTGCAATGCGACCGCGACATGGGTGCTGTGAGTGTACCACCTTTTTTTCCTTTTAAACTAGGTGCTTCGCCCCCTCAAAAAAACTTGTTGCTTTGCGCGATCCATCGATACTACTACTAGTAATCCGGTAATCCCGACTAAAACGGCGCGGCCGGGTCTTTTCCCGCGCGATATGATGGGAGGTTGGCTTATGGCTTAGTTGGGTTTTTTAGGACGAGTAATGCAACACCTACATAGTCCAGTTACGTAATTAACATAATGTGAAACGTGCGAGCTGTTGATTGTAGATTGGGGGGAGGGGGGCCCACCACCATGAAAATCAGGGAGGAGAGAGAGATGCAATTTACGTTAACCCTTTCGTAGGTTCCCGTAGATGTGAAATGCGTGAATGTGCATTTGCAGATAAGGCCTCCCCTCGTTTATCCTTTTCTCCCACAAGATCTTGATCTTCCATGCAATGCACGGGCATCTTGCTAGTACTCCTACAATATACTATATTATTGTGAAAGTTCATATACACCGACCAAGATTAATGCAAACACGGCAGATTTTCATAACATTTCGAACTTTTATAGGACAGAAAAATAAAAGAAACCCGACCATAAACGTATTCTACGACGGCGACCGACGTCCTCCATCTACGATCTCCATGTACGGGGCGGGGTTCAAGACCCGTGAAGTGAAGGTGCGGTCTCCGACGAGGAAAAGTAGAACACGGGAGACGGACCGGCGAGTTGACACACCATGCCCTGCCGCCTCCCATGCCCTACTCATCCTTGGAGGAGTCCCGGACCTCGGCGATGCCGGACGTTGGACGACGGCAAGTAGGACGCGTGGCTGACGGTGCTCCCGTTGTCGTCCGCCAGTGTGGTCACCGCTTGTGTGGCGACTTGAGCGAGGGCGGCGACCTCGAGCTCCATCCCCGAAGACAAGCTCTCCCGCAGAGCGTTCGCGCTTGCGGTCATGGCGGATGTGGTGCTAGGTAGGAGGACGATGCGCTATGGTGTGGAGGTTAGCTAGGCATTGCCGCTTTAAGTAGCGCATTCCGGTGAGGCAAAGCGTCCTGGTGCGTCATTAAGTCACCTTCCTCAGGCACCGAGCCTCTTAACGACGGCATACGGACGGACAGCATGAATGCGGGCAGCTGGCGCCGGCTGGGAACGCACCGCGCGACGACGCGATGGACGAGGGTTTTTGGTGTGCCAGGGTAGTCAGCTGCGGTCTTGGCAATGTTGGAGATGCCCTTTTCTCACATGCGATTGATGCATGTCATTGAAAAAGCAAGACGACCCGACATGGTCTCAGGTCCTGAGGATGCAGTTGGCCGCGCTACACCACTCCGCGGACGCGTCCCGGCGCCCCATGCATCCTCGACGAGCCGGGTGTTGGCGTGTGTTTGGATTGTGGCCAAAGTGCACCTTACCAAAATTTTGGTCATGACCCAAAGATTGGTCTTTGTTTGGATGGTTGCCATTTTTTGGCATGCCAATGAACTCTAGCCAACTGTAGTTCATTATTCTTGCCGATGTCGGCCAAATCATGGGCAACCAAAACCTCAACCAAAATTTTGGCTACCCAATGCTTTGATGGGGCAACCTTGGTCACAAACCAAACATACTGTTGGCCGTTCCATAACACTAACGCCACTCTCAGCACACTGAAACCGACCATGTCTAGCGACGATGAGCGTATCGCTCACCGCGGTCGCCATGTCCAGAGGCGGTGCTGGAGCTGCGCCACATTGTTGGCCCCCATGACCCACATGAACGGTTGCTAGTGGCGAGGAGGTCATGGGCCAGCTCCTGCATTGGACTAGTTTGCGCTACGTCGTCCCGGCAGGTGTGCCCCACATGTCGGTTTCCCTGTTTTCCCGGCCATATTCGAGCGTTAGTGCCCCGCGTTGCGCATTAGGCCTTTCACTATGTAGGCCAAGCGAGACAACTTATTGTTTATTTGAGCCGTTCAAGTATAATCATGTGGCGTTTGCTTATTTCTCATTCCTCTCCATCAATCATGTCGCCCTCCGGTCGAGTCCATCCTCCCGCATGCCTTATTTGAACATTTCACCGAGTATCATTCGCATGTGGTCCTAGACCATGCTTGTATTTCCAATGTTTATTTGTAATTTGTCCGACATGCATACAAACAAATGGCTCATTTGAAGTTTCACTTTGCCTCCACTACGTGTCGCTTCACGTCCTAGTTTTGACATCCCATTCGGTTCATGCCCTGACACATGTTGACAAGATCGATAGGTGACATGGCAGTTCCTTATAGCCATCGACTGGCTATATTATTAACCATGCTCTAATGCGTTTTTCAAAACCGCATTTGACTATTGACAAGATTAATAGTACATGAGATGTATAATGTGAAAATTTAATCATTGGAAGCTCCTTTCACATACGTATCCCTGCCTTACCCTCCCTTTCGGTCACTTACTGGCGGACCCCATGCTTGCTAGGCCCCGCATGTCAGTTACTCAATGGGTTCGGCCACGTCAGGGGATCCTCATCCATAGTACACTCCCTCTGTTTTTATTTACTCCACATAAAATGACGCGGGCGGGGGATGGGGAGGGACGTCGGTTTGCTCTCAACTGCGGTCCCACAAGCGAGCAAAAACGCAGGACGAAGCGCGTTCCATTCGGTGAGCGACATGGAGGGTTCAGCATGCCGGGCTGCAACGCGAACGCGACAAGAGCGATGTACAGTCAAAACTAATTGACCGGTCATCACCGGAACCACTATTCACACCAGAACCTTCGCTGCTCGGCCTACGCCAGCCACTGCCCTAAAACCACACCTAATCTCCAGCCCCTTCCCCCACCTTTTGATCCCCTAGCCCGCATCAAGCGTCCCCTAGTTCACGGAAAGCCATGGTGTGCCACAAGATCACGTACTACAAGATGCTAACGCCGGAGCACCGCGCAGAAATTGCGGCGGCGGTCGGCGCCAGAGACCTCCGGTCCCAAGCTCGCTTTGCGGCTGGCCAATCCCCGAATTCTCTGGAGCCAAGCTACAAGGAGGAGGAAGCCGATCCAATGTTCATGGCGGAGGTCGCGGCGCAGAAGGCCCCCGATGGGTATGAGATGATGGATGTCGACTTCATGCCGACGTGCGAGTCCCCCATGGTGCAGGCGGACCAGCGGTTCAACCTGGCGATACTAAAGGAGGACCGACAGGCAGAGGCTCAACTCGACGCGGAGCACACGCATGCCGCTGCCATTGAAGCTCTCCTGCAGGCCGAGCCGGATGTCGTGGATGTGTACCGGGCGGCGGAGGCTCAACTTGAGGCGGAGCGCGCGGATGCCGCTGCCATCGAGGCCCTCCTACAGGCGGAACCGGACGTCCTGGACTTGAACCGGGCGGCAAAGGCTCAACTCGACGCGGAGCACACGGATGCCGCTCTCATCGAGGCCCTCCTGCAGGCGGAACCGGACGTCCTGGACTTGAACCGGGCAGCGTAGGCTCGACTCGAAGCGCGCGGATGCCGCTGCCATTGAGGCCCTCCTGCAGGCGGAACCGGACGTCCTCGACTTGAACCGTGCGGTGCTCTCGTCCGTGCAGAGCGCCCGCACGCTCCGCGTGAACGAGTAGCTGGAGGCCAAGGACAACCACGGTGCGGAGACACACGTCGACAGCTACGACTGGTTCGCGCCGGCAGCCAAAGACGACGAGGCCGTCTCGTTCCGCGAGCAGTGATAGTTTTTCTTTACGTTGTTGTTTTTATGGATCTTTTGCTGTCTAAAAACATATATTGTTATGCAAGTCGCCTGACCTGGGTCAGTCTACCATTTCAGGCGGTTGGATGAATATCCTACGTCTCCTAACCCTTCTTCCTCACCTCTTCTTCTTCCCCAACAGACCACCGCACGGGCCATACAGATACTCCCCAACGTGCGGTTGGATAAACATACTCTATGAACGAAAATTATGTGTCAGCGGTAGGATGGCTGAGTTTGGTTTGTTGACATGCGACAACACATGTCAGTGAGGGCGCGTTCCCTTGGTTGGGTTTGCGGCGTGCAGGAGCGACCGTGTGAGGGTGCGGTGCGACCGCGACAGCCGTGCGCAAGTGTACCTCCTTTTCATTTTGAAAACTTTAGGCAAGCTTGGCAAAAATGTGTGGCGAAGTATGGCAATGCAAGGCCTAGACCCAAACAGGATAAGTACGCAGTACTATCTCCGTCCTGGGTTATTGGTCCTCCTTGAAATTTGTGCCCAAATTTGACTAAATATTTAACTAAGAAAATATTAATGCATGTTAACAAAAATTGTATCATTAGATTTGTATTTGAACATAGTTTCGAATGATATATTTTTTTGTGACATGCATGAACATTTTGTTAATTAAATTTATGGTCAAATTTGGCATGAAATACGATGAGGACCAATAAACCAGGACGGAGGTAGTACTACGTACTAGGAGTACTAGTGTTAAAAAAGAAAGGCAGGGTTTTCCTTCGCGGGATTAATCGATACAAATCCTCGTTTCACATGTCAATTAATGCGTATTTTTTTCTCCAAAACCCAAAGAGCTAATCATCTCACTCCTCATTGCTTAATTAATGCAGCGCCATGCAAACCAACCTTCTCACTTCCGCATGCATGCAGGGGATAGTAATGTCCTCGGTTGCTAGTACGAGGCAAAACTTTTGCCTCGATTAGTGTTAGTGGCCTTTTGCAAATTGCAATTTTGATATACTGGCCTTGTGTACAAAAAAATGGAGGTAGTAACTATATTTGACTTCCTTCCCCATTGCGGCGACGTCGATGATATCTCGAACGTTGTGGTTTGGCGAAGTGCGTTCGGCGGAGAACACCATTGAGGGAGACCACGGTAAGTCGTTCGCAAGTGCCGCCTGCCAGCCGAGACAACTGCCTTATTTGCATCCAGGAAGTTCGTTGAACCAAAGGACGCATAAATGTACTAGTACTACTCGTACACAATAGCATTGTACGTCCAGCTTAGTGCGGTGAGATGGTTTCTCGAAGAAGACGATGGAGAAGCGGAGTCAGCGAAGAGTGAAATGATGGTTGCTTCGTCCGTGCTTTGTGATTTGACGCCTCACTGCTTTGTGATTTGTGATAGAAGGTACAAGGGAGTAGACTCTGTCCTCTATACTGTACATGCGTTCAAGCACGGGAGAAAGAGGAGAGACGTTGCATTTTTCTATTCCTTCAATCAATCAATCAGGGAGCTTCGGTTCCATCCTTTTGGCTTTGGCAACACCGTCCACAATGGTTCCCACGATGCCAAAAGCTATTTTCACATATGGCTACACATTGTGGATGCCCTTAACCGTACCACTTGGTTTTGCCCCTGTGTGCTATCTATACAAATCTCAATTATATTGATCTAAAAAATTATAGAAACAAGATTAGTAAAAAGGAGGTGATTTTGCCGCGTGGATGGCGGGGGAGGTTTCTTATTTTTAGAGGACGTTGTCCTGGCAGTTTGCTAACATGCGGTCCCATGTGTCAGTGCTTCACCAAGCCGATCCGCTTCCCACATGAGGCAGAACAACGACAGAAGCAACACGTGATTAACTTGAAGAAGATGAGGGAGAAGCGGATTCAACAACGAGTGAAATGATGGCTGCTTCGTCCCTCCAACTTCTTATTTTTTAGCATTATTACTTCGTCCCTCCAACTTAACTGCGGGAAAGGTGCAGCTTTGTGATTTGATGCCTCATTGCTCATTACTACACCGGCGCCATGACTGGGTGCTTCACCCCGGCTGCTCTGCACTGTATTCCGGTATGGCACATGGACCCGGTAGCTTGATGACCCACATGTAGGCGAAAGGGACTAGAAGATTTATGAAAGCGAGCGCTCCACTCTTACGACGAAGGAGTACACGACACGACGGACCAGTGAACTGTCACTTGTACTGTATATAGTACTATAGTTTTGCTATTTCGCACGATCCATCGCTACAAACCCGATTAAACAGGAAAGGGCGGGATTTTCCCTTCCGGTATATGATACTGGCCATACATTTCAAAGGCAATTTTAATGTATGCAAACTGAATAATTATGTAACAATATGATATCTAGTAAAACTAGAAACACATATGATTTATTGTGTTAGAGTGCAGTAGTAGTGCTGTATTGCATAGTTGTTAGATGTAACATGCGAGAACGTGTAGAGATGTAGTTTTGGAGGGCCTACAGAGAGAAACGCGTAATACGTTCACCGAACTTCAGAATAAGCTGATTACAGTCACTATATACGTTTTGCGGTGATCGTACGGTCACTTGCTCACGGTTCGGCATCGGATTGCACTCTGTTGACCGACTAAATAGTCTGCGTGGCACCATGTTGACTAGTTAAATTGAACACGTTCCTAGTGGGTCCCACCTGTTAGTTCGCATTGGGAAAAGGTCAGATAAACACAAATTTACACAAGCGCGACAAGACTCCACCCCGTGCGCGGGAATCACCTGGTTGTGTATGTGTCTGTCACGGCCTGATGTGTGCGCATGCAGGTGTAGGTTGAGCACTTGAGCGTGAGTTTGTGTGTTGATCGTGTGGTGTACAGGTGTGTGCATGCATGCGTGCGTGTGTGCGTGTGAGTGTTGCGTGCGTGCGTGGCTGCGTGTGTACGTGTGAGTGTTGCAGGCGTGCGTGGTGCATGTGTGTGAGTGTTGCATGCATGCAGTTCGTGTGCATGCATGCGTGTGCGTATAATCACCACACCAGCTCTTGTGTGTTGAAATAGACGGCTCAGCATACCAATACAAGGCCACCTTGTCCGCTGTGCCCGCGGTCATGACTTCGAACCACCGTCCAATATTTTTTTGTCGTTTGTTTTCATTCTTACTAGCAAGATGCCCGTGCGTTGCACGTAACATCAAGATGCATCTGTATGACTAGTTTATCTTGTGAGAGAAAATGATGAACGGGGGAAGACCTTATTTGCAAATGTGGAGAGGTGTGTGGGTACCTTTTTGCAAAATTGGCATAGTTTCTTTCCTATCCGTCAGATATAAATCGGACGGCCTATATTGCAGGATGGCAGGCACACCAACATCACCAACTCTGTTTTTATAAGAGTGTATTTTATCACTACTCTTATAAAAAGCATAGTCGGTGATGATCGTGTGCCTACTGTCCTGCAAATAGGCCGTCCGATCTATATCTGATGGATAGGAAGGAAACAATGACAATTTTGCAAAAAGATACCCACACGGTGGCACCCCGGCTCAGAGCGACCGGTTTACCCTGCATTGCCAGCCCAGAGACCTTGTCTTCTGGCAACACACAACATCTTGGTACAGAAAGCAACCGCTTTATTGATGCCAGCGGATCAAAGTTTTACATTACAACAAGTAGCGAGGCCAAGTGGCACACACGGTGCGGCTGGACAATATGTACATTATTTAATGAACATAAATGGCCTCGGTCATAACAGCTACGCGGCAGCGGAACGACTTCGTAGCGGAACTCCATAGCATAGGGACACCGATGTGGACACGATCTAGACTCGGACGACACTCCTTTCCAGCGGAACTTTCCTGAAATCTGGCATGACACGCCAGGTCAGTACATTGAATGTACTTGCAAGCTTACAACAAACAAAATCATAATGACAAACAATATCATGATAATTATTCAATTGTTAAAATGCAGCACCATACGTGAGTATACAACCAACATGCTGTGCTCATGCCCTTGTGAAAACAGTCCCTTGGTCTGACTTACCCATGGTGATATTTCTTAACCTATAAACTTGTCCATCTCAACAGGACATAACTCGTGATCTTTCTGGCGATCACAACCCTGACCATACTTGGTCTCAAATCATCTCGGTGGCTCTTCCACCATTTTTACAGTGCAAAAATTCATAACTTAGTGAGCAAAATTTTATTATATGTTGACCCATGGCGTGACTTACTTTCGAGCGTGTCCGTGACCGTGGACTCGGCTATCGATGGATTAATTACACTCTGCAGAGGTAGTGCACTGTATCCACACCACGGAACCCATGGCCTCGCTTTCCCATTCGAGGGGACCAACGACGTTCCGACAAAACTCTTCCATTGCCATGGCACTCTCCTGGCCACTCCGACTCATTCCCCAACGGAATAGTCCTGGGTGACCCCGTGCCTACCAAATGCACACCGACCACCGTCGTGGCCAAACACAAACTATCCCAAACGGGGACTCGGTACCATAAACTCAACAACGGGCACACAAGGTTATGTCTGCTTACCGGGCCAGGGTACCGCACGCCCATAACCTTCCCTACTTGGAGGTACCGACCAGAGGCATGACAACAGACCGAATAAAGACCTTCCCATAAAGGCAAATGTGGTTGCACTGGGAAAAACTCGATTCAGTGGCACCATGACCCGGTTAACAATTTATTCAAGTTGAGTTATTAACAGGTTCAACTTAAAGAAAATAAATAACCGGTGTCATAAGATGCCATGCAAATGCAACGTACCAATATGCATTAACACAAATAACTGGGTCAACTTTACCCTACTAAGTGCAAGCATCACAACTTCCAATATTCTTCTGGCTATGATTTACTTTCAATTATAAACAAAATATATTCTAGCAAAAGTTTACCATAGTTCTTATGCAAGAAAAATAACTTCACATAACTATTTATATTCATACCCATATTAGTTCTCCATGACCCAAACTTTCTTCTAGCTATCTTAACAACTTAAATCAACTTCCAACTTTCTGTAAACTAAATATAACAACTAAATACAGCAACCAACAGAATGTAATTAACAAAAATTAATTCATGTACATGGATTAAATCATTATTCAAGTTGGAAAATCACAAATATTGAATGGCACCATGAAAATGTTGTCGTGGCTTGCCTTAGTGCAAATGAGGTTCACAAGCCTCCTGGTGATCCTCAAGACAAGCTTCACCTTCTGAAAATATTTAAAAGTACAAAAAGAAAATATGAAGAACCATTCAAAAATTTACTAGAAAATCTACACAGCACCAAAAAGTCTCATTTTTGGTGTGCTGCAATACTTCTTTACAAAGAACACAATGCAAAAAGAATCAATTCATTTGGACTTATGGTTAAAAAGTTATTGCAGTTTGAACTGTTATGGAATATATTTAAATTTGGAATTTAAATAAACAGACTGGAAAGGTGGTGACGTTGAAGGCATAAAGGCCCAGGGCGCCACCACTCGTATCGCTTTGTGCGAGTACAGAGAGGCTGACTAGCGGGCCCCGCTAGTCAGGTGAGGGGGAGAGAGGGAGAAGAACAAGGGCGGTTGTGGCCTCGCCGGAGCGCACGCCGGCGACACGAGCTCCTTGGCCAAGATGGGAGGGATAGATCAACAGAGGAGGTCGAGGCGCACCTGCCCGTAGCCGTAGCGTAGCTAGGGGTGGACGGACGGCGTCGAAAATGGCCTCGCAGGCGGAGGCAGAACGGGGTGGTCGCCGGAGTTGAGGAAGACGGCGAGCAACAATGACTCCACAAGCTCCAACTAGGTGGAACAACACCACCAGAGAGTGGCGGAAGCTCTGGAAGAGTTACCCTGGCCTGAGAGGGGCTGGAGCTACCGCGACGACCCGAGTGGATCACCGGCGAGCTCAAGCTCGGGGACGGCGGCCTATGGCCTGCCCGGCCATGGCACGCGTTTCTACGCAGTTGTGGTGTGTGTGGGAGTGGAACGGGATGCTTGGGAAGGCTGGGAGGGGTCCTATATATAGGCGAGCCGAGAGGGGGGATCGGGGCTCCGCCGACGACACCTGGATGCTGGGCCCGACGATGAACGGCGTCAGTGAGAGGGGGAGAAGGCGACGGGGTTCACGCGGGAGCTGTGGACGGACGGAGACGAGCACATGATCACTGGAATGGCGACGAGCATAGTGCACACCGCACTGTTGCCTTGGCCGGACCGTGCCCGTGCTCGCTGCGGCGAGCTCCGACGTCGGCAAGTGCCAGGGGGTGCTCTAGAAGTCGAGACGAAGATGGTGGCGCGCTTTGGCAAGCTCCGGCAGGCGTGGAAGCGAGCACGCGCGAAACAGAGCGCTCGACGGCATCAAGAGCGCGCCGACAAGCAGCCTGGCATGATGCACACGCGTGGTCAATGCGTGAACTCTGACTACTGGCCGACTTGGTGCCAAAGATCATGTCTGGCGTGTTGTTCGTGGTAGATATGAGTGTTACCCAGGTTTAGTTTGGATCCAGACACAGTAGAAACGATTTCACACACCTGGTAATTCTCTGTACAGAAACTTTGAGAGATTACTAAGGTAAATTGGCTAGGAGTTGGAGGCTATGCTTTGGAGGCTAGCCCTATAAGTTAATAAGGTAAATATGCACAAATAGTTTCAGAAGCAATGGAGCAAGTAAAATGGTAGTTGCTGTAGAAACTACCATTTCTGTCCAAAAAAGAAAATAATTTCTGTAGCAAAAATATTCCAAAAAGTGGTGCAATATTTTTGCTCAGGAAGGTTCCCTAGGGTCCAAAGAATATTTGTGAATTTCCTCAGGTTTTTGTGGGCTAGAAAAAATAGGGTTGCTTTGGAGCACAATGGGCTTAACTAGGGTTTTGGAGGCAAAAATGAATATTTTTCAATAAAGAAAAATATTCCAATAATTATTTTAGGGTGAACCAGAGGGAAAAGATGATTTGAGATGGATATGAGGCACTTGGGTGAAAGCCAAGGGTACCCAAGTGTTTAAATCCACATGAAAAGATTCAAAAATCCCAAGGTTCAAATTAAATCCAAAGAAAACTCAGGCAAATAAAAGAGAGTAAAAATCAGGCTGTCACACACACCCCTCTCCACACTTGCAAATAAGGCTTTCCCTTGTTCATCCTTTTCTCCCACAAGATAACTACTCATACAAATGCATCTTGATGTTCCCTGCAACGCATGGGCATCTTGCTAGTATTTTATAAGAGTGTAGATGTAGAGTAGATACAAGCCGACAGGTGGGCCCGATGGTAGTGAGATAATGTGATGCAACACTAGAGGTGCCACGTGGAGCGTTTAACTGGTCAACTAGTCGTGTCTTGAGCAAATACAGAGTTGTACGGTGAGCCCGTGACTGTATAATAACCACAAAACGTAAATGGTCACTGTAATGAGTGGATTCTGAAGTCCAATGTATGTATCGTGCTTTCACTTCAAATACAATGATCGTCACTGTATATATCGCGAGAGAAAGATGAAACATGCGTGAATGTGCTGGAGGCTTACTTTTAGAGGACCTGGAGATAGTTTGTGTGCATACGTGAAAGGGGCGTAGATGGGGGTATGCGACGGAGAGATAGATGCTCTTCGTTTCTTTTTATTATGACTAACTTTATATATAGTATAAAAATATACAAATTCACAGTGCGGAATAAATATCATTGTGGCCACCATGCAATGCAAGCGTTCATACTCCTCCATATAACTTTGTAATGTTGTTTATATGTAGAAATTCTAAAATATTTTTTTGGCCACACTTTATTTAAAAGGAATGTTGTATGCGAAATAAACATGAAGAGATGGCTTTTTTGATCAGTGGGGTACGTGATGTAACATGTGTGAATGTGTAGTTGATGCATTTGGCAGGGCCTAGAGAGGTATGTGTGTGTATTACGTATTCGAGAGAGGCATGGATAGAGGGGCCGGCAGGGGGGCGTGGGAGAGATAGCATGAGAAATGAGAGTGGTCTAGAGAGAGATATGAACATGACATCATGGCGAGAGATTCCCTTGAGTGTGTATATGCAAGGGGGAGTGGATAGAGGCACCAGGAGCATATTTTGTGTGTGTGTGTGTGGTGTCTGTGTTGGTATGTGTGGGTGTGAGAAGATAACGGTACGTGGGGGCAGAGGGTGTGTCACCGCGTGAGGTCCGATGGGTCGAGGTGAGGCCCTTCGTTTGGTTCCGTCCTGCGCCACATTGGTCAGCCCATGACGCATTTAGGGAGACCCATGGATGACTAGTCGTACAAGACAAAGATAGCATAATTGTGAAGGACTCTATGTCCACTGACAAAGCCGGCTAGGATTTGTAACCCTAGGTTCTCGGACTAAGGTAACCCCTTTATCTCTGATACTACTATTCATCCAACCTAACTTTAAGGTTCATCCTATAGAATGCTCTGCTAGAATCATACTCGTCGATTAGGAAGAGAGGTGTGAGACAATGAGTGAGAGACATGCCTAAAGATAATGTGCGATATAGGAGACACGTAGGCAGGTCTATGAATATAGAAAGGGTCGATGGGGATTGTGCGTGTGTATGCTTGCGAGAGGGCGAGTGCTTGTGATAAAGGTTAGTGAAAACAGTCATAAATGGTTACAAGAGGTAGGGAGGGTTATATCGAGAGCATGTGTGCGAGAAAGACACCTCGGGAGAGAGTGTGTGAGCATGTGTGAGAGACCACCAATTTAGAGTGAAACTACACGTACAAGACTGCTGTACACATTGATTAAAGATATAAATTGTATCCAAATATTAGGACGGGATCATTGAAAGATCGTGGATGTCGCCTAGAGGGGGGGGTGAATAGGCGCTTTAAAATAATTACGGTTTAGGCTTGAACAAATGAGGAATAAACCTAGCGGTTAATTTGTCAAGCACAAAACCTACAACAACTAGGCTCACCTATGTGCACCAACAACTTATGCTAAGCAAGATAAACAACTAGGTGATAGCAAGATATATGACAAGAAACAATATATCTATCACAAAGTATAGTGCATAAGTAAAGGGCTCGGGTAAGAGATAACCGAGGCACGCGGAGACGACGATGTATCCCGAAGTTCACACCCTTGCGGATGCTAATCTCCGTTTGGAGCGGTGTGGAGGCACAATGCTCCCCAAGAAGCCACTAGGGCCACCGTAATCTCCTCACGCCCTCGCACAATGCAAGATGCCGTGATTCCACTAAGGGACCCTTGAGGGCGGTCACCGAACCCGTACAAATGGCAACCCTTGGGGGCGGTCACCGAACCCGTACACTTTGGCAACCCTTGGGGCGGTCACCGGAACCCGTCAAATTTCTCGGGGCGATCTCCACAACCTAATTGGAGACCCCGACGCTTGCCCGGAGCTTTACACCACAATGATTGAGCTCCGAACACCAAGGTTGGGGCTATGTAATGCCCAGGATGGGACTATACCTCCTACGTGTCGAGGCACGACTTAAAGGTATAAGCCCATCCTAGAATGATCTCAAGTTTGGTATGTTTGCACGACTCATGTAAAAGAGGGATTAAATTGCAAAAGGAGATAGTTGGCTTACACTCGCCACTTCACACAATACATTACATAAGCAAACATCATTCAGAACATCACAACCCGACTACGGGTGAAGATCCAAAGAAAGATACCAAAACAACATAAAGCCACAGGTCAGGATCGAATCCTAGTAGAGACCACTATTGAACATCGAAACGTCACAAGCAAACGGCCACAAGCTTCATCGAGCTCCTAGTGAAGAACTGATCCAACTCCTGCATCGAACTCGGCTGAACCTGCATCTGGTGTGGTGAAGTAACTGTGAGCCACAGAGGACTCAGCAATCCCGTTCCCGGGTGACCAGACTATTTAAGCCTTGGGTGAGGACAAGGCTGAAGAAAGAACGAGAGGTGAAGGAACAACAGAGTCTGCAGCAGCAACTAGCACTAACTTACGTAATAGAGAGCGAGAAGAGAAGTGCCTCGGTCGAAAGATGATCACGAAGTGATCCTAACTAAAAGCCGGTCAAACATAACCCCACCGTGTTCAACTCCCGAATCCCTATTCGGAAATTGACAGTCACGGAACACACGCTGGTAGTGTATTAGAACATTGTGTCAAGTTTTCTACAACCGGATATTAACAAGCTCCCATCTGCCACATAACCGCGGGCACGGCTTTCGAAAGTTCAAACCCTGCAGGGGTGTTCCAACTTGACCCATTACAAGCCCACGATCCACGGAGTCGCAACTCCATAGGTGGGAAGACCCGAGTATTCTCGGAATCCCGTGCTCAAGTTAAACCGAACTAAGGTAAGGCTAATCCAGCAAATCCTCCCGGCGTGTCGACACCCTGATAGTAGCCGCGCGTATCTAAGTCTCAGGACACGACCGGATGGGCGATCCTACAGGTTATACCAGATACCTCGGGTTGCCCCAAGGCGGCCCTGCAGTCTCCCCGTTTGGGACCAACACCATCAGCACTGGCCCCCCCTGCTATGTAGAATTAGGAATCCTCGAGGGAGCGACCCCCTATGCAAATTTAATTATTTAATTAAGTTGTTATTATGAGGCAAATAGTACCAAATGTTGGGACTTGCTGGAAAAGACTTAGCACTTAGCGGTTTATCAAGGGGGTCCCATACACCCCAACCGTGTTAGGAACGCATAATCAAGGAACATAACACCGGTTTATACGGTTCCTAACGGCATGAGTGGAACAAATCACCAAGCAAAAGGCTTAGCCTTCCACCCTGCCAGTATATAGATGATTTCATTTTAAGCATTTATATAGTGTGATATAACCCAACCAAACTTCAACATGAAGCAAGCATCTTCAATCTTCACCTGCAACTAACAATGCTATAAGAGGGGCTGAGCGAGCCTACGTATAGCCAAACAACGGTTTGCATAGGTAGGGTGGTTAAACAGGTTCATGGTTACAATAGGAGGCTGACAGGAAAACATGGGCATCGAGGCAAAACTATAGATCGAGACTACTAGCAATAGGCAAAGATAGTAATGGTATCCGGGTTCGGTCATCTTGCCTGGGATTCCACAAGGGAGAAGAACGGATCCACGAAGAAGACGGAGCAATAGTCGAGCGGATCCTCACAACTCCGGAACGAAACCGAAGCTAACAAGAGAAGCAAACCGGAAAGAAAGAAACACGGTAAACACACAAGCTTAAACATGGCATACGATGCACATCCAAGTATGATGCATGTCCGGTTTAAATAAGCATGGCATGGCAAGTGCACAAACAAATACTACAAGTTAAGTGGAGCTCAATATGCAACGAGTTGCATATTGACGAAACACCACATTAATTATTTAATTGACTCTCGTTTATTTACAGACAAGGTTAAATGTTTTTAACATGGCAAGAGGTGAAACATAATAAAACTACACTAACTAGGCAATTTAAATGAGGCCGGAAAATAACAACAACATATCCGGAAAATCCCCATGAGCATGTTTAGCAATTATAAGCAAACAACAATTAACATTTTATAATGTTGTTAAATGATGCGGATGACATGATCAAGTTTATGCAAGTTTTATTAAAAGTTGACATGAGAGATAAGAAGATGAAAAGGAGTATTTGTCACCGTGGTGGAAGGAAAGGGTGCCACGGCAACGATCCGAAAATGATGCAACGGCAACATCTCGGTTCCGGTAACTCGTTGAGAGTCCGGGCAAAAGAAAGAAGGCGTGAGCGAGTCAAACGAGATGAAAGGTGGGGCGATCCCGTTGCCGGGTTCCCACGAGTCGGTGACGAGGCAACCGAGGAACATGACAAAAGACGAAATGGGCACGAAGCACACAAGGAGACATTTCATACAACACAAGCATCACACGGGTCACGTCTCGGGGTTATACCTTTGAAGCGTGCGTTATCGGAGGGGTTCGAGTCGTAGTGGTACGTGTCGTCGAGGTACTTGCCGTAGAGGTACACGGGGCGACGGTAGACGTTCGGGCGACGGTAGTCGTTCGGGCCGTAGATGTACTCGGTCGTCGTGGTACACGTTTGTAGATGTTCATCCGTCATGTCGTGGTACTTGGCGAGTCATCGTGTAGTCGTGTAGGTGTTCCCGTTCGTAGAGGTACATGCCATCGAAGGGGTACTTGGGGTCTCCGAGTAGTCGTACTCGTACGTCGTGGTACTTGGTCGTGGTTCGTAGGCATACACGTTCTCTGTCAAGGAACACAAACAACACTAAACAAAAAAAAAAACTACAGCACGGAGACAAGGCCACGGCAGCAGCAAACAAGACGGTCTCGGACACGGCGAGGAGGGGCCACGGGCGAGGCCTTGGCGCGCTGGAGCTCGGGCCAGGCGGGCTTGAGAGGAGGCGCTGACGAAGCCCTCGGGGTTGGAGGAGACCGGCGACGCTGGAGGGACGAGGAGAACGGAGGGAGCAGCTACGTCGGGGCGCCAGGCACGCGGGGCTCTGGCGCGGAGGGAGACTCGGAGGCATCAGGGCGCCGGCGGCTCCTGGCCGCTGGAGGCAACAGCCTGGCCGGCGGGAGGGGTTCTGGCGCGACGGGCGCGCTTGGAGGACGGAGGAGGCGGGGCTCCTGCGCGGAGCCGACGCAGGCTACGGGCGCGGGGCCTGCTGGGAAAACGGAGGGAATGGCGCCGGCGAGGTGCTGCGCGGGGCTCGGCCTCTGGACGAGGAGAGGCTCGACGCCTGGACGAGGAAGGGCGCTCGGGGAGGAGGGAACCAGGCGCAGAGGAGGAGGGCCGCGGGGCCTCGTGCGCGAGGGCGATGGGGCGGAGGCTGGCCGCAGTGCAGGGGCCTGGTCGAGAGGAGGCTCGGGGCGAAGGGGTTTCTCGAGGGAGGAGTGAGCGGACGAAGGAGAGGGAAGCGGCGATGGGATCGGGCAGAGAGAGAGTCGAGGGTTGCGAGAGGGTGGCGGCGGTCGTGCGGGAGGAGAGGGAGAGCGAGGGATCGGGCTGCCGCTAGGGTTAGCCAGAGCGCTGCGGGGAGTGGTCTTGGGCCAGAAGGTTGCGACCTGGAGGAGGCCCAAGAGGCTGGAGGGAAAAGGAGGCTGGGCCGCAGGTGGGAGGGAGGCCTGGGCTCTCTCCTGTTTTTAAATTTAGCTGATCTTTGCAGAAAAACAAGAGAGAAGACGAGAAAGAGGAGGGGAGTTAGGAAAAGTGCACATGGAATTATATTTTTCTTGGGCTCATAAAAATAAGCACGACCGGATAAAAATATAAAAGGCCAGATCGGAAAAATAACTCAAACATATTTGAATTTAATTCAAATAGGTTTGAACTAAGACTTGATTATAGAAGTGTCCAAAAATGTTCAAATTTTTGGAGGAACCTCGAAACAACGGAAAAGAATTATTGGCAAGGTTTAGCAGATGAAACTTGAATTAAAGAAGCATGGGGAATATTGCAAGTGTGTTATGGTGATCTCCAACAAATGGAATATTATTATATAGCTCCCTAATAATATTGAGAGGCTTTTCATATGTTTTAAAGAGAAGACATTCTTCCCTCGATTTAAATGGACCGAAGGTCCACACGATTTATTTAGGTTGAGATGCAAAAATAAAAATGACATGATGGCATGATGACATGATGCAATGCAAAATAAATAAATAACACAAGCTCAAAAGGAACACACGGGCAACCCGAAACATCTGGAATCTTCTGGAACCTTCTGGAATCTTCTGGGACGTCGGTCTTCGGGCGTCACAACTCTCCCACACTAACAGAGGATCTCGACCCGAGATCCTAGAGATATCACCGGGTAAAAACGAAGAGGAAGAGGTAAAACAAAGTTGCTTCTTTGACAGACGAGTGAAACCAAAGAACCTTGAGAGGTTGAACAAGTTGAAAGAAGAATACAACGGAGATGAACGAGGATGAAAACATTCCGGTAAAAGGAGTAACAAGGAACATTATGAGAACCTTGTAAGTTGAAAGACAGGAAACAAGAGCTCACGGACCAAAAGAGTATGAAACCGCAATGTTATAGCCAAGGAATAAGAATGACAGAATTTGGACAGCACTCCGTCTGAAAATGGAAGGAATTGAACAAGAACTTGAGGAGATGGAATGATACTTGATGAAAACAACAACACACAGCCTCCGGAACAATTAAAAGAAAGGCACAAGGGGTAAGAAAGATTTAGACAGCACTCCGGTTAAAAAGATAGGCAAAACTTGATAAGATGAGAGAACTTGAATGAAAAAAAATACAACACTCCGGTTAAATGATAAAAGAGAAAGAACATGATCTCGATAAAACGAGATGATGGTTTGGAGAGAGCAACATCACAAAACCTCCGGAACGAAAGAATAGATGCTAGATCGTTGGAAAGAAAAGATCGAAGAAGAAGATGACAACTTCTCCCACGAATGAATTAGAAAATCCTCCTTACGGAGAAGGGTTGAAAAGAGTTGTTGGAATTCAACAACGAAAAGAATAAGTTTAATGTGGGCTTATGGAAAACATCTCAAGATTAAGAGGTGACAACCAGCCACTAACAGAACGAATTGCTTGGATTGAGATCAACAAGGAGACGGTAAACTTATATCACCGGAATGATAAATGAAGAACTTGGGTCATTTATAAGCACCATAATAGCAACAATCCTCGGGGAAAGCTTTTAGGTGAAATATAACCCAAGATAACTCCAAGGGATAAAAGAGGGGTTGAAAGGATCTCATGAACAAGGAAAATGATGGTTTTAAATATCTCATTCTTGATAACTCGTGAATCATGAAACATGAAGGAATTGTCAAGAATGACATAACACCATCTGAAAAGATAAGGGAGAAGAATTGCAATTGGAATGCATGATGAAGAATGCTTGAGCTCCAACAAGATTCTTGATGAAGACTTCGAGGATGAATTAAAACATGATGAACCACCATGAGAACTCCGGTAACAAAAGGGATGAGAAGTGAAAGATGAAAGAATAAGATTCAAAGGCCTGCGATGAATTAGATGAAGTTGAAATGATATCCTTGAAATAGCTTGGAGCTCCGGAAAACAAGATGGACAACTTAGAACCGAGAATATGATATGATGAACAAGCTGCAGACAAAAGAATTAAATCACCTGAAGGAACAAGAATAAGAGTTATGTTATGCATCTCCTTCACCAATTAAATTGATGACAACCAAAGGATTTGGCATACTACTTATTCTCATTGGAAAGAATTAAAGAGAGGTCTAGCACAACCTTGGATAAATCTTCAACGAACCACCGGTAGGATTATGAAAGAACAAAATGAATTAAAACGATAACAACGGAAGAGGAACCTTGAATGAACCACCGTAAGAATTAGGAGACGAACGAAGAGACATCAATGAAGAATATTTGGAGGACGAAGTTGAAAACTGAGAACGAAGAATCTTCTGAAATGATGGCCTTCGGAGGATCACAATGAGAAGAACTCAAGAATTGCTCTGAAGGGGCATGAAAACAATTCCCACAATCGAAAACAATTATTAGGATGGCATGAAGCTAGAACCACAACTCTTGAGAGAACGGGTTAAAATTTAAGAGAAACACTTCTCCGGTCTTCAGATGTTGATAATGAAGACGAGAAATGCCATAAGAATTGTTGAGCACTCCGGAATGAAGAATTACAAAGGTTGAACCAATGATGAAAAAGAATTTGAAAGCGGTCCTGAAGAAGGACTGTGACTGATGGAAATCATTCTTACGTCACACTTGAAAAGAATTTGAGTATAACTCCAGAAAAATTAGAAGAGTCAGGTAAGATCCTGGGAAAAGACCTGTGGGTTATGGCCCACTCAAAGAAATCACCGTTGAAAAGAATTGCTTAAGAAATATTGCACCGGTTGAATTAAATGGCTTGAATAAGATGATAATCCTCAAAATAATTTGAACGGATTAAGAATGGAATTATGAATCTTCAGCACTCCGGATATGAATAACAAGAGGAGAATGATTAATTGGTGCACCGGAATAAGAAATCATTGTGAAAAGAGGAAAAGGATAAGATCAACACCGAAATCTTGAATTACATCCACCGGCAGAATATGAGAACAAAAGAATGATGAACTTGAAGCTGTTGAGCATGTTGACGATAAAGCACCGGATAAGAGCATTGAAGGAAAAGGAATGAAGAAACATCACATTAATAAAATGGATATTTCATCACGAATTCTGGCTCCAAGAAGAAAAGGGGTGGGAGGGTGGGAAAAAAACAAAGACAACTTGGGATGAATGAAACAGACAAACCGTCAGATTTCTCAATGACGTCTGTATGGAAAAAACTTGAAGAGAAGGCACACCGGTTGGAAAGGAATAACATGAAGATCTTAATGATCAAGAAGGACTAGCACTCTCATAGAAATATGAGAACACCGGTTAGGAAAGGTATGGAATCAACATTTGACATCGAAGCAACTCGAATACCAGAATCAAAACAAAAAACAAGGATAGATATACAACATGATCTTCACAATATCATTCGAACAGAGACTTGAACGAATGAGTTCCGCAGGTACATCAACTTGACGAGAAGCCAGTTGGGGGAACAAAATGAAAATAAAAAAGGAACAAGGAACAGATAGAACAAATACAAGATAGAAGCTTCGTTCGACATCTTCGTGCTGAAAGCTCATGGAACATGTTACAAAAGGGTTTTGTCATCCCCGGATCAGCATAGCCAAGGACCCTTTAAGATGCAACTCCCGATCAGAACAAGTCCATAAAACCACTTCACTCAATGTAGAACACCGAACTTCATATCGAGCATCCGTTGGGAGAATGCCTAGAACTACTAGATGAACCCACCTATAGATTTCCGAAAGTTTCCAGTTATGCAATCAGGTGTTGGGGATACACGGGAAGCACCGCGCAATCAACTCTAAACCTACATCCAGGTGTATCCATCCTTCAACACATAACCAGTCTTTCTCGGAAACTGTTTACCTCGGACCTTCGAAAAGCATCCACTATAACAAGCTATGGCAATACTCTCGAACTACCTCCCCAGTACTGGGTGATGTCGGGGTTATCTTGCCACTGGCCATATAGGAGAGATTTTCGATGTCGGCCGTCTTAAGTATTTAGTACTGCCGCGATATGCTTGTGACAATGATACCCCGAAGCTCAACTCCTCGGTAACAGGAGGCATCGAGAACAATATCCTTGTCACAAGAACATCGAAACAATCCCAGAATACTCGCGAGATCCTAAAAAAAAAATTTGGTGCATTTTGTGAAAGTAGAAGAGGCAAGAGTAATCGTCAGGAGTCCTCACCAGAGAGAAAGGGGATGAGAAGCAAAGAAATCTTACTCTCCGATATAATATAGGACTCAAAAAGTTTTCAGTGTGTGCCTAGACTCAACCGTCAACGATTCGATCAATCAGTGGGGGCTTCTAGGTCGGAGAAGGCTCTGATACCAACTTGTAATGCCCAGGATGGGACTATACCTCCTACGTGTCGAGGCACGACTTAAAGGTATAAGCCCATCCTAGAATGATCTCAAGTTTGGTATGTTTGCACGACTCATGTAAAAGAGGGATTAAATTGCAAAAGGAGATAGTTGGCTTACACTCGCCACTTCACACAATACATTACATAAGCAAACATCATTCAGAACATCACAACCCGACTACGGGTGAAGATCCAAAGAAAGATACCAAAACAACATAAAGCCACAGGTCAGGATCGAATCCTAGTAGAAACCACTACTGAACATCGAAACGTCACAAGCAAACGGCCACAAGCTTCATCGAGCTCCCAGTGAAGAACTGATCCAACTCCTGCATCGAACTCGGCTGAACCTGCATCTGGTGTGGTGAAGTAACTGTGAGCCACAGAGGACTCAGCAATCCCGTTCCCGGGTGACCAGACTATTTAAGCCTTGGGTGAGGACAAGGCTGAAGAAAGAACGAGAGGTGAAGGAACAACAGAGTCTGCAGCAGCAACTAGCACTAACTTACGTAATAGAGAGCGAGAAGAGAAGTGCCTCGGTCGAAAGATGATCATGAAGTGATCCTAACTAAAAGCCAGTCAAACATAACCCCACCGTGTTCAACTCCCGAATCCCTATTCGGAAATTGACAGTCACAGAACACACGCTGGTAGTGTATTAGAACATTGTGTCAAGTTTTCTACAACCGGATATTAACAAGCTCCCATCTGCCACATAACCGCGGGCACGGCTTTCGAAAGTTCAAACCCTGCAGGGGTGTTCCAACTTGACCCATTACAAGCCCACGATCCGCGGAGTCGCAACTCCATAGGTGGGAAGACCCGAGTATTCTCGGAATCCCGTGCTCAAGTTAAACCGAACTAAGGTAAGGCTAATCCAGCAAATCCTCCCGGCGTGTCGACACCCTGATAGTAGCCGCGCGTATCTAAGTCTCAGGACACGACCGGATGGGCGATCCTACAGGTTATACCAGATACCTCGGGTTGCCCCAAGGCGGCCCTGCAGTCTCCCCGTTTGGGACCAACACCATCAGCACTGGCCCCCCCTGCTATGTAGAATTAGGAATCCTCGAGGGAGCGACCCCCTATGCAAATTTAATTATTTAATTAAGTTGTTATTATGAGGCAAATAGTACCAAATGTTGGGACTTGCTGGAAAAGACTTAGCACTTAGCGGTTTATCAAGGGGGTCCCATACACCCCAACCGTGTTAGGAACGCATAATCAAGGAACATAACACCGGTTTATACGGTTCCTAACGGCATGAGTGGAACAAATCACCAAGCAAAAGGCTTAGCCTTCCACCCTGCCAGTATATAGATGATTTCATTTTAAGCATTTATATAGTGTGATATAACCCAACCAAACTTCAACATGAAGCAAGCATCTTCAATCTTCACCTGCAACTAACAATGCTATAAGAGGGGCTGAGCGAGCCTACGTATAGCCAAACAACGGTTTGCATAGGTAGGGTGGTTAAACAGGTTCATGGTTACAATAGGAGGCTGACAGGAAAACATGGGCATCGAGGCAAGACTATAGATCGAGACTACTAGCAATAGGCAAACATAGTAATGGTATCCGGGTTCGGTCATCTTGCCTGGGATTCCACAAGGGAGAAGAACGGATCCACGAAGAAGACGGAGCAACAGTCGAGCGGATCCTCACAACTCCGGAACGAAACCGAAGCTAACAAGAGAAGCAAACCGGAAAGAAAGAAACACGGTAAACACACAAGCTTAAACATGGCATACGATGCACATCCAAGTATGATGCATGTCCGGTTTAAATAAGCATGACATGGCAAGTGCACAAACAAATACTACAAGTTAAGTGGAGCTCAATATGCAACGAGTTGCATATTGACGAAACACCACATTAATTATTTAATTGACTCTCGTTTATTTACAGACAAGGTTAAATGTTTTTAACATGGCAAGAGGTGAAACATAATAAAACTACACTAACTAGGCAATTTAAATGAGGCCGGAAAATAACAACAACATATCCGGAAAATCCCCATGAGCATGTTTAGCAATTATAAGCAAACAACAATTAACATTTTATAATGTTGTTAAATGATGCGGATGACATGATCAAGTTTATGCAAGTTTTATTAAAAGTTGACATGAGAGATAAGAAGATGTAAAGGAGTATTTGTCACCGTGGTGGAAGGAAAGGGTGCCACGGCAACGATTCGAAAATGATGCAACGGCAACATCTCGGTTCCGGTAACTCGTTGAGAGTCCGGGCAAAAGAAAGAAGGCGTGAGCGAGTCAAACGAGATGAAAGGTGGGGCGATCCCGTTGCCGGGTTCCCACGAGTCGGTGACGAGGCAACCGAGGAACATGACAAAAGACGAAACGGGCACGAAGCACACAAGGAGACATTTCATACAACACAAGCATCACACGGGTCACGTCTCGGGGTTATACCTTTGAAGCGTGCGTTATCGGAGGGGTTCGAGTCGTAGTGGTACGTGTCGTCGAGGTACTTGCCGTAGAGGTACACGGGGCGACGGTAGACGTTCGGGCGACGATAGTCGTTCGGGCCGTAGATGTACTCGGTCGTCGTGGTACACGTTTGTAGATGTTCATCCGTCATGTCGTGGTACTTGGCGAGTCATCGTGTAGTCGTGTAGGTGTTCCCGTTCGTAGAGGTACATGCCATCGGAGGGGTACTTGGGGTCTCCGAGTAGTCGTACTCGTACGTCGTGGTACTTGGTCGTGGTTCGTAGGCGTACACGTTCTCTGTCAAGGAACACAAACAACACTAAACAAAACAAAAAAAAACTACAGCACGGAGACAAGGCCACGGCAGCAGCAAACAAGACGGTCTCGGACACGGCGAGGAGGGGCCACGGGCGAGGCCCTGGCGCGCTGGAGCTCGGGCCAGGCGGGCTTGAGAGGAGGCGCTGACGAAGCCCTCGGGGTTGGAGGAGACCGGCGACGCTGGAGGGACGAGGAGAACGGAGGGAGCAGCTACGTCGGGGCGCCAGGCACGCGGGGCTCCGGCGCAGAGGGAGACTCGGAGGCATCAGGGCGCCGGCGGCTCCTGGCCGCTGGAGGCAACAGCCTGGCCGGCGGGAGGGGTTCTGGCACGGCGGGCGCGCTTGGAGGACGGAGGAGGCGGGGCTCCTGCGCGGAGCCGACGCGGGCTACGGGCGCGGGGCCTGCTGGGAAAACGGAGGGAAGGGCGCCGGCGAGGTGCTGCGCGGGGCTCGGCCTCTGGACGAGGAGAGGCTCGACGCCTGGACGAGGAAGGGCGCTCGAGGAGGAGGGAACCATGCGCAGAGGAGGAGGGCCGCGGGGCCTCGTGCGCGAGGGCGATGGGGCGGAGGCTGGCCGCAGTGCAGGGGCCTGGTCGAGAGGAGGCTCGGGGCGAAGGGGTTTTTCGAGGGAGGAGTGAGCGGACGAAGGAGAGGGAAGCGGCGATGGGATCGGGCAGAGAGAGAGTCGAGGGTTGCGAGAGGGTGGCGGCGGTCGTGCGGGAGGAGAGGGAGAGCGAGGGATCGGGCTGCCGCTAGGGTTAGCCAGAGCGCTGCGGGGAGTGGTCTTGGGCCAGAAGGCTGCGACCTGGAGGAGGCCCAAGAGGCTGGAGGGAAAAGGAGGCTGGGCCGCAGGTGGGAGGGAGGCCTGGGCTCTCTCCTGTTTTTAAATTTAGCTGATCTTTGCAGAAAAACAAGAGAGAAGACGAGAAAGAGGAGGGGAGTTAGGAAAAGTGCACATGGAATTATATTTTTCTCGGGCTCATAAAAATAAGCACGACCGGATAAAAATATAAAAGGCCAGATCGGAAAAATAATTCAAACATATTTGAATTTAATTCAAATAGGTTTGAACTAAGACTTGATTATAGAAGTGTCCAAAAATGTTCAAATTTTTGGAGGAACCTCGAAACAACGGAAAATAATTATTGGCAAGGTTTAGCAGATGAAACTTGAATTAAAGAAGCATGGGGAATATTGCAAGTGTGTTATGGTGATCTCCAACAAATGGAATATTATTATATAGCTCCCTAATAATATTGAGATGCTTTTCATATGTTTTAAAGAGAAGACATTCTTCCCTCGATTTAAATGGACCGAAGGTCCACACGATTTATTTAGGTTGAGATGCAAAAATAAAAATGACATGATGGCATGATGACATGATGCAATGCAAAAATAAATAAATAAAACAAGCTCAAAAGGAACATACGGGCAACCCGAAACATCTGGAATCTTCTGGAACCTTCTGGAATCTTCTGGGACGTCGGTCTTTGGGCGTCACAGGCTATCTCCCCAACGACACCACGAAGCTTCACCACAATGGAATATGGCTCCGAGGTGACCACAAGCGTCTAGGGCGCCCAAGCACCCAAGAGGAACATGCTCAAGGGTACCAAGCACCCAAGAGTAATAAGCTTCTCAACTTCACTTCCACGTATCACCGTGGAGAACTCAAACCGATGCACCAAATGCAATGGCAAGGGCACATGGAGTGCCCAAGTCCTTCTCTCCCAAATCCCACCAAAGCAACTAATGCCAGGGAGGGAAATGAGAGGAAGAACAAGAAGGAGAACACCAAGAACTCCAAGATCAAGATCCAAGGGGTTCCCCTCACTTAGAGGAGAAAGTGATTGGTGGAAATGTGGATCTAGATCTCCTCTCTCTTTCCCCCCCAAAACTAGCAAGAATCCATGGAGGGATTGAGAGATAGCAAGCTCGAAGAAGGTCAACAATGGGGGAAGAACACGAGCTCAAAGGATTAGATTCATTAGGGAAGAAGACCCCCTTTTATAGGTGGGGGAAAAATCCAACCGTTATGCTCACAGCCCGCACAGAGCGGTACTACCGCTAGGGCAGTAGAACCCCTTTGAAAAACAACAGCGAGGAGGCAAAAAGGCCAGAAAAACCATCGGAGCGGTAGTACCGCTTGACCTCATGGTACTACCGCTAGGGGTAGCGGTAGTACTGCTAAGGGTAGCGGTACTACTGCATGCGAGCGGTACTAAAAAATTACATCCGTGCCTACCGCCGCTGGACTTGTGACGAGTTTTTGGTCCCGAGCGGAAGTAGCCACGGAAGTAGCCGCGGTAGTACTGCTCCAAGCGGTAGTACCGCTCCCGAAAGCGGTAGTACCGCTCCCGAAAGCGGTAGTAAAAAATTACTTCCGCTCCTACGCGCGGTAGTACCGCTGCAGCCTTTTCACTACACCAAAACGACAATAACTTTTGCATACGGACTCCGAATTCGATGAAACCAAGTTTGTTGGAAAGATAGCGACAAGGGCTAACACAATCTTGATAGAAATATCAATAATAAGCAAGTTAAAAAAGGACCATAGGAAAATGGTGAGAACCCTTCCTCAGATAAGACCGGTAAAACACCCAACACCGAAAACATCATAGAAGACACATGTGAACTCCGTTTTCGATGAACTCAAGCTTGTCATCAAGATGACCATAAGCTCTAAGACTCACAAAGAGAACCAAACAAGAACCAAGAAACATGATGCAAGGATGCAATGGTTTGAGCTCTCTACTAACGATACGATCAAGCTACCAACTTGAGAGCCCCCCTTGATAGTACGGCAAACGATCCTATAACCCGGTCTCCCAACTACCACCACGAGACCGGTAAAATAGAAATCCTATCAAGGGCAAACCTTTGCTTTGCACAAAGTCCACTTGAGCTAGATGTAGACGATCTTGACTTCCTCAAGTTGGACCACCTTTCTTGATTGCGTTGTCTCGATGAAGACTAGTAGATTGCTCCCCCATACTCCACTATGGGTGAGCCACTCTCCGGCATATCTTCACAAGTCCATTGTCACCACAATGGACGGCAAGCTTCAAGCACTTGATCTCTTCGTGATGCTCCACTTGAACTTGCACACCGCAACCTAACCCCACAGAGAACTCTCACGAAGACCATGGGTTTGTACACAAAGCGTGATTGACAATGCTTACCATACCATGGGATTGCTTGATCCCTCTCGGTACATCTTCTACACTTTGTGTGTTGATCAACTTGATTCATTCTTTGACTTAGTCTTGATCAACCTTGAATCTTTCCAACTCTCTTCATTTGGATGATGTCTTGAAGGTAAACAGGAATGATCACAAACTCTTCTTCTTCAAGACATGCTTGCGATAGGCTCAACACCCACAAGACCAATCTTTGGATAATTCCTTAATAGCATCTTGGTCATCACAAACTCTCCTTGAAACCAACAAATGAACTCCAAGAAAAGCCTATGGACAAACCCTTCAAATATAACTCAAGGCAACCATTAGTCCATAGAGATTGTCATCAATTACCAAAACCAAACATGGGGGCACTGCATGTTCTTTTAATCTCCCCCATTTTGGTAATTGATGACAATCACTTTCAAGAGAGTTTATATAAGGAATTATGCATCACCATACCATGCAACAATAATGTATGCGCATGAGATGCAAAAGCTTAGGAACAAAACCAAAGCAAGAAGAGCGAAGAGATAACTCTCTAAACTTCCTCACAAAACTAAACTCTCTGAAACTTCTCCCCCATTGGCATCGATTGCAAAAATGGGTGAATATCTTAGAAGGTCAATATAAATTGTGTTCCTCCATAAATTATGTATTCCTCAAAATAGAGAGTGGAAGGCAATACATATATCCAACTGTAAATACTTGGAGGAAGACAAACTATATTGAGGCCCAAAGATTGCAAAAGAATGATATGCCACAAAGGCATAACAAAGGGAGAAAAACACGCAATCAAGCAATCAAAGGATACCAATTGAATCAAGCTATCAAAAGATACCAATTGACCCAACTAGACCAATGATCCTACATGCCAAATGAATAAACGATATTATGATAAGAGCAAATGAGTGTTCTATAGAAACTAGGGAAGATCCCCATGATTTGTGCATAATTTAGTTTTGTATTTGGATACAACGAGCACAAAATAGGATCGTCGCTCCCCCAAGATCAATAGAACCTCACGACATAGCAACGAAGTGTTCTAAAGACATTAGTGAAGCTCCCCATAATTTATGCACTCCTTAGAATATTTTCATTAGGATACCAAGTGCACAAAATAGGATCATCACTCCCCCAAGATCAATAGACACTCACACCAAGTGCAAGTGAGCATGAAGGAAACAAAGCCTAGCACTTACAGCAAACAACTGGTTGAGCAATATATAAAAGAGTCAACTTAAGAGTAGGCTCAACCAAAATGATGTGTGTGAGTCATGGCAAAGCACTTGAGAAGATTAATGTATGTATGAACATTAAGCATCAGTATACTCTTGAATGAATGAGATACACAGTGCAAGGCCTATCATTCCCACACAAAACAGCAAATGGGTTCACAAGCTCACTAATAATCATATAAATAACCTATGCTTGTGACAACCTGTGGTGAAGATATAAAAAGGATAGCTTTGTCATGAGGAGGGATACCAATAGAAATGGCAAAGCCTCATCAAGACAAGCAAGAGAGAATGATCTTCACCACAAAAGAGTGCATCAATATGAAACGATATAAGATCCGCACTCGAGACACACACCTTCACGGAGCCACCAAAGAAATAAAACAGGAACGAAAAGGTGGACGTGAAAGAAGGGGATATCAAATAGATATGCAACTTCTCTCAAGTGTATAAGATTCTAGGTAGATGAAGATCATGATGATATCAATCCACAAAGAAGGATGTACACACAAAATTGTTGCAAAAAGGAATGGATAAGATATCCCCAAGGAAGTCATAAATATACCAATAAGATATTTGCTTGAAGGCATAGCACATGGCTAGATATGTTCTTATTGTATATAAATGAGTTCCAACCACACAAGCATCAAAGACATCACAACTAGCAACAAGAGATCATTGTTGGGATGCTTTGAGAAAGGAAACAAGTATCATTAGAAGGAATGACTAACATGACATGATACAACCTACACAAGGTTGGTGCAAGAAATGTGTGCATGAAGTAGATGGTGATACTTGTTACCGAGATACCATTGGAAGGATGTAGTAGATACCAATTGAAGGTAGATAGTAGTTCATTGATCATCCTAGCTTGACTCCAATAAGCACATAGTGACACCACCTTCCTTTTGAATGAGCCGAGCATCCAATGCATCTCCAATTGTTCCTAGAACAACAACGCAAACAAAATGGTACCCAAACTCATTGGGACCAAAGAGTTAGAAACACCAATACATAGGACAAACTCCACAAACATATGTGCATTTATATATGAAAATGAATTTCATGCACATCTCATCCAAATTGAGACTAGATGGAGTTTCCCCTATATATTGGGTTAAAGAAAGAAAGCATGCCAAAGAAAATACATGAAGTAAATATGCATGCTCAAGACTTTCAAGAAACGAAACAAAATGAAAAAGAAATGCCAAGTGAAAATATGATACCAAATGGAGAAATCATCACTTGGAAGATATCTATTAGAAGATACATCAAGGAATGAGATATCCATTGATACACGCAAAAGGAAAGATATCGGACTCCCAAAAGAGAGGATGGTTCCAAACAAACCAACCCATCTATAAAGTTTCATGATGGCACAAGTACCAAAAAGAAACGGCTTGCCTTCCATCAACACACACTTGATATGGATCACAAGATGAGTGTTCTGTCGAAAATAGGATAGCTCCCCCACGAATTGTGCATTTAGAGAGATTTTGCATTCGAGTACAAAATGCACAGGGTGGGATCACCACTTTCACTATATCTAGAAAACACTCGACAAAAACAATAAAACACGAGATCCAGAAGTGGCATGGAAGGAAATGGGAGTTTACACAAACTTGGCAAGAGATAAGACAAATAAGACCAAAAGACAATGTAAAGATGATCAATAATTTCCACCACATAAATGATTACCAATTGTCAAAGACAAGAGGTATTTGGAAATAATTCCCGGTGATAGATAGCAATGATATCCAACATCATCTTCACACCAAACACAAGCAAAATGCAACTTGTAGAGCTAACATGCCACCTAGGAACAACATAATTTATACTATCAACTCTAGGTGACAATATCTCAAATTTACACATTTTCTAGGCTTGTAATATGCACATAGAATATTACTCCCCCATAATGTGATACCAATGAAAAACTTACCAAGATGCAAAAGAGAACCAACAAGAGATAATTAATGGAACATTTAGAATTTGACTTTCTCATGAGAAGCCATACCACATAGAGACTAGATAATCTTGTAATATCAATAATAGATGGTATTCCTCATGTACACACATTTATAGGATTGTGAGGTGCACAAAGCAAATCACTCCCCCAAAATGGGATGTTCCATTAACCTCTCACAAGAGCCAACTAAGATAAAAGCAAGAAGCACAAAGGCTCAATGCACGACACACACATACATGATGTGCAAACCAATATACACCTTGATTTCTCAAGATATACAAATTGGACGCACATCATATACAAACACATGCAAGGAACAAAACCAAAACATGCAAAGGGGCAAGTAACTTTCAATGTAAACAATTTAAGCACGAGTTACCGCAAGGAGGAACATTGGATATAAGATAGAAACTTGATCATCCGAATGACTTGGCTTGAGGCAATATGAATGATGAAGACCCCTTAATTCTTCATAATGTACCAAGTCTCCAATGCCCTCCAACAATGCCTATTGATCAAGTTTTAGCTTGTTGGTCCCCAACCAAGTTGGGTCCTAAGAGGTTAGTCACAATAGGCTTGGCCACCCAAATGGTTCTTTTCTTGACACCACTTTGAGTACCAAAAAACTTGGCAAACACATTGCCAACATTATCCTTCCCAAGAAAATAGACATCATCAATAATAATTGGGTTGGATAAGTTACCACTAGTGCATGAAGAAGCAAGGTGACCCTTCTCACGACATAGGTAGCAACATCTACTCTTCACTTTCTTCTCATTTGATTTCTCAAAATGAGAAGCATTACCATGAGTCTTCTTGGGAAGCGGCCTTTCTCCAACTTGCGGTTGAGCACGAGATTGAACTTGTGGCCTCTTCCCTTGTTGCTTGTCACTAATGACCTTCTTCTTCAATGGGCAAGATCTAACATGATGCCCTTCAATTTTGCACTTGAAGCAAATAATCTTGGCCGAATTCTTGAGTTGTTCTTGGCCCTTCTTCTTGTTGCTCTTGGACTTCTTCTTCTTGTTGGAGTTGAATCCAAGTCCACCTTTGTCATTGGGGGATTTTTTCACACTCAAGATATTGTTGAGTGTGGACTTCCCTTCATGACACTTTTCCAAGTCTTTCTTCAAGGAAGAGACTTGGGCCATGAGATCTTTGATTTCCTCTACATGGTTAGTATCAACACAAGTACTAGAGGAAGTATAGGCTTCATTGTTAGAGCAACAAGGCAAGGAAAGCAATTCATCACAAGATGTACCAATGTTATGCATAGATGAATTACGAGGACTAGCACATGGCAATATAGCATTTTGACTAGAAGTAGTGCTAGCGACCACATGAGACTCACTAGATGTTACCTTGATGATCATAGCCTCATGATCTATCTTTAGCACATTATGGGATACTAGAAGATCATCATGAGAGCTTGTGAGCTTTACATGACTTTCTTCCAATCTCCCATAATTGCTAGGTAGCAACTCAAGTTGAGCCCTTAGCTCAACATTCTCCTTCAAAATGGATGCTTCACTAGAAATAGAGTTAGTAGCACAAGCATCATCAATAAAAGCAAGAGGAGAAGGCAACTTGGCAAGCTCTTCAGAATATGAAGCTTTAAGTTGAGCATGAGACTCGGTGAGTTTGATGAGCTCACTCTTAATGACCCTTGAGCCATTTTTGAGGTGATCAAAATCCTCAAGGAGTTTAGCATGTGCAACTTCAAGCTTCTCATTTTTAGTTTCAAAATCATTAGCCACCTCGAGAGCTCTATCACAGGATTCCTTTATTCTAGATAGTTCTAGAGCAAAAGTCTCCTCAAGAGATTCCTTGGTGGTTTGTTCAAGTTCAAGAGCTTGCGAGAGGTCGGCGATCTCATTAGCGTAATCACGCTCATGACCTTCCATTTTCTCAATGGTGACCTCATGCTCCTCTAGATGAGATTCCAACTCATCAATATATTTCTTGCCCTCAATGGCAATAGACATGATTTCCATAAAGTTGGAACGAGCTAATTTATTCTTAAGAAGAGCTTTAAAAATCATTTCCCCCTTTATTTTTAAGGAGGCAACATTATCATTCTCTTCATCATTTTCTACATCATCATCATTGTCATCATCACTATCATCACAAGATATATTGGGGTTCAAAGTGGGAGATACCTTTGAAGCCTTAGCCATAAGGCAAAACGCAATAGATGATGATGTAGGATCCCTTGAAGCACCATTCAAGACTACATCTTGTTCCATGGGGTGTTGGGTTTCCTCTACATTGTTAGCACAACAATTCGAGGAAATAGATGCATTTTTATCATGGCAACAAGACATAGCAAGCATATCATCATGAGTTTTAGTCAAGCAATTTCTACATGATATGCAAGGACTATCAACACAAGCATGTGAAACATGTAGGGTGCTCGAAGTGTTAAAGTCCAAAGAAGATGCATTGCAATAAGATAGTGATGAAGGACCATCCACAATAAGCATACTATCATCATTGCAATGACCAACACTACTCACCATATCATTACCTTGTGGCAAACCACATGTAGGTGAAGTAGAAGAAGTTGAGAAGACAACACGGCCGGAGGTGGAGGGAGAACAATCATTCCTACAGTTCTTGGACACACCATATTTATCTTGAAGCTTTGTCCACAACTCATGAGCATCCCGGAATGGCATGAGTTGAAATATAACTACATTGCTCAAAGCATCAAAAAGCACATTAGAAGCTTGAGCATTGAGATAAGAGTTTTTCTCATCCTCTAAAGATAATCTTTGTGCATCCTTTGGAGGAGAAAAACCCATATCTACAATTCGCTCTAAATTTGGGTCCATGACCCTAAAGAGATTAAGCATGCGAATTACCCAAACATCAAAATTTGTGCCATTGAAACTAAGAGTGTCAAAGAAACCTAAACAACTAGTCGACATCCTTACTCTCTAGGCGGTAAAGCCCTATAAAGAGAGACGAGGCTCTGATACCAATTGAAAGATCGTGGATGTCGCCTAGAGGGGGGGGGTGAATAGGCGCTTTAAAATAATTACGGTTTAGGCTTGAACAAATGCGGAATAAACCTAGCGGTTAATTTGTCAAGCACAAAACCTACAACAACTAGGCTCACCTATGTGCACCAACAACTTATGCTAAGCAAGATAAACAACTAGGTGATAGCAAGATATATGACAAGAAACAATATATCTATCACAAAGTATAGTGCATAAGTAAAGGGCTCGGGTAAGAGATAACCGAGGCACGCGGAGACGACGATGTATCCCGAAGTTCACACCCTTGCGGATGCTAATCTCCATTTGGAGCGGTGTGGAGGCACAATGCTCCCCAAGAAGCCACTAGGGCCACTGTAATCTCCTCACGCCCTCGCACAATGCAAGATGCCGTGATTCCACTAAGGGACCCTTGAGGGCGGTCACCGAACCCGTACAAATGGCAACCCTTGGGGGTGGTCACCGAACCCGTACACTTTGGCAACCCTTGGGGGCGGTCACCGGAACCCGTCAAATTTCTCGGGGCGATCTCCACAACCTAATTGGAGACCCCGACGCTTGCCCGGAGCTTTACACCACAATGATTGAGCTCCGAACACCAAGGTTGGGGCTATCTCCCCAACGACACCACGAAGCTTCACCACAATGGAATATGGCTCCGAGGTGACCACAACCGTCTAGGGCACCCAAGCACCCAAGAGGAACAAGCTCAAGGGTACCAAGCACCCAAGAGTAATAAGCTTCTCAACTTCACTTCCACGTATCACCGTGGAGAACTCAAACCGATGCACCAAATGCAATGGCAAGGGCACACGGAGTGCCCAAGTCCTTCTCTCCCAAATCCCACCAAAGCAACTAATGCTAGGGAGGGAAATGAGAGGAAGAACAAGAAGGAGAACACCAAGAACTCCAAGATGAAGATCCAAGGGGTTCCCCTCACTTAGAGGAGAAAGTGATTGGTGGAAATGTGGATCTAGATCTCCTCTCTCTTTTCCCCCAAAAACTAGCAAGAATCCATGGAGGGATTGAGAGATAGCAAGCTCGAAGAAGGTCAACAATGGGGGAAGAACACGAGCTCAAAGGATTAGGTTCATTGGGGAAGAAGACCCCCTTTTATAGGTGGGGAAAAAATCCAACCGTTATGCTCACAGCCCGCACAGAGCGGTACTACCGCTCGAGGAGCGGTACTACCGCTAGGGCAGTAGAACCCCTTTGAAAAACAACAGCGAGGAGGCAAAAAGACCAAAAAAACCATCGGAGCGGTAGTACCACTTGACCTCACGGTACTACCGCTAGGGGTAGCGGTAGTACTGCTAAGGGTAGCGGTCCTACTGCTTGCGAGCGGTACTAAAAAATTACATCCGTGCCTACCACCGCTGGACTTGTGACCAGTTTTTGGTCCCGAGCAGAAGTAGTCACAGAAGTAGCCGCGGTAGTACTGCTCCAAGCGGTAGTACCGCTCCCGAAAGCGGTAGTACCGCTCCCGAAAGCGGTAGTAAAAAATTACTTCCGCTCCTACGCGCGGTAGTACCGCTGCAGCCTTTTCACTACACCAAAAAGGCAATAACT
Source organism: Secale cereale (assembly GCA_902687465.1). Lineage (NCBI taxonomy): Eukaryota > Viridiplantae > Streptophyta > Magnoliopsida > Poales > Poaceae > Secale > Secale cereale. Next base: position 391,294,330 of record LR738713.1, on the reverse strand, counting down.
TTTGCATACGGACTCCGAATTCGATGAAACCAAGTTTGTTGGAAAGCTAGCGACAAGGGCTAACACAATCTTGATAGAAATATCAATAATAAGCAAGTTAGAAAAGGCCCATAAGAAAATGGTGAGAACCCTTCCTCAGATAAGACCGGTAAAACACCCAACACCGAAAACATCATAGAAGACACATGTGAACTCCGTTTTCGATGAACTCAAGCTTGTCATCAAGATGACCATAAGCTCTAAGACTCACAAAGAGAACCAAACAAGAACCAAGAAACATGATGCAAGGATGCAATGGTTTGAGCTCTCTACTAACGATACGATCAAGCTACCAACTTGAGAGCCCCCCTTGATAGTACGGCAAACGATCCAATAACCCGGTCTCCCAACTACCACCACGAGACCGGTAAAATAGAAATCCTATCAAGGGAAAACCTTTGCTTTGCACAAAGTCCACTTGAGCTAGATGTAGACGATCTTGACTTCCTCAAGTTGGACCACCTTTCTTGATTGCGTTGTCTCGATGAAGACTAGTAGATTGCTCCCCCATACTCCACTATGGGTGAACCACTCTCCGGCATATCTTCACAAGTCCATTGTCACCACAATGGACGGCAAGCTTCAAGCACTTGATCTCTTCGTGATGCTCCACTTGAACTTGCACACCGCAACCTAACCCCACAAAGAACTCTCACGAAGACCATGGGTTAGTACACAAAGCGTGATTGACAATGCTTACCATACCATGGGATTGCTTGATCCCTCTCGGTACATCTTCTACACTTTGTGTGTTGATCAACTTGATTCATTCTTTGACTTAGTCTTGATCAACCTTGAATCTTTCCAACTCTCTTCGTTTGGATGATGTCTTGAAGGTAAACAGGAATGATCACAAACTCTTCTTCTTCAAGACATGCTTGCGATAGGCTCAACACCCACAAGACCAATCTTTGGATAATTCCTTAATAGCATCTTGGTCATCACAAACTCTCCTTGAAACCAACAAATGAACTCTAAGAAAATCCTATGGACAAACCCTTCAAATATAACTCAAGGCAACCATTAGTCCATAGAGATTGTCATCAATTACCAAAACCAAACATGGGGGCACTGCATGTTCTTTCAATCATGATATTTGCAATTCGCGTAAGGAACTGTCATTGATCCATCAGACATCTAGATTCTATTGAATTTTAGCATTTCTATGTTATCATTCGACACAATTGATCCACATAGTTAGCATTTTGAACTCCAGACAATGCATCGCTTTAGCAATCGAATATAAACGTGAGTATAGTTCATGTTGTGTGTGTAAAGCACATTATACATACGAAAGTTACACAATGAACATTATAAATAACTACCTATGGACTAGCATACATTTGAATTCAACTTAAGGTGGTTTAAAAAATCGAATTCAACAAGAAGTCCATTCAATTATTTGAATTTGATATCATGGCATTTGTAAATCATACCTAAATTATGGGGGCACCAATCTTTTCTCTGATTTTGTACATAATAGCATATGTAGTCGTGTACAAAATAGATTCTAATTTAGCTCCTCCATTCCAAAATAATCGTAGTTATAGGATTTTCAAGTGTCAAAATTTCAAAAAGAAGCGGATAATTTAATGAGGTTTTCAAACATACAAGGTCAAATTTAACGTTGTCTATTTAGGCCAATCCTCAAAGTTCAAGAGTATCTAAACGTGAATGCTTGTGTTTCAAAATTTCGAACGAAGCGCCAAAAGAGCCTCTACTCGCCCGAAACCATGTGAGACCAATATTTGGTAGTATAGGGAAATTACTTTTCTAATAACTCCGACCCGTGAAACCTACCGGCCCGACGTCCAAAGGTCTAAACCGAGGTAGGTTCGTAGCTTCATCTAGACGCCACACAACCGCCTCCGAAAAACATTTATACACAATGGCCGCCTAAGCACACATGAGCGCGGCCGAAATCGCTCCCGCCCACTATTTGGGACACGTGGGATTACCATCCTACCCCCGACCCGCGGTATGTCCGAAATTTAAGAGGGGTCCAAAGTTTGTACTTTCCCCAAATTTCAAACAAGCGCGTCCCATCTTCTATTCAAAAAAGCCAAAAACAAGCGCGTCCCAGACCCGAAACATGGTTCTCCCCCCTCCCACCCGCCCACCCGTCCGATTCCCCATTCGTACTCCATGGGCACAAAAACTACCTCTCCACCAGCCGCGAAACCCCGGCGTCCTCCGTCCGCCACCCCATTCCACCCATCAACCGCCGCCCTCCTCCATCACGTCGGAGCCGATACCCCGACATCATCGTCCACCGCAACCTCAACCGCAACGCCCTTCACGGCTAGTAGTTGAAGCCGAGGCTGAGCCATCCGTACCCGATCCAGTTCAACCACGCCGTCCCGCGCCTCACCGTTGCCGCTCCAACTTCGCCACCCTCCACCGCACCGGAGCTGTTCCTGCTACCCCGTCCTTCGCCTCCTCGGATCTGCTTCCCCTCCACCGACATACGACCATGGCAACATAGTCAATAATTTGGCCATGGGTTCGTCCAAGCCTGCACCCTCCTGCAGAACATCGGTTTCCCCGATAGAAAGAAGAAGATCGGCGCGACATGGGGAGGCGACCACACCGGCAATCGAAAATGGTACTCCTCTTCCCTTATTCGTGCAAATCTTACGTGTCTGCTTGCACAGTATTCATCCCATAGAAGACACTAGTTGACCGCTTCTTCTTGATACTAGATGTTCCTAGTAACTCGTGATGCACAAGGTTTCTCCTCATATATTATTTCACCTTAGCTAGAGGTTCGTCGCTCCCCTGAATTTCAATTCTTGGTCAGTTGATTCCCAATTAACGGAAGCATTCCTCGGCGTAACAGGCGCTAGTCCGCCTATTACGCCGGGGAGGCAGCGCCTCAGTGTTTATCTTAGGGGCGTGTGGGGCCTAGAGCTACTGGCGCCCGATTTGGAGGTCGGTCGGGATTGAAGGGATGGCCTGGGGGCGCTGCCAAGCACGGCGGTGGTGTGAGGTCGAGGGGAGGGCGGGGCGGCGGAGGCAGGGGTCTGGGCCGGTGGTCACTGGCGGTTCGAGAAAGATCATCAACAGTGACTGGCGGGAGGTAGACTAAGGCCATCTGCCCGCTCCTTACAAATCGGACGGTTCATTAAAAAAATCGACTGACCTATTTATTTTCAGTCGACTGTTATCTTGATATGACCACATGTGGTGGTGTGCTGGAGGAGTACCTGCATTTCCTTTGATCATATATTACAAAATCATACGGAGTAGAATCTAATTTTGTTTGCCATGCAATGTTGTAGAGCTATCATATGTCTCCTGTCATTTATTTTTCAGCCACCTGCTATCTGCTACTTTTACAGTGCACTAGTTCTGCACACACTTCACCCATACTTTCACTTTGTGTTTTTATGCAAGGGTATTTCAGATCTACTGCTATGAGAGAAGAAAAAAAGAAAAGAGAGAAGTCGCTCCAGCGTCGTAGGCGGATAGGCTAGACACGTTTCAGCCTTATAAAATGTGCAGTGTTAGCAGATGGAGATGGTAAACGTAGCTCTAAAGTTGATGACCTCGCTCGCAATGAACCACCATCCCAGGTGCTTGCTTTAACTTCGCGGTGTCATATGTGGTTGCATGTTCCATATGGTGTCTAGCTTGTATTCGAAAGGCTGAAGTCGGTCTTTATTAAGATAAGGAAATATATATTTTACATGAACCACCACCCCGTGAGCACCAAAAGACAAATAGCTAGTTGGGGCACTGGCCGAGCCAGTGACAAGCCCAACAAAGAGATGCACCACCTGGAAGCCAACTAAAAAGCCACGATGGTGGCGAAGCAACCCGCCTCCCACCAGGCTCTCAGGTCCTAGATGATCATGCTCACCACTCTAGCCGGATGTCTAGCTTGTATTGCTTCCAATTTGGTTAAATCACATATGCTTAGCTTACATATTATACCTTTAAATATGACATGCCTTTCTGTTTTTGGTACATACTAGTACATCTCTGCATTAACCATGTTCCTACATCAAACTAATGTTCTTGTGTATCCCTCATCAATCACTTATGATGAGGCAGTCAGGCAAGTCGATTACTCCTCATTTAAAGAATGCAACATTAGCCTCCCGACATGATTCTCAAGAAACCACAAGGCTAGATGAAGATAGTGAACGTAGCTCTGTAGTTGATTACCACATTTCCCCTACACTAGCATCGCAGGTGCTTGCTCTAACTTGGCAGCGTGATATGTGGTTGCATGTTGCATATGGTGTCGAGATTGTAATTTTTCCAATCTGGTTAAACTGCATGTGCTATTCTGCTTAGCTTATACATTATACCTGTTAATGTGACATGCCTTCCTGTATTTAGTACATAGTACATTTGTCTATTAAGCATGTCCTCACATAAAACTATTGTTTTTTTGTATCCCGCATAAATCAATATGACAAGACACCTTCAGTATATGCAGTGTGATATTAGTTGCATCTTTGATATGATTTATAGCATGCGCCACTTCTAATTTGTTGAAATGCCATTTATTATGGGACACTTTTAACTTGGCAGAGTCATATTGGTTGCATCTTTCACATGGTGTCTAGCTTGCATTGCTTCTTATTTGGTGAAATGGTTTCTGCTTAGTTTACACAAACAGTTGTGAATATGCCATGCCGCTCTGTTTTTCGTATTATTCCATCTTGGAATCCTGTGTTTTCCTTACATCAAAGTAGTGATTGTCAGTATCATGCATGAATGAGTTCCGAAGAGTGAATTTTATTGCCTTTTCTTGTCGGTTTTACTTGACAATTCAAAATCAATAAAGCGGAATGAAGTTAGCAAGGCAGTGGATGAAGGTGCTCCTTCCAAATGGAGGGCCTCTACAGATTCTACTCCTCCACCCCCAAGATGATTTACAAGACAACACATGCATAGACACTCAACGTAGCTGTGTTGGTGATGAGCACGTCTCCCCTAGTGCACCATCACAGGTGCTCCCTCTAACTTTGCACTGTTATATGTGGTTGCATGTTATGTATGATGTCTAGCTTGTATTGCTTCTAATTTTGTTGAATTTCATCTGCTTACTTTACACATTATACTTGTGACTAAGACACGTGTTCCTGTTTCTAGAACATACAATATCTGTCTATCACACCATGTTCTTACATCAAAATACATTTGTTCAGAAGAACTAAATTGATATTCGTTTTTCTTGTCAGCTTGACTTAACATGGCATAGAGCAAGAGGAAGCAAGACATAACGACAGGGAACGGAAGCGGAACAATCCTGCAGATTCTGCTGGTACTGATGGTGCAATAGAAGGTCAAAGTTCAACAAAAAATTGCACCGACAGGGTATCCCGTGCGACACGAGCTGTAGAACAAGACAAATAGAAACAAATAGCTGCCACCAAACAAGCAGAGACAACCCTAGTTGTTGCAACACCTTCCACAGTACCACCAGCTGCATGATTTACTTGTTGGTCAACTCAGCTATCAGCACGTTCCCAAGCTCCCTTGCCACCTGACACTACATCCGAAGCACTCTTGACACAAGATGAGTTGGCAAGATCAGATGAACTTTGTGAGCTTCAACATCAAGAAGGTAGTTGCTGGAGTCAAGTTACAGTTGCATGCTTCTTTATATGTAGTCTCACAGTCTGATGTACACTAACACTTCCTATGTTTGTTGTTGGACTAGCACCTAGGCGCAAGAGGAAACAAACATCAGGGATAATGCTCAATAGGTTAACTAAATCTAGAGGAGGAAGAATGGAGATCCGTTTTGAGGCAGGTTTAAAAAGGCCACGTGATGCTACAGAGTCAACCAAGTTAGTATCAGAGGCAGCGGTTGCTGTTAGGTGTCATGTACGTATCCTCCCAACATGGATTTAATACAGGAAAGACAAAGACGAAACCCAGTTCAACACCATCCTCGACTATTTATCTGTAAGTATGGTTATGTATGGAAACTAGTAATATATCTTGCTCTGTCCAATACTTTCTAGGTTGCTTATAATGAGACTCCCATAATTTTCAACATATGAGGTTCAAGTTGGATAGCCAAGATGATGCAACCAGACAAGCTTGCACCCATGTTTTCAAGTCTGCTCTCCGACAATATCGGTATAACTTGAGGAAAACTCACTTTGAAGGCAAGGCTAACAGTGAACTTGCCCAAATATCTCCAGTGGAAAATATATCTGATGAAGACTGGAGAGGCCTCGTTAAACACTGGTCCGATCCGAAGTATCAGGTACATTATATATATGTGATCAGATCACATGTTGAAATCCTATTTACGCATGTGCCACACAAATCTATCTTCTTGTAGGTGAACTATTCAAAGAACAAGGCCAACCATACGAAAGTGAAATTCCAATAGACGACAGGATCTCGTAGCCATATTGCACACTGCTAGGCTCTTGTAATTAGCTGCTGTTTCACTCTTTTCGCTGTACCATATTATCAGATCTATATTGACTTGTTCCAAATGCAGAGGAAAGCCTGCAAGGACCAAAAAGTACCTGAACCAAATGTTGTGGAAATCTTCAAGGACTGTCACACCAGCAAGAAGAAGGGCATGACTACACCAGTCGAAGCCGCTGTTGTAAGTCCTTAATCCTCATGCCTTTTAACTACTACTTACTCTGACTTGTGCCTTGAACTGCATGGTTTGCAGCCAATGTCTATTACTCTTTTCAATTTTATAGACAATTGTCTCAGCGTCTCATTGCACCTTACAAGGTTTAAAAGAGACGAGTGATGTTCCTTTGATCTTGACCTGTAATCTAGTTTCGTGCTGGACTTGCCCACACAACGTTACAATTGCCTATTTGTCTGTTCTCAGTTGTTTTGTGATATGAATGATGTCATACTATGCTTACCGTATTATAAACTTCGTCTCTTTATCCTTAGCCCTCAATACAATGTGAAGAAATAGACAATACAATAGCGATGGTACATGGTCGTATGTTTGAACCTGGTTTTATTATGTACTTTGCAATAAAATACAACTATTATTTTATATGGGTTCACCAGAATAAGTTCTGTATATAGACCAAACCTATTTTGTTTGGTTTTGCCGCCTCCTTAATATCTTCTGTTCTGGTACTACTAATGTAAAACCTCAACTTTTCAGCGAGCTATGGGAAGAATGGTGGACGCAACTATAACCGCAATGTCAGCTCTTGCTGCAGTGGGTCAGTACCTGTCCACTAACAGTTCCAAAAGCACGTTCCTGCATAATACTGGCTTGGTTGTTAAGGCAATCTCGTCCAAACTGCCTCATAATCAAGATATGCAAGCTCAAAACAATGTTGTATCTGCGCTCCAGACACAAGTCCATTCCCTAACAGAGACCCTTTGTGAAACAAGGAGAGACATTGTTCGATGTTGTCAAGATATGCATGGTTTTAAAACTAGAGTATCAGACATTTGTTATGTTGTTCAGGAGCCTAGGAGAACTGAAGGTGAAGGTTATGGTGCTCCATCGGACAATACAACATGAAAACGTAACAATCAGGTCAAATGAACTGAGCTTCTGAACTTCTGGTGTATCTGCTAGACTGTTAACTTTTATGCCAACCTTCCTTTTGTTTTATAGTTGTAATTTGTTTTGGTGCGATACAAAATATGTTCTTAATGTGCAGCCACCGGCTGAAGAAAACAGCAAGCCATTTTTGTATAGTGTAGGGTGTTCCCTATATTTGCATTGGTGGCAAACTTTGATGCCCACCGGCTGTAGTCAACATGGGCCTCCTACGGGCTGTAGAAACAATGGGCCTTCTAAGGGCCATAGAAACAATGGGCCTTCTTTCTTTCAAAAAAAACAATGGGCCTTCTACGTGGCGTAGAAACAATGTGCCTTATACGGGCCTTCTATGGGCCGTATCATCAATGGGCCTTCTACGGGCCGTATGATCGGTTGGCCAAACATGGGCCGATAAAAGACCACATTATGGCCATAAATGGGCTAGAGTTGAAATCGTCCGTTCATGGGCCGACCATAACGGGCCATCATTAATCGACCGTATTTTGATGACGCTATGAAAACGGCCCAATGTACTAACGGGCCACAAACATGCCGAGTGTAACCACGGGCTGAATTTGGCCCACAAGCAGAAAATGACATTAACGGGCCATAAGTAAACGAATGTGGAAATGAGCCCAAGAATAAATGGCCCCCGAGAAGGCCGAAAGATAACATGGGCTGGAAACGGCCCAACGAAATAATGGGCCGTTAATGGGTATAAAGTGACACACTGTTCATTACGGGACAATTTCACCACGTGCCGTTAATGGGTATAAAGTGATACACTGTTCATTATGAGCCAATTTTACCACGGGCCATTAATGGGCCGAGAGTAATAAGGGCCTCATATGGGCTGAAAGACGTCATGGGCCATACATGGGCCGGAAGTTAAAATGAGCTGGAATTATATTGGACGGCCTAGATGATGCTACTGGGCCTCATTAGGATAGGCCGTAAACGGGCCCTGGGTTAGCGGGCTGTAAATGGGCTATATGTGAACAAACCATTAACAGGCTTGCCGTGGGTCGGCCCGCCACCTTTTGACCAAGTCAAACGAGCCGGCCTTTTCACAAGAATGGGCCTCTATTGGGCCGTGCCACGTGTCGGCGTATCATAGGCGCTTTGGGTCCAATGAGTGGATGACATCTGTCACCCGGTGAGCCGACACGTGTTTCCTCCAGCCAATGATGATTTTACACGTGGAAAATCCCCATTGGCCGGGGCTGTTTGCAGGTTATCGGATCCAAAACCGGACCCGATAGCTTAACTGCGTTCCGTTATGGTGGATGCCACGTGTCGGTCACCCTTGAAGAAAGCACTTCTGTGACGTGCGATTTATCATCATGGAAGTGGACTTCCGTGATGATAATTTTGGTATGTCATGGAACACTTCTACGACAGCACAAGTATGACTATCTTGAATCTGTCATAAAATTGTCATGGATGCACATGCATGACCAAAAACGCGACCTACTGTGACAAACACGTATCATCACAGAAGTGTATTTGTTTGTAGTGATGGTACCGGTCCGTTGTCGTCGCTCAGCCACTCCACCGTCATCAGAGGACAACTCCATCTGGGAGGCTACACCGTGGCAGTGACGTAGTCCCCGGCGTGGTGTAGTGCGCGTGGCATCCCTGTTGGGTGTGCGCGGAACACCCGCCACACGCTCCATCGCCGCTGCCCGTCGGCAGCTATTGCCAGCCGCCGTTGCCACCACACCACCGTCGAAAGCGAGGGCCATCACTGTAACACCCCAAGACCGATGCGCCAGGTGTCAGCCAGTTATTCGTTGCCTTTGCCATGTCATCTGCTTGCATGTTGCTTTTTGCCATGTCATTATGTGCATTGCATTAGCATGTTTTCAAAACTTGCATCCGTCCGAGTCCGCCCATCCTTTCCTTTGTCCGTCTGAGCCCAGACACACTCACACGCGCCCGCGGCATCTCCGAATATTTATTTTACAAGTGGCCAGAAAATGTTCTCGGAATGGGATGAAACTTGGCGTGTGGTCTTATTATAGTGTAGACAGACCGCCTGCCAAATTTCGTCGCATTCGGAGCTCGTTTGATAGCCCAACCGTTAAACATGGAGCAGTGCGTTGCCGGTACTGACGTCGGACGTTTCGGTCGTCGAAACTGCCGCCGGGCCTCTCCCTCTCATCTCTCCTCTAAGCCCGAGGCCTTCTACATAGCCCACTAAGCCACCTACCTTCCCTCTCTGCTCGGAGCCGCACGATATAGATCGCACGGTCTGAAAACAGACAAAACCCCCTCCTAACCCTAGTCCTAGCCCTCCTTTCCTATTTAAACACCTTCCCCTTCCAATTTTGGAACCCTAACCCCCTCCACCTACTTCTAGCCTCCTCCTCGGGATCCCCGCCGCCGCCAGCCACCTCCCACTCAAATTCTGGCGCTGCCAGCCCCCTCCCGCCACTTGGCGAGCCGTCATTGGCCAGCGCCGTCGGAGCCACCGTTCTCCTCCAACGGGAGGCTGCCACGCGCCCCCTCCAGCGCCCCCAGCCGGCTCCCGACCGCGCGGCTCGCCGCAGCCCGACTGCGGCCCGCCCGGGCTAGATCTGGGCCTGGACGAGCCCGCGGACGCCGCCGCCCTGCGCCTCGCGGCTCCGCCTCCGACCCCGAGCACCTCGCTGTGCTTCGCCGCCACGCCCCGCCACCACGAGCTCGCCGCCTCCACTACCGCAGCACGCCGCTGGCAGCTTCCCGATGCCGGTCGTTCACTGGAGTGCGTCGCCGCAGCTTCCGCTCGCCCCGCCTCCCGCAACAGCGCACCGCCGCCATCCTTGCTCGCTATCCCGCGCCTCCAGCCCGCACCCTCACCGGAGTTCGCCGCCCGGGGATCGTCAGATCTGGGGCCCAGGGACAGGATCCCGCTCGTCCTGCCTGGGATCCGTGCCACCCCTGGCCTCCCGCCGGTCGCCCCCCTCACCGGTGATGAGCAGCCGCCGCTGCCTCCCTACTTCATCCCTGCATTGAGTGGTGGTCGACGCCGGTCACCCCGCATCTTGGGCCTCCTCTCCAAGCGCCCGGCCCGACCGGCCCAGCGTCCACCGCGGCCCGTCTTCGTCTTCCCCGGACCACCTCATCCGCTCCAAGTTGGGCCAAGCCCAGTGGTGAGCAACCCACTAATGCTCGCCCGATGCACCTTTTAGTTATGTTACGCTCGCTTTGTCTGTTTTTTCGGCTAAGTCCCATAAACACATTATTTTGTGTGCATCTTGTGAGGCTTGTAACTTTTTGCATGGTGATCCAAATGAAGCATACGATATGTCAAAGTGTTCGTCCCGTGATGCTCTACATGTTAGTTGCATTTGCATGCATGTTACTGTTCATATTCATGTCTTAATCTTCGTTGCAAAACTGCTATGTGATGTTATTGTCAAGTCCTTGTTTGCTGTCAACAATATGTTAGCATGTTCGTGAGGGTGTAACTTTGTGCATGTTGGTCCAAATGGAGTGTATGATATGTCAAAATGTTCATTGTGAAGTGCTCTACATGATGGTCGCTGCTGCATTCATGATAGGTGCCATATTGCCATGTTTATCTCTGTTGCAAAAGTGAATGTGGCTGTTAAATGCTGAAACTTGTCACACGATGCTGATTTATCTTTTTCATATCTTTATGTGCGATTTTTATTTGAGCTACATGTCAACATGTTTTAGAAGCACCATCATGTCATCTTTGCTGTGGTGCAATCCACTTTTCACGATATGCCTTGTGGTAAGTGGAATAAGCTTGCAAATTGACCTACTCGCTGTTAGCTGATGTCTCACACTTGTTGAAAACTGCTAAGTCTGAAACTGTTATAACCTGATGCCATGTTTGCTTGATGCCCCAATAAAATCCATGAATGTTTTGGGATGTCCAATGACCATGTATTGAAGTCCATGATATGCTCTATTTCTTCATTCCTTTGTTTGCATATATGCCCTGCTGTAGCTTGTTGTTTTCATGCTCTCAAGTTACTATAAAATGTTTCTTTCAGCCTGTTAACAGTAAGTTCAATTTTGCCATGTGAATAGCTAGTGTTCTATGTAGCCTATGACCATGTTCTTGCCATAAGTAGCTTCATAAACATGTCTTCTTGCTGTTGGTTATATTCACATGCCATGATATGCTTTGAGATGAGTTGCACAAGCTTGCAAATATGCCTACTTGTCGTTACTGCTGCCATGTTTAGTTTTGTCACTAAGTCTGTGAATCTGTTATCTTTTGCAATCTTGCCATGATGTTTTGAGCATGTTCTAGTGGTGTTTGGTAGTAGCTCAGTGATCATGCTTATAGTGCTTGACATGTAAATGCTTGCCACGCCTTTTGTTGCTGTGAAATATTAGTGTATCATGTTGTTTTGATGTCAACTAAGTGCCATGTTGCTGTTTTGGGCAGCTTGTTGTTATATCCTGTTTTATGTGTATGTGATGAACCGTTGCTCCGTTTTGTGTGTGCTCTATATGAAACTTGTGTGTTTTTGCATGTAGATGCATAGTAACATGTTGTATATCTGTTTGGAGTGTGCTTGCTTGATGTTTGAATGCATCTTGCATCTTTGACATGCTTGACTTGTTTTGCTCATATCTTCTAGGCCGTAGGTCCGAATTAAATGAACTTTATATTTATTTCGAGTAGATCATTGTAAGTGCATCTAGTGCCACCCCTAGTTGGTTTTGGAGTATTGACGACAAACCTGGTTGAGGGACTAATGTGTTTGTGAGAATTGCAGGATAACACAGGTAGTAGTCCCTCATTGATTCGGTTTACCTACCAGAGATGACCGCTAAAAATGTATGAAGACATTGACGACAAAGGTGGTATATGAAGATATTCATATTGAAGACTATGATCAGAGAAGACATTGTGTGAAGACTATGGAGCGCGAAGACTTAGATGTTTCGTTGTTTCCTTTTCTTCTTTGTTGAGTCATAGGAACCACCGTACTATTAAGTGGGGTCCAAGTGAACAAAGTCAGAGTGACTGAAGTGATGCTCAACCAAATCCTATGTCTTTGAGCGAAGACAATGAGAGCAAATCTTATCCAGAGCTGGATGAGTCAGCTTTACTTGTAGCCCAAGTAAAGCTGTCGTGTGTGTTTGAAATCTGACCGTTGGAACACGTGTCAGATCCTTAGTGACCCAGGGTCACTTCGGACAAATCAGGTCGAGTTGCCTAGTGGCTATAAATAGCCCACCCCCTACACCATAAATTGGTGGCTGCTCAGAGTTATTACACGGCTTTTGTCGTTTGAGAGCAACCCACCTCCGAAGCATTTGAGAGAGAGATCCTTGCGAGGACAAAGCCCAAACACCCAGAGCCAAAGAGTGTTAGGCATCACTGAAGTCTTTCTGTCTGCGTGATCAGAAGACTTGTTACACTTGAGGACTGTGATTCCTCCAGCCGGTTAGGCGTCGCGTTCTGAGCATCCAAGAGTCATTGTGGATCGCCGGTGAACGAAGTCTGTGAAGGTTTGGAAGTCTACCTTGAAGACTTACCAGAGTGATTGGGCGAGGACTAGGTGTCCTTAGCTCAAGGGGAATAAGGTGAAGACGCGGTCTTCTGAGTTAAATCTCAGCCTCCCTAACCAGACATACAGTTGTCACAGCAACTGGAACTGGTCTAACAAATCACTGTCTTCCCCAAGCTACTGGTTCTATCTCTTCCATCTCTTTACTTACTGTTTGTCTTTGTGAAGTCATTGCCTGCTCGCCTTATCTGTTTGACTTCATTGTGTGACTACTTGTTCTGACTGGCTTCATACAATCTTCCATCCTGATCCATACTGCCTAGCTACTATTAGTCTTCATGCTTTCACTTCATTGAATACTTGACTATGGCTTGTCTAGTGTAGTCTACCTTTCGCTGCATATAAATAGGATCGGTTCTATCGTTTGTCTTCGAAACTTCCATGTTTTGAAGACTTTCATAAAAATTGCCTATTCACCCCCTCTAGTCGATATACAACCCTTTCAATTGGTATCAGAGCAAGGTACTCCCTTGTTCTGTGTGATTCGGTTTAACCACATGGAGTTTTATCTATGTTGACTGCAGGGATAATCAAAGTCTCCGCTGCGTGCCCCATCTTTGATGGCACTGAATACCCCTACTGGAAGAACAAGATGCGCATGCATCTTGAAGCCATTGATGTGGACCTCTAGTTTGTCGTCAAGAACGGCGTTCCCAAGACTGGTGAAGGTCTCACCCCTGCCGATGTCAAGAAGCTCGTTCAACTGGATTCCACTGCCAAAAATATCATCTGTGGTCATCTGAACAAAGGACAGTATGGTCGTGTGAGTGCTCTGGAAATGTCGAAGCAAGTCTGGGACTGGCTCTCTAAGGTCAACAAAGGCGTCTCAACTCAGAGAAATCAAAGGATCAGTGTCCTTCGCAACCTCTTCAATCGCTTCAAGAGAAACGACAATGAGAATGTCCAGCACACATTCAATCGCCTCACTGACATCACAAATGAGCTTCAGGCACTTGGCGCCACTGAGATCACCAAGCATGAAATCGTCAAGACACTCCTGAGATCACTTGACAGCTCATTTGACATCCTTTCCCTGATGATTCAAGAACGCCCTGACTTCAAGACTCTCGATCCGTCTGACATACTTGAGAGGCTCAACACACATGAGTTCCAGCTATCTGAGAAATGTGACATCTATGGTCCCAACTATGGCCGAACTCGCGCTTTGAAGGCAAAGGCTGCTTCCTCATCTGAAGAAGAATCTGACTGCATTCTGATGATCCTGAAGACATTGGAAAGGAGCTTGCCATGCTTGTGAAGAAGTTCCAGAAATTCACTAGGAAGAAACGCTTCAGAAAGTCTTCACGATCCAGCTCAAGAAATGATGAAGCTTCTACCCATGACTACAAGAAGAGAACATGTCATAAGTGCAAGAAATATGATTCTGAGTGTCCTCAATGGGACAATGAGAAGAAGAAGAAGAAGAGCAAGGAATATGATTCTGATGACAAGAAAAAGAAGAAACCCTCAATGTCTTCTTCCAAGTCTTCATCGAAGTATTCATCACACAAGAAGAATTCATCTGGCAAGGCTCGTGCGTTTGTTGGCAAGGAGATGGATTCAGAGGAGGAGTCTGCTTCAGAAGAAGCAGAGGTGGAGTCTGAGGAGGAGTCCGATTCTGGTGTTGCAAGTCTGTCTCTAGCCACAGCCTACGTTGCCAAGTCCATCTTCAACACGGAAGACAATGGCCCCGTCACCAACACTGATGTTGATGAGAACGACGACTCTGCTCCCACCTACTGCTTCATGGCACGCGGTGCCAATGTAAAATCATGCGATTCTTACTTTGAAACATCCAGCGAAGATGACTCAGATTGTGAATCCAAACCTAGCTACAAAACACTTGCTAAAATTGCCACTGAACAACAGAAAGTTATGGAACATATTCAAAAACTGTTAGACAAAAGCGATGACCTGTTGGACGCGGAAATGACCCGTTCTCAGTCCTTAATTGAAGACATAAAAAATATTCATGTTAAGTACGAGGAACTTGAGAGTCTTCATGAATCGCTCTCAAAAACTCATGAAAAGCTTTCCCACGATTATCTTCAAAGGAAGCGAGATCTTGAGAAATTGAAAGCGGCTCATGAAGATCTTCTAAAAGAAAATGAGTCACTCCACGCTCAACAGATCAGCTCAGCTCAGGAAGGATTTGAACCACCATGTCTAAAATGCATTGAGCGTGATAACGCTACATCTGTTGCTGAATGTTCTACTGCTGCCACTATAGCAATATCTTCAACTGCTGATGTGGTAACTAACACCTCTGCTGAGGATACCACTACTATTGCTGATGAAAATGCTAGGTTGAAGACTTTGCTTGAAACAGGGATGTTTAAAAGCCTCAAAGGGCATCAGACGTTATGTGATGTCCTCAAAAAGCAGATTCTGAACCGAAACCCTAGGAAAAAGGGTGTAGGGTTCGAGAGGAAAATGAATGTTGACGGTTCATACTGGAAGCCTGAGCAGTACCCCAAAACCACATGGGTTGCTGCAAAGGAACCTTCAGTGGATCCGCCTACCCTATCTGGCTTCACTTGTGCTAATCCTATTATCATTGATGAATCCTTTGATGCAAACTATAAAGTGTTTAAGAATCAGAATGGTGAAGTGTTTGCCAGGTATATTGGTACTAACTGCAGGAACGGGCCACCTATGAAGAAGATCTGGGTTCCCAAAGGTTGTCTTGAGAAGCTTCCAGCAAATGTCATCATGACGCCACCTGGGAAGAAGACAAACCCCAGACCAAAGGCTTCATACGGTCCTAAGGCTTCATACAGACACATGACTTACCCGAGTCACCCTAACGCCAATGTCTTGCAGGGAAATTATACTCAGACCCATGAATATGAGCGTGTTTCCTCAAACCGCTATATTCACAAAACAAAGAACTTCTCTGCTTATTCTTATGAGTATTATTCTCCTACTGCAAGACTATTTGCTAGGGCTCCAAAGCCAAAATTCTCAGATGCTGCTCTTAGACTCATTGCTTCTAAGCCACCCCTAAAGATGTGGGTGGTTAAGAAGAATTAACTTTCTCTTGCAGGGAAAGGTCTCCAGCCGAAAATCAAAGGCATCTGATGCTATTGCTGGGGACCTAAAATAACTTGTAGGGCGCAAGATCAAATGCCCAAATGGTCTTACTATGTATTTTGTTCCTGAATCACTTGCCAATCATCCTATCAGTCCCAACTTGGATCTAAGCTTTCATAATCCGCTTGTACGTCAAATGTTTATGCTTCACAATGACTATTCGTGAAGCCTATCCCCCTAACTGCACAGTAGGGTATGACACCAAAGACTTCAGGATGGATTATGGACAGCGGATGCACTAATCATATGACTGGAGATCGAAGTCTTCTTATGGACTCAACCTTACGTCCATCTGACAAGAGTCACATCACATTTGCTGATACTGGTAAAAGCAAGGTGTTGGGTCTAGGTAGAGTTGCAATCTCAAAGGATCAACACATGGATAAAGTCATGCTTGTTGAATCCCTTGGTTTCAACTTAATGTCTGTCTCAATGCTTTGTGACTTAAACATGATTGTGATATTTGGAAAATATCGTTGCCTTGTACTAATGGAATCTGACAAGTCTCTAGTATTTGAAGGATATCGGAAAGATGATCTGTATATGGTGGATTTCTCAGCAGGACCACAGATGGCCGTATGTCTTCTAGTAAAAGCTTCAGAGTGCTGGCTCTGGCATCGGAGGCTAGGACATGCCGACATGAGGAACTTGCACACTCTCGCAAAGAAGAAGCACGTCGTAGGCATCGAGGGCGTCAAGTTCAAGAAAGATCATCTGTGCGGTGCCTGTGAAGCTCGGAAGATGACTAGGGCCAAGAATCCCTCGAAGACAATCATGACAACATCCCAACCCTTCGAGCTGCTTCACATGGACTATATGGCCCTACTCACTACTCCACGTTCACTACTACAGCTTGTCTCTATGGCTTCGTCATTGTCGGTGATTATTCAAGATACACATGGGTGCACATAATTCTCTACAAGACTGAAGTGCAGGATGTCTTCAGACGCTTCGCCAACCGTGCCATGAGCAACTATGGCGTCAAGATCAAGCATATCAGAAGTGACAATGGCAATGAGTTCAAGAATACCGGCCTTGATCTTTATCTGGATACAATGGGAATCACTCATGAGTTCTCAGCTCCGTACAGACCTCAGCAGAATGGCATCGTGGAGCGCAAGAACAGAACCCTAATTGAGATGGCTCGAACGATGTTCGATGAATACAAGACACCAAGAAAGTTCTGGCCCGAAGCTATTGATACAACATGCCACATCATCAACCGTGTTTATCTTCACAAGCTTCTGAAGAAAACGTCCTATGAAGTCCTTACTGGCAAGAAGCCAAATGTCAGTTACTTCAGGGTATTTGGATCTAGGTGCTGGATCAAGGATCCACATCACAAATCAAAATTTGCACCAAAAGCACATGAACGTTTCATGCTTGGCTACGGAAAGGACTCGCACTCCTACAGAGTCTTCAACATCTTTCCCTATAAACTATGGATGTGCGGTTTGATGAAACGAATGGCTCACAAAGAGAGTTCCTGCCAAATGTGCTGGATGAAGCTCCACCCAGTGAATCTATCAAGCTAATGGGAATAGGTGAAATCATGCCTTCTGAAGCACAGCCTGACGAGGAACTCATCATTTCTGCTCCCAATCAACCTGAAGACAATGCTCAGCCTGAAGACAATCCTCCTGATGATGACAATGACCAGCAAGAGCAAAATCTTCGTCCAGTTCATCCTCGTGTTGCAAATGAAGTACAAGTTGAGAGGATAATTGACAACATCAATGCACCTGGTCCACTCACTCGTTCAAGAGCAACACATCTAGCAAATTTCTATGGGCACTTTGCATTTGTCTCGATATCTGAACCCAAGAAAGTTGCTGAAGCCTTCATGGAACCTGAATGGATTCAAGCTATGCAAGAAGAGCTTCAACAGTTTGAGCTGAACAACGTATGGGAACTTGTCAAGCGTCCTGACCCCCGCAAGCACAACATAATATGCACAAAATGGATATATCGCAACAAGCAACATGAGCATGGTCAAGTTGTCAGAAACAAAGCTCGTCTCGTTGCTCAAGGATACACTCAGATTTAAGGGATTGACTTCGATGAAACATTTGCTCCTGTGGCTAGGCTTGAAGCTATTCGCATACAGATAGCCTATGCAAACCATCACAACATACTTCTGTATCAAATGGATGTGAAGAGTGCCTTTCTCAATGGCAAGATTGAAGAAGTGTATGTTGCACAACCACCTAGCTTTGAAGATCCAAAACATCCTGACATGGTATACAAGCTCAGCAAGGCACTGTATGGCCTCAAACAAGCCCCTCGTGCTTGGTATGACACTATCAAAGACTTCCTGAAGAGCAAAGGCTTCAAACCTGGTTCCCTGGATCCCACACTCTTCACGAAGACATATGATGGTGAACTGTTTGTTTGCCAAATCTATGTGGATGACATTATCTTTGGCTGCACTGACAAAAGATATAGTGATGAGTTCGGTCACATGATGCAAGAGCAATATCAGATGTCCATGATGGGTGAGCTGAAGTTCTTCCTTGGTCTTCAAATTCGTCAGCAAAGCAACGACATCTTCATATCTCAAGAGAAATACCTCAAAGATTGCCTGAAGAAGTTTGGTATGCAAGACTGCAAATGATACACAACGCCTATGCCAACTAAAAGTCATCTGAGTCCCGACGCCAATGGTAAAGATTTCGATCAAAAGGTATATCGCTCCATGATTGGTTCTTTACTTTATTTATTATGTGCATCTAGGCCAGATATTATGCTTAGTGTTTGCATGTGTGCTTGATTCCAAGCGGCACCAAAGGAATCGCATCACTTAGCTCTGAAGCAAATTCTTCGATATTTGGCTTACACCCCAACGCTAGGATTATGGTATCCAAAGGGCTCAGAGTTTGATCTAGTTGGATTCTCAGATGCTGATTATGCTGGTGACAAAGTTGATCGCAAGTCTACATCAGGCACATGTCACTTTTTGGGACGATCACTTGTCTGTTGGTCTTCAAAGAAGCAGAACTGTGTATCACTCTCGACTGCTGAATCTGAATACATTGCTGCTGGATCTTGCTGCGCTCAGCTTCTCTGGATGAAGCAAACTCTCAAGGACTATGGTGTCTATCTGAAGCATGTGCCACTCTATTGCGACAATGAAAGAGCCATCAAGATTGCCAACAACCCAGTTCAACACTCGAAGACAAAGCACATTGAAATTTGTCATCACTTTCTCAGAGATCATGTCATGAAGGAAGATATTGATATCATACACGTCAACACTGAAGAGCAACTGGCAGATATGTTCACAAAGCCCTTGGATGAGAAAAGGTTTTGCAAGTTGCGATGTGAGCTAAATATCTTAGAATCCTCGAATATCCTGTAATCAGGCACACATCCTAACACTTATGCATGTTGATGACTTAGATGTGCAATACACGACGTAAAGTATGTCTTCAATCAATGAAGACTTACATTCTGAGTGTGAATACATTAACGCGGAATTTGACTTTGGAGCGCCATGATAATTGTGCGTCGTGTCTGGGTCTAATACTTCCTATACGGTGGGTAACGCCACCACC
Organism: Secale cereale; assembly: GCA_902687465.1. Classification (NCBI taxonomy): domain Eukaryota; kingdom Viridiplantae; phylum Streptophyta; class Magnoliopsida; order Poales; family Poaceae; genus Secale; species Secale cereale. The sequence goes on along the minus strand of LR738713.1, from coordinate 391,274,594 downwards.
AAATCTTTGCTTGAAGTGTTTCTCTTGGCGTTACATTTGCATAATCTTCGCATTTGATTTATCTTCATATATAGACTTGTCTTCTGTCCTCTACAACATTCACTTATAGCTATGTCTTCTTATTTGAATCTTTTGAACTAAGTGAATGTGATCGGACCCTAACCTCTCTATGCTTTCTCACCTCAAACTCTATCTATCCAAATCATATGCATTCAGTTGGAACCGTCGAATGTCTTCTCTACGTTCTTGTCAGTAGAAGATACAGAGACAAACATTAAATCTGTTTTAATGCTCAATCCTTATTGCCTGAAATCCGGAGAAGCCAGAATGACCACCCCGACAGTCCAGGCGTTCGTGGGCACATGGAACAACTCCCCGTGTGTTGCACGTCCGCCACGTGTCCCTCAGATGTGAACCGCAGGGGCACCTGCGTAATTGTGCTGTGCCGTCTCCCTTCCTTATAAATGCCCGTCCCATCACGGTCAAAAATTATTCTACCACCTCTCCACCTCGACCAACCCTGGCACCTCCGCTAGCTCTCGACGCCGCCGCCGACGAAGCGCTTAGCTGCCGCGACCTCATCTTCTCCGCCGTCGCCGTAGGTGTCCTCCGTTGCCAAGTTAGGGCACGGAAGATCGAACTGCTTGGCCTCCACTTCGTCTCCGTCTAGCAGTTCATCGTGTGGTCAATTAAAATCCTCTTTTTACCGTCTTCTTGATCCGATAGATTCATCCTTTCTACCATTAGAAGTTTCTGCCTCCACATATTTGGCTCTATCATGTCTGCATCACATACGTTGCCTAGTATATTCGCTTATGCTTCACACGTAGTTAGATTCCTCACTTGTACCTATTCTTGGATCCGTACAATTCGGGAACCAACTCTCAACATATAAGTGAATGTCTTCGCGCTATGAGGTCAATGTCTTCTAAACTGATTTATCTTCAAAATCTTCTGAGAATGCATATGACCTATTCCCCTTCCCTCGCATCTCTGATGCTGTCACAGGTACATGTCCGTGGGAGAATCCCTTGGTTCTCATAGTCTGCATTCATTTGCAGAATTCTTACAACATCACATCAACTCTCCCGAAGCCAGTTCCTGTCTGACTAGCAGACGGAAGCCTTTGACAGTGTTAAAGCCTTTCAGTTTGAACCCAATGGCAATTGAGAAATCTGTTAGGAAGGGTGGCAGACAGTGCCGTGGAAACACCTCCAGAGATTTGCCTCCTAACCTCCATGAGATGTACAAAACTGTCCCAGAGGAGGACTACAATCAGAGAAAAACTCGAATCCAATGGATTTGAAGATATTGGGCAGAACGGTGGTTCAAGTACATGTTTGTGACCCAGGAGTATGCTGAGAAGAATGCCATCAAGCCACCATGGGGAGACATTTTGTACAAAAATCTTCCACCCAGGTCCCAAGCTGAAGCCATTGCCCAAGGCTTCTATCCTTGCATGGTCCGAGGGCCACAACCAGCAGATGCCGACCCATCATCATTGCTATGGTGTCGTGACGACAATCTGTTCAAGCGCAACCTCCAGTATGCCAAGAACTCGGCCAAGGAGAACAAGAAAACTTGGGGATTAGACTTCAACCCTGGCCCCTCTGCGCCTCGTGCCGATGGCACACGCGAAGCTGAACCAAATCTTGTTGGGCCCTTCTACAACTTAGAAGAACTCATCTCTCACATAAGGGTTCAAGGGGCGGATGTGGATCAACCTGCAGACGACGCTGACTTTGATGAAGCGCCTGCACCTCCGAAGCCAAAGAAGAAGAAGAAATCCAAGGCTTCAAAGCCTTGCACTCCACCAACAACTTCAAGAGTGAATCATTTGGCCACTGCTCCACCTGCACCAAGTGTGCAGTCTGAAGATCACTCTCGCATCTCCAAGCCGAAGAAGCCAAAGAAGAAGCCCATGCACAACCCCAGTCCTGCTCTGACTCCTGATGCTGTTCTGAGGAATGCGAATGAAGCCATTTATCTGTCAAGTGATGAAGATCTTGCTGATGACGGTCTTGAGCAACTGATAAAGAGCAAGCAAGATGCAGAAATCTTCAATGACTTGCCTCTCTTTGACGTGGCAGTCATTAATAACTTCATTGATGAGTGGTTTGACACCCCCAATCTCAGCTTCGATGATCTGCAACTTCCGATTGGCCTGAGCGTCTCACTCAACGGCGCCATTGCTTCTGAGCTAGCTCTTGCTTAGAACATTGTTGAGCTGAAGCATAAGATTGATTATGAAAAGGCTCAGTTCAAGAAGCATATGGCCAAGCTCAGCGTCCAAGATATCTAGAATTTCAAAGTCATGATGCATGAGCTCAAGGAAGCCTTTCACAAGAAGCGTGAAGAAGCTAAAGGTTCTCGTGAGCGCATAAAGGCCTTGGCTGCCAAGTGTGTTCAAGCTTACAATGAAGCTGAGAAGCGCAAGGCCCTTGGGCGTCCAGGCATCGACCCCAGGATGGCTGCAAAGAAGAAGAAGCCAACTGTGGCCCCGACTGAAGAATCAAGGCAGAAAGAACCTCACATTGTCTTCCCTGCCAGCATGACAAGCTCGAAGCCTAAGGTCCCCACAGTTGCTTCAGAACTCAAGAAGACAAAGGTGGCTGAAGCCGAACCTCGCAAGCGCAAGAACACCACTGATGATGCTCCACCCACCAAGAAGCACAAGATCAAGAAGGTCCGGGCTGCTCCCACAGAGCCCCTTGTCGTCGAGCCAATTTCTGTTGCTCGTCCTGCATCTAACAACAAGAATGTCGTCTGACTGTTCATGAGCCTGCTTCCACAGAGGCCCCTGAAGACATTCCAGCTGTTGACCCCACCGCAGCTGAAGACATTGGTCCTCATGACAATGTTGGATATGATGAAGTCCTTCCTCAGATCAAATACAATGTGGTATCATCGCCTGTTCTCACGAAAAGCGAACACATAAGCATTGGTCGTCCATTGACACCAATTGCTCAGGATGACTCATGGGCTGATCACCCACAAGACACACCAGTTACTCCCCCAACACATGTCACCACTCCAGTGGTTGACGATGAAGACTTTGAGGCCCAACCAACTCCATCTCCACAAGCGTCGCCAGTGTTTCGCAGGCTTCGCAAAGGACCAAGGCCTCAAGTCAATCAATCAAGTATTCCAGAAGGATATGAGCACCAATCTGTTCTTGAAGCCTCTCCTACTGTGAACCTCCCTGAGTCTGAAGCCAAAGCGGCTGAAGATATTCTGGCTGCATCAGCCGATGAAACAAGAGAAGAAGAAGCACGTGTTGCCACACCCCCTGCCGACCAAGTTGTTCTCGAGGAGAACGTATCCGACCCTCCAGCTCCTGAAGTGGAGGTTACACATTCTGAGGCTGCCACCAAAACCTCCACTGAAGCCAATGACGTTGTCATGGCTGAAGCTAATGTGGTGCCTGAATCCAATGTGGTGCCTGAAGTGATAGCACCTGAAGCCAATGCTGCACCTGACGCAAATCAGCAGCCTGAAGTCAATGCCACTGCTCCTGTTCCGCCTCCAAGGCCACATACTATCGAGCAAGCATACAACAAAGATGACCAGCTCATCTCTGTCAAATGGCCTCTTCTGGTTCCTCCGCCCGCTGCTGATCCGCCCGCTGCTGGTCCTCAATTTGATTACCACGTCGAGCACAGGCCTCAGGTTCAGAAGCCAAAGCCAAGACTGCCCAGGTTCCCAGGTACTGCCACTTCGCCAGGGTCCTTCAATGCTAATGGCTTCATTGCGCACAACACTTTCTTTGATAGCGCCAAGAACCCCTACTCCAAACCAATGATTTCATCAGATAGGTTCTGGAGCTATCAACATCGCATCTATTATTCACGAGTTCTCTATGATCAAGGGCGCATCTTCCCACATATGCGTTTTGACACTAAAGCCATTACTGGGTTGCCCTGTCTTGAAGAAGCTCTTGATTGCTTCTGTGATGCTAGACTGCTGAACTTTGTGACTGATAAAGAGCATTGGAACGAAGAGCTGCTTCTGCAATTCTATGCAACCCTCCACATTCGCGGATACAGCAGGGATCCGAAGACATGGGTCCTTGAGTGGATGACAAGAAATGTCCATCATGAAGCCAAAGCCTTTGACCTCATTGAGCTAACTGGCCTGCCCACTCCAGGAGAACTACATGAACCTGGTTGTCAACGACACAGCGAAGCTTTGGAGAGTATCTTTCAGAAGCCAAAGCCCAACATGAGCCAAATGCTGAGCATGATGAAGCCCTTGCCACTCGATGTTGAGTACCCAAAGGAGTTCTTTGTTGAAGACCTTGAGTATCTGCCACGCACTATATATCATATCATCAGACAAACTCTATGGCTTGTCAAAGGACACTCTTCATCAGCCAAACTTGAAGGAACAATGAAGACATTGGTCTTCTATATCTTCAATGGCATCAGCTTCAATGCTCAAGACTTCTTTATCAGGCAGTTGGCTGTGTCAGGCTCTGATATCTTTGGACTTAAGTTCTACGCTCCATCGATCATGCACCTCATCAAGCTTCATTCTGCCATCAACTATCAGCCTTCTGCTCGCAACCATCTCATATTCTTGCGAGAGGTTGATATGTCAGTTGAAGCCATATACCAAGAGCCTACCAAAGAGCCTATTTATCTTCATAATGCTGGTCACCAAAGCTTCACTCAGCCCATTGAAGGAGTTCCAGCAGTCACTCGTCTTTATCCTCTGGCTGGCCATACTCGCTTACCTCGCCATGCAGAGACTGAAGCTACTGAGAGCACCATTGCCCAAAGGCCTCGAAAGCGATCTCGTGTTCTCAATGACCGAGAACTTCTCGTTGCCTTACATCAGAAACAGGATAAGCATCACTACTGGCTGAAGCGTTAGATGCAAAGCCTCTTGGTGGACGTCAATCGTATTCGCAACCTTGCCACCAAGAATGCCTTTGTTGCTCATGAAACCTGTCGGAGGTCATGGAAGAGTTTGACATTGCTGAGTGCTGAAGCAGATCTTCAAGACGATGGCTTCACTGAAAGATTCAAGTTTGACAACACTCCCCCAAGGAATGTTGTCTTGCGTCGAACTCCGTCTCTTGAAGACTCTGACTATTCCTCCTCCGCTGCAACGGTGGATGCCAGAGTGATCGATGATCAAGATGATGCTACCTCACCACCTCCTCCTTTGACGCGGGTCGACACTGCTCCAACTTCTTCTGCACCGCCAAACACCAATGCCGACCCTGCTTCTTCTCCTACTCCAACTGGGAACGAGTAGAGGCTCTATATCTTCAAACCTTTTTGGTCCTTACTGACAAAAGGGGGAGAAGCATATGAGTTGATAGTCTTCAAGCGGGTCCATATGGGAGGGTGTTTTATATTTTTGCCTAGTGTTTACAACTCTCGTTTTTGCTACATTTGGTTCTTTGAGTTGTAACACTTGAACTTGATGGTCGTCTGCTACGTTTTCTGATACTCTCTAATGCGATGATAAATTCCGCACTTTATTCATTCTGCAGACGTCCATTTCTCATTATGCATATCATTATATTTGAAATATCAATTGTGCATGATGATCTCCACAAGTACAACCTGCCATGTGCATTTGCATTCAAAAGCAAGTTAATTATATGCACATCTTCAGGGGGAGCCTTTTGCTACTTATGATGACAATACCTTTATCCTTTACAATTTCACATACTTTTATCCCCGTTGAAAACTTCAACTAGTTTGTCATCAATCACCAAAAAGGGGGAGATTATAAGTGCATCTAGTGCCACCCTTAGTTGGTTTTGGAGTATTGACGACAAACCTGGTTGCGGGACTAATGTGTTTGTGAGAATTGCAGGATAACACAGGTAGTAGTCCCTCATTGATTCGGTTTACCTACCGGAGATGACCCCTAAAAATGTATGAAGACATTGACGACAATGGTGGTATATGAAGATATTCATATTGAAGACTATGACGAGAGAAGACATTGTGTGAAGACTATGGAGCGCGAAGACTTAGACGTTTCGTTGTTTCTTTTTCTTCTTTGTTGAGTCATAGGAACCACTGTACTGTTAAGTGGGGTCCAAGAGAACAAAGTCAGAGTGACTGAAGTGATGCTCAACCAAATCCTATGTCTTCGAGCGAAGACAATGAGAGCAAATCTTATCCAGAGCTGGATGAGTCCGCTTTACTTGTAGCCCAAGTAAAGCTGTCGTGTGTGTTTGAAATCTGACCGTTGGAACACGTGTCAGTTCCTTAGTGACCCAGGGTCACCTCGGACAAATCAGGTCGGGTTGCCTAGTGGCTATAAATAGCCCACCCCCTACACCACAAATTGGTGGCTGCTCAGAGTTATTACACGGCTTTTGTCGTTTGAGAGCAACCCACCTCCGAAGCATTTGAGAGAGAGAGATCCTTGCAAGGACAAAGACCAAACACCCAGAGCCAAAGAGTGTTAGGCATCACTGAAGTCTTTCTGTCTGCGTGATCAGAAGACTTGTTACACTTGAGGACTATGATTCCTCCAGCCGGTTAGGCGTCACGTTCTGAGCATCCAAGAGTCATTGTGGATTGCCGATGAACGAAGTCTGTGAAGGTTTGGAAGTCTACCTTGAAGACTTACCAGAGTGATTGGGCGAGGACTAGGTGTCCTTAGCTCAAGGGGAATAAGGTGAAGACGCAGTCTTCTGAGTTAAATCTCAGCCTCCCTAACCAGACGTATAGTTGTCACAGCAACTGGAACTGGTCTAACAAATCACTGTCTTCCCCAAGCTACTAGTTCTATCTCTTCCCTCTCTTTACTTATTGTCTGTCTTTGTGAAGTCATTGCCTACTTGCCTTATCTGTTTGACTTCACTGTGTGACTACTTGTTCTGACTGGCTTCATACAATCTTCCATCCTGATCCATACTGCCTAGCTGCTATTAGTCTTCATGCTTTCACTTCATTGAATACTTGACTATGGCTTGTCTAGTGTAGTCTACCTTTCGCTGCATATAAATAGGATTGGTTCTATCGTTTGTCTTCGAAACTTCCATGTTTTGAAGACTTTCATAAAAATCGCCTATTCACCCTCTCTAGTCGATATACAGCCCTTTCAATCATCATGGTGCATGTTAGCCTGTTGTTTAACAACTTCAACTTAAGGTTTATTCAGATCTGGACCAATTTTGCAATTTGCATATGGGGACTTACCGGAGTTGTTGTATGTTGTTTCCGACCTCATTTAAACTTGTTTGGTTGTGTTGGTCTTGTATGAATCATCCCTTGCCATGTTTTGCATCATATAGACTTGTATTGCATCATACTTGGTTGAGCATCATGTCTTGTTCTTGTGTTGTGTGTTTACCATGTTGTGGGCTTCTTCTCGCTAGTTCATATTCCGTTGTGAACGTGAGGATTTGTTCGTCTACACTTGGTTCGTCTTCGTGGCTTCTTCTTCGTCTTCTTCATGGACTCGTTCTTCTTCCTTGTGGGATCTCACGCAAGATGACCGTCACCTTGGATACCCTTACTAACATTGCTATGCTAGTTGTCTCGATGCTATCGCTATATGTCGCACTACCTATCTATTTGTTGTCAGCCTCTCCTTGTTGCCATGAAACCTCTAACCTTTGACACCTTCCCAGCAAACCGTTGTTTGGCTAGGTTACCACTCGCTCAGCCCCTCTTATAGCGTTGTTAGTTGCAGGTGAAGATGAAGATTGCTCCATGTTGGATCTTGGTTGTTGGAATATCACAATATCTATTATTATTATTAACACACCTATATACTTTGCAATGGGTGGAAGGCTTGGCCTTTTGCTCGGTGTTTTGTTCCACTCATGCCACCTTAAGAACCGATAAACCGACGTTATGTTCCTTGATTTTGCGTTCCTAATGCGGTTGGGTATATGGGGATCCCATGATAGTTCGTCTTTGAATAAAACTCCTCCAGCAAGGCCCAACTTTGGTTTTAATTTGCAATATAATAAAAACTTAATTAATTAATTTAATTGCATAGGGAGTTAGCGCTACTCGAGGATTCTTCTACATACAGGGAGGCAGTGCTGATGGTGTTTGTCCCAAACTGGCGGACTGCGGGGCTGCCTCGGGGAAACTCGGGGTATCTGGCTCCTGTAGGATGTCCCATCCGGTCATGGCCTGAGATGAGATACGCGCGGCTACTATCAGGGTGTCGGCACACCGGGAGGTCTTGCTGGACTTGTTTTACCATTGTCGAAATGTCTTGTGCACCGGGATTCCGAGTCTGGTCGGGTTGTCCCTAAGATAAGGGGTATTATTATTTTTACCTCTGCTGACCGTGAGAGCTTGTTATGGGCTAAATTGGGACACCCATGTAGGGTTATGATCTTTCGAAAGCCGTGCCCGCGGTTATGTGGCAGATTGGAATTTGTTAATGTCCGGTTGTAGAAAACTTGACAGAGGATCCGAATTAAAATACACGAACCGCGTGAGTAACCGTGGCCGTCTCTTTTCACTTTGAGAAGAGAACACAGTGGGGTTATGTTTGACTCGTAGGTAGTTCAGGATCTCTAGCGATCATTACTAGGTTGCGAGCCTTTACGTAGATGCTCATCTTATTCTTGTACTCGTAAGTTAGCCACCATATTATGCTTAGCCGCTGCTGCAACCTCACCACTTATCTTCTCCTTACCCATTAAGCTTCAAGTCTTGATACCCATGGCTATGGGATTGCTGAGTCCTTGATAGGTCTCCAACGTATCTAATTTTTTTATTGTTACATGCTATTATTTATGATGTTTTGGATGTTTAATGGTCTTTGTTATACACTTTTATATCATTTTGGGACTAACCAACTAACCCAAAGGCCCAGTCCAGATTGCTGTTTTTTGCCTGTTTCAGGGTTTTACAGAAAAGGAATATCAAACAGAGTCCAAACGGAATGAAACCTGCGCGAGAGATATTTTTGGAGAAAATTACGCACGGGAGACTTAAGAACCACGGAGTAGGGCACACGTGGCGCCCACGAGGGTGCCCCCCCCTATGGGGCGCGCCCCTGCCTCGTGGGCCCCATGTTTGGCCCCCGATGCCCTCCTTCCTCCTATATATACCTACGTACCCCGAAACCATCAGAAGAGGAGAGAAAACCCTAGTTCCACCGTTGTAACCTTCTGTTCCCGTGAGATCCCATCTTGGGGCCTGTTCCAGAGCTCCGCCAGAGGGGGGATCTACCATGGAGTGCTTCTACATCATCATCATCGCCTCACCATGAGTGGTGAGTAGTTTACCACAGACCTTCGGGTCCATAGCTAGTATCTAGATGGCTTCTTCTCTCTCTTTGGATCTCAATACAAAGTTCTCCTCGGTCTTTGAGGAGATCTATTCGATGTAATCTCTTTTTGCGGTGTGTTTGTCGAAATCCGATGAATTGTGGGTTTATGATCAAGATTATCTATGATAAATATTTGGTTCTTCTCTGAACTCTTTATGTATGATTATAATATCCTTGCAAGTCTCTTCGAATTATTGGTTTGGTTTGGCCTACTAGATCTATAGTTCTTGCAATGGGAGAAGTGCTTGGCTTTGGGTTCAACCTTGCGGTGTCCTTTCCCCGTGACAATAGGGGCAGCAAGGCACATATTGTATTGTTGCTATCGAGGATAAAAAGATGGGGTTTATATCACTAAGTTTGAGTTTATCCCTCTACATCATGTCATCTTGCTTAAGGCGTTACTCTGTTCATATGCACTCAATACACTAGATGCATGCTGGATAGCGGTCGATGCGTGGAGTAATAGTAGTAGATGCAGAATCGTTTCGGTCTACTTGTCTCGGACGTGATGCCTATATATAATTATCATGCCTAGTTAGTCTCATAATTATTCGCTTTTCTATCAATTGCTCGACAGTAATTTGTTTACCCGCCATAGAATATCGCTATCATGAGAGAAGCCACTAGAGAACATTATGCCCCCCGAGTCTATTCTCAACATATCAATCTACAATCTACTTTACTTTTCCACTTTTACTTTCTGTTCTTATAACCAAAAATACCAAAAATATCAAACTATCATCTCTATCAGATCTCACTTTCGTAAGTGATCGTAAAGGGATTGACAACACCTTATCGCGTTGGCTGCGAAGTTCTTATTTGTTTGTGCAGGTGCGAGGGACTCGCGCGTGGTCTCCTACTGGATTGATACCTTGGTTCTCAAAAACTGATGGAAATACTTACGCTACTGTGCTGCATCACCCTTTCCTCTTCGAGGAGATACAACGCAAGCTCAAGAAGTAGCAAGAAGAATTTCTGGCGCCGTTGCCGGGGAGGCTTACGCAAAAGTCATATACTAAGTACCTATCACAAACCCTTATCCTTCACATTACAATTTTTGCCTCTCGCTTTCCTCTCCCCCACTTCACCCTTGCCCTTTTATTTGCCCTTCTTCTGCCGTGTGTTTATCGTTCGCTTGCCTCTTGTTTGCTTGTGTGTTGCTTGCTTGCTTGTCGTCATGGCTAGCCCCTTATCTGCTCCTTTGTCTCCCGAGTTTGAAGTTCTTCAGTTCAAGCAAAAACAAGGAGAAAAATTTAAAAGATGCTCGGTTTAGGATGATGGAATCTTATCGTAAGTGCACCTTAGAGGTGAATTTTAGAATCTTGCTTCGTAATTTTTATCTCATAGACAACTCTTGGATTGCGTTGCCAAAGGGAATTTTATCAAAATCGATCCTAGTATTGCACATGAAATTATAAAGGGAATAGTGGGAACACTACCTCCCCACAATGGGTCACATCGAACCCAGGAAGGGACGCAAGTTTTTGAGAAAATTTGCGAAGTAGCAAAAATACTACAAAAGTCTCTTGAACCTCTTAAGAGTGTTAGTGCGAATCTCCACCACATGAATTTGTTGATTACCCTTTGTAATAAGCGGTTGGATTCTTTAGACCTAAAGATTTCCGAATACGAAGGGAAACGTAAAGAACCTCCCGGATTCGAGCTTGACACCATTAAAAGAGTGAAGATCAAAGATGGCATTCCCTAGATCTATCCTTGTATCGTGCCTAGCCAGGGGCGTAAAACGATAGCGCTTGTTGGGAGGCAACCCAATTTTATATATTTTTGTTTTTTGCTTCTGTTTAGGAATAAATATTGCATCTAGCTTCTGTTTAGATGTGGTTTTGTGTTTTAATTAGTGTTTGTGCCAAGTAGAACCTTTGGGAAGACTTGTGTGAAGTTTATATGATCTTGCTATGAAAAACAGAATCGTTAGCGCTCGCTAGAATGGTCACCAGACTTTATTGGGGCGTGCTATTTAGTTGATTCTTTTTGCAGATGATTAATTGACAAATTCCCCACTTTTACCAATTTAGTTTGAATTTTTTGGAGTTACATAAGTATGCGAAAACTGTAGATTACTACAGATTGTTCTGTTTTTGACATATTCTGTTTTTCGGGTGTTCTTTGCTTATTTCAATGCATCTATGAGTAGTATTGGGAAGTATGAATCATAGATATGTTGGAATACAATAGGTTTAACACCAATATAAACAAAGAATGAATTCATTGCAGTACCTTTGAGTAGTGGTTTGCTTTCTTATACTAACGGAGCTGACGAGTTTTTTGTCTAAGTTTTGTGTTGTGAAGTTATCAAGTTTTGAGTATTGCTTTGATGCACTATGGAACAAAGAGTGGCAAGAGCCTAAGCTTGGGGATACCCAAGGCACCCCAAGGTAAAATTCAAGGACAACCAAAAGTCTAAGCTTGGGGATGCCCCGGGAAGTTATCCTCTCTTTCGTCTTCATCCATCAGTAACTATACTCGGAGCTATATTTTTATTCACCACATGATATGTGTTTTACTTGGAGCGTCTTGTATAATTTGAGTCTTTGCTTGTTAGTTTTCCACTATTATCCTTGCTGGACACACCTATTTGAGAGAGTTAAATATGGCCTAGGAATTGTTAGAACACTCTATGTGCTTCACTTATATCTTTTGAGTTGAATAGTTTTTGCTCTAGTGCTTCGCTTATATCTTTTAGAGCACGGTGGTGATTATATTTTGTAGAAATTGTTGAACTCTCATGCTTCACTTATATCCTTTTGAGAGTCTATTAAAACATCATGGTAATGTGTTTAAGCTATAAAACTAGTCTTCACATGATAGACATCCAATATCAATGTAGTAAAAACTTTCACACTAAGTGCATTGAATATGATGAGAAGTTGGATGCTTGATAATTGTTTTGAGATAGGAGGATTGTGATATTCGAGTCATGCTGATGGAGTTATTATGAAATTGAGAAATACTTGTGTTAAGGTTAGTGATTCCCGTAGCATGCACGTATGGTGAACCGCTATGTGACGAAGTTAGAGCATGAGGTATTTGTAAAGTGTCAACCTTTGTGTGGAGGTCGGGGGCGCACAATGGTTAACTCCTACCAACCTCCCCCCTAGGAGAATATGCGTTGATTGCTTTGTTTTGATGACTCATAGATTTTTGCAATAAGTATATGAGTTCTTTATGACTAATGTTGAGTCCATGGATTATACGCACTCTCACCCTTCCACCATTGCTAGCCTCTCTTGTATCGCGCAACTTTCGCCGGTACCATACACCCACTATATATCCTTCCTCAAAACAACACCATATATATTCCTCAAAACAGCCACCATACCTACCAATCATGGCATTTCCATAGCCATTCCGAGATATATCGCCATGCAACTTTCCACCGTTCCGTTCATATGACACGCTTCATATTGTCATATTGCCATGCATGATCATGTAGTTGACATCGTATTTGTGGCAAAGCCACCATGCATAATTTTTCATACATGTCACTCTTGATTCATTGCACATCCCGGTACACCGCCGGAGGCATTTATATAGAGTCATACTTTGTTCTAGTATCGAGTTGTAATTCAATGAAAGTGTGATGATCATCATTATTAGAGCATTGTCCCATGTGAGGAAAGGCTAAATCAATAAAGCCCCTCCAAAAAAAAGAAAAAAAAAGAAAGGCCAAACAAAGAAAAAAAGAAAGGCCAAAAAAATAAAATAAAAGAAAAAGGGACAATTGCTACTATCTTTTTCCACACTTGTGCTTCAAAGTAGCACCATGTTCTTCATGATAGAGAGTCTCATGTTTAGTCACTTACATATACTAGTGGGAATTTTCATTATAGAACTTGGCTTGTATATTCCAATGATGGGCTTCCTCAAATGCCCTAGGTCTTCATGAGCAAGCAAGTTGGATGCACACCCACTAGTTTCTTTTGTTGAGCTTTCATACATTTTAAACTCTAGTGCATCCGTTGCAAGGCAATCCCTACTCACTCACATTGATATCTATTGATGGGCCTCTCCATAGCCTGTTGATACGCCGAGTCGATGTGAGACTATCTCCCTCCTTTTTGTCTTCTCCACAACCACCTCTCTATTCCACGCATAGTGCTATGTCCATGGCTCACGCTCATGTATTGCGTGAAAGTTGAAAGGTTTGAAAGAATAGAGTATGAAAACAAGTGCTTGGCTGAAATCGAGGTTGTGCATGATATGAATATTTTGTGTGATGAAGAGGGAGCATAGCCAGACTATATGATTTTGTAGGGATAACTTTCTTTAGCCATAGTATTTTGAGAAGACATGATTTCTTTGTTAGTATGCTTGAAGTATTATTATTTCTTATGTCAATATAGACTTTTGTCTTGAATCTTTCAGATCTAAACATTCATGCCACAATTAAGAGAATTACATTGAAAAACTATGTTGGTTAGCATTCCACATCAAAAATTATGTTTTTACCATTTACCTACTCGAGGACGAGCAGGAATTAAGCTTGGGGATGCTTGATACGTCTCCAATGTATCTATAATTTTTTATTGTTCCATGCTATTGTTTATGATGTTTTGGATGTTTAATGGGCTTTGTTATACACTTTTATATTATTTTTGGGACTAACCTAATAACCCAAAGGCCCAGTCCAGATTGCTGTTTTTTGCCTATTTCAGGGTTTTACAGAAAAGGAATATCAAACGGAGTCCAAACGGAATGAAACCTTCGGGATAGATATTTTTGGAGAAAATCACGCACGGGAGACTTAAGAACCACTGAGTAGGGCACATGTGGTGCCCATGAGGGTGGGGGCGCCCCCCCCCCTATAGGGCGCGCCCCCTGCCTCGTGGGCCCCACGTTTGGCCCTCAGTGCCCTCCTTCCTCCTATATATACCTACGTACCTCGAAACCATCAGAAGAGGAGAGAAAACCCTAGTTCCACCGCCGTAACATTCTGTTCCCGTGAGATCCCATCTTGGGGCCTGTTCCGGAGCTCCGCCGGAGGGGGGATCTACTACGGAGTCCTTCTACATCATCATCATCGCCTCACCATGAATGGTGAGTAGTTTATCACGGACCTTCGGGTCCATATCTAGTATCTAGATGGCTTCTTCTCTCTCTTTCGATCTCAATACAAAGTTTTCCTCGGTCTTCGAGGAGATCTATTCGATATAATCTCTTTTTGCGGTGTGTTTTTCGAGATCCGATGAATTGTGGGTTTATGATCAAGATTATCTATGAGAAATATTTGGTTCTTCTCTGAACTCTTTATGTATGATTATAATATCCTTGCAAGTCTCTTCGAATTATTGGTTTGGTTTGGCCTACTAGATCTATAGTTCTTGCAATGGGAGAAGTGCTTGGCTTTGGGTTCAATCTTGCGGTGTCCTTTCCCAGTGACAGTAGGGGCAGCAAGGCACGTATTGTATTATTGACATCGAGGATAAAAAGATGGGGTTTATATCACTAAGTTTCAGTTTATCCCTCTACATCATGACATCTTGCTTAAGGCGTTACTCTGTTCTTATGAACTCAATACACTAGATGCATGCTGGATAGCGATCGATGTATGGAGTAATAGTAGTAGATGCAGAATCGTTTCGGTCTACTTGTCTCGGACGTGATGCCTATATATAATGATCATGCCTAGATAGTCTCATAATTATTCACTTTTCTATCAATTGCTCGACAGTAATTTGTTTACCCGCCGTAGAATATCGCTATCATGAGAGAAGCCACAAGAGAACACTATGGCTCCCGGGTCTATTCTCAACATATCAACCTACAATCTACTTTACTTTTCCGCTTTTACTTTTTGTTCTTACAACCAAAAATACGAAAAATATCAAACTATCATCTCTATCAGATCTCACTTTAGTAAGTGACGGTAAAGGGATTGACAACCCCTTATCA
Source organism: Secale cereale (assembly GCA_902687465.1). Taxonomy (NCBI): domain Eukaryota; kingdom Viridiplantae; phylum Streptophyta; class Magnoliopsida; order Poales; family Poaceae; genus Secale; species Secale cereale. The sequence continues at coordinate 391,259,408 of LR738713.1, read as the reverse complement.
CGTTGGCTGCGAAGTTCTTATTTGTTTGTGCAGGTGCGAGGGACTCGCGTGTGGTCTCCTACTGTATTGATACCTTGGTTCTCAAAATCTGAGGGAAATACTTACGCTACTGTGCTGCATCACCCTTTCCTCTTCGAGGGAATACAACGCAAGCTCGAGAAGTAGCACTCCTCATGGCTCATAGATACTACAATAACAGTTGCTGGTGCAGGTTTCCGATGACTTGACGTGAGAGCGATGTTACTTGTGTTGGAGTTCTTTCTCCTTTTGCTTCGTCAGTCTTGGGCTAGGTTCCCGGTGGGCAGCCTGGGATAGCACGATGGATGTCGTTGTGCTTTTCATGTTTTCATCCATAGTCGGATGTCTTGTGTATTATGTGTTGTATTCATGTGACTTGTATGAATTGTTGTATCCCCATGTATTTATGTAATGGTACGATGTAATGATATCCATCTTGCTAAGTGCCCAAAATGCGGTTGTGCCCCAATCACGAGTGTATCGCGTGATCGGGATAGAATCGCATCTTGGGCGTGATAAGTTGGTATCAGAGCCTCGACCGACCATAGGAGCCCCCTTGATTGACCGTAGTTTAGCCGTTCTCGAGTCTAGCAGAAAACTATTTTCGGAGTCTAGTTATATCGGAGAGTAGGATTTCTTTTTACTCCCCAGCCCCTTCGTCGCTGTCGTTAGGAATCTTGACGTACGTGTTTTGAATTACTTCTCTTTCCCTTCAATTTTTTTAGGAGCATGCAGTTAGTTTTCATTCATTGCGATGTCAGCTCTTTCATCCGGGGCAATTCTCGTCATGTTTAGTCGACCCTCTTCGTCTTTTGCAAGTTCAATCCTCAGTTCTTTCCAACCGACGTCGTTTTCCCCGTCCGTTGTGGTGTTTCTTTTTCCCACCCACCCACCCTTATTTTTCTTCTCGGACCGGAGTCCTTAATCGAGTATCCATCCTACTCGTGTGAATCCTTTGCTTCCTTTCCTCAATTGTTTCAACTAGTGAATTCTCGTCTAGTTCGTCCTTCTTCATCTCAATTCTTTCCGGTGGATTCAATTCAAGTTTGCGATGTTCATCATATTATTTTCCCTTGGCTCAGATAGTTTTCCCTTTCTCGCTCGCCTCTCACCATTTAATCATCCTGGAGCTCCGAAGACATCTCAAGAGATTCATGTGTGTTCCAATTAATTCAAGATTGTCACCTCCTTCGTGTCTTTAATTGTTCCGGTGCATCATCTCCTTTTCAACGATGTTTTCTCTTAAGTGGGCTCATAACCCACATGTATTTTCCGAGGATCTTACCTGACTCTTCTAATTTTTCCGGAGTGATTCTCAAATTCTTTTCAAGTGTGACTTAAGTATGGATTCCATCGGTCATGTACCTTCTCCAAGATCGCTTTCAAATTCTTCTCATCGTTGGTTGAACATCTCCTCCTTTTCATTTTCTGGAGTGTCGCAATAACTTTGGTGGTGTTTCTCGTCGTCATTCTCAACATTTGCAGACCGAAGAAGAGTATTACTCTAAATCTTGTCCATTCTTGGTGAAGATTCGTGATTCCAGCTTCGTGTTATCCTCTCGAATTATTCCGCTTGTCATAAATTCTTTTCCTCACCATCCGGAGCATTTAATGAATTCTTTTCCATTGGGATCATCCGAAGGCGATCATTCAGAAGATTTCTTCGTTCTCAGTTTTCAACTTCATCCTCCAAAATATTCTTCATTGATGCCTCTTCGTTCGTCTTCACATTCTACCGGTGTTTCGTTCAAGCATTCTTTAATCCGCTTGCAATCTCTTCGTTCTTTTTCTTTATTCGTATTCTAATTCTTCCGGAGATTCATTCTCTTTTCTTCGTCCAATTTCAATTCTTTCCGGTGGTTCATTCGTTTTCTTCACTTGGTTTCAATTCCTTACGGTGGTTCGCTCAAGAGTTCTTTCCCGTGTTATCATATCAAGTCATTTGTTGTTTCCAATCCTACCGGTGGTTCATGAAGACCTTCCCAAGTTGTGTGCTATATCCCTCTTTATTCTATTTCAATGCGAATAAGTGGTATGCAATCCATTGTTTCTCAACAACTTAATTGGTGGAGGATAAGCATAACATAATTCTTATTCTTTTTTCATCAAGTTGATTTATCCCTTCCTTCGGAATTTGTTCTTGATGAATAAATTCTATTCCCAAGTCCTTTCATATTTTATTTCCGGAGTTTAGGTTGTCTCGGACATCTCGTTGGAACCCCCGTCTAAAGCACTTCAAGGCTTGAATCTTATTCTTTCATCCTTCATTCTATATCATCATCCTTTTCGTTATCGGAGTTCTTCATGGTGGTTCATCATGAGTTAACTCATTCTTCAAGTGTTAAATAATTCTTCTGGAGCTGCTCAAGCATTATTCTTCTTGCTCCTTGAGATGCAAATAATTCTCCGTTTTTTTTAAAGTGGAGTTTTGCATTTCTTCATTCTCAGCTTATCCATCTTTTCGTTGCGGTAGTATTTCACCTCAAGTTTTGGGATGATTTTCATAAGTTCACATCAATCTTATTCTTTTGTTGTTGATTTTCAAAAAAAATCCGTTCAAGCCTTTCTCGTGAAGATTTGTTTCCAAATTCATTTGTGTTGAAATTGTTGTTCTCTTCCCCGTTCTTTTTATTTCACTCTTTCATTTCTTCCGAAGGCAGTGTTGTTCCTCTCGTTAAGTATCATCCCATCTTCTCAATTTCATGGTCTATTCCTTCCATATTGAGCCAGAGTTCTGCCTAAATTCATTCATTCGAAGCTCTTTTCTATCTCTCTCAACCGGAGTGGTTTCAATGTCTCTCTTGTCACTTAACCTCTTGTTTGTCGTCTTATGCCTTGTTACTTATTTTACCGGTGCTTCTCAATCTCGTTCTTCTCCGTTGTGTTCCTTCTTTCAAGTCATTCAACCTCTCTAAGGTTCTTTGATTTCACCTTCTTCCTTTCTATCTTTCGTCTCGTTCCTAAGATCTCGGGACAAGATCTCTTGTTAGTAGGAGAGTGTTGTAACGCCCCGAGACCGATGCGCCAGGTGTCAGCCAGTTATTCGCTGCCTTTGCCATGTCATCTGCTTGTGTGTTGCTTTTTTCCATGTCATTAGGTGTATTGCATCAGCATGTTTTCAAAACTTGCATCCGTCCGAGTCCGCCCGTCCTTTCTGTTGTCCGTCTGAGCCCAGACAAACTCACACGCGCCCGCGGCATCACCGAATATTTATTTTACAAGTGGCCAAAAAATGTTCTCGAAAAGGGATGAAACTTGGCGTGTGGTCTTATTATAGTGTAGACAGACCGCCTGCCAAATTTCGTCGCATTCGGAGCTCGTTTGATAGCCCAACCGTTAAACTTGGAGCAGTGCGTTGCCCATACTGACGTCGGATGTTTTGGTCTCCGAAACTGCCGCCGGGCCTCTCCCTCTCTTCTCTCCAGAAGCCCGAGGCCTTCTACACAACCCACTAAGCCACCTACCTTCCCCCTCCGCTCGGAGCCGCACGATCTAGATCGCACGGTCCGAAAACAGACAAAAACCCCCTCCTAACCCTAGTCCTAGCCCTCCTTTCCAATTTAAACACCTTCCCCTTCCAATTTTGGAACCCTAACCCACCGCCACCTACTTCTAGCCTCCTCCTAGGGATCCCCGCCGCCGCCCGCAACCTCCCACTCAAATTCCGGCGCCGCCAGCCCCCTCCCGCCACTTGGCGAGCCGTCATTGGCCAGCGCCGTCGGAGTCACCGCTCTCCTCCAACGGGAGGCTGCCACGCGCTCCCTCCAGCGCCCCCTAGTCGGCTCCCCACCGCGCGGCCCGTTGCAGCCCGACCGCGGCCCGCCCGGGCCAGATCTGGGCCCGGACGAGCCCACGTGCGCCACCGCCCCGCACCTCGCGGCTCCGGCTCCGACCCCGAGAACCTCGATGTGCTTCGCCGCCGCCAGTGTGACACCCCGAGACCGGTGCGCCAGGTGTCAGCTAGATATTCGTCGCCGTTGCCATGTCATCTGCTTGCGTCTTGCATCTTGCCATGTCATCTTGTGTGTTGCATCAGCATGTTTTCAAAACTTGCATCCGCCCGAGTCCCCTCGTCCTCTCCGTTGTCCGTTCTGAGCCCAGACACACTCGCACGCGCCCGCGGTGCTTCCGAATATTTATTTTGTGAGTGGCCGAAAAACATTCTCGGAATGGGTTGAAACTTGTCGTGTGGTCTTATTATAGTGTAGACAGGCCGCCTGCCAAATTTCATCGCATTCGGAGCTCGTTTGATAGCCCAACGGATATATATAGCGGCACTAGTAGCCGGTATAAACGTCGGACGTTTTCGGTCTCCGAAAACCCCCGCGGGCTTCTCTCCCTCTCCCCTCACCTCAACCCAACTAATCTACACAGCCCATCTAGCCCACCTACACTACCCCTCCGTTGCAGACCGCCTGATCAGGATCTAACGGTCCGAAAACGGATGAAAACCCCCAAACCCTAGGTTTTTCCTATATAAACGCCCCCAACCTGCCAGTTTAGGCCCCTAACCCTAGGTGCCTCGTTTTCCGTGCCGCCCCACTCCTCCACCTCCACTTGGCGCCGCAGCAGCCACCTCCCAGTCGCGCAGGGCCCGCCGAAGCCCGGGCCAGGCCCGCCGCTGCCTCCCACCGGGCCCGAGCGCAGTGCCCCGCCAGGCGCCCGAGCGAGCCGACCGCTCCTTCCTCGTAGACCGCAGGGCGCCGCCGCCTCTACGCCTCCGTCGGAGCACTCCCGCCGGAGTAGCTGCCGCCGGCGCCAACGGATCGCCGCGCCGCCGTCGGGGATGGAGACCCCGACCCGTTCTCCACCAGATCCGCCGATCCCCGCCGCCGTTCGCCTGCTGCACCGCCGCCGACAGCCTCTGCACCGCCTCCTCCGGCCAGATCCCGGCCACCGCCGCCAGGATCTGCATTCCCCGGCCCGTTCCTTGACTCCCCGCCGCCGTAGAGGCCTCGCCGGAGGTCCTTGCTCCATTGCCGCCGCCGGCTCTGTCCTCGTCGAGGAGGATGAGCGACAGTCGCACCAGCCGCACGAAGGCCTCGTGGGTGTCGCCTCGCCTCAGCCACCCGCGGGCCGGCCTGCTCCTAGCCAAGCCCAGCCTCCCTTCGGGCCTCCTCCCCGTCCGCGTGGGCTGCGCCTCTCCAAGCCGGCCTCCTCCTCCTGCCTACTGGCCCATGGGCCCTAGGTGAGCCTCAGCCCACTAAACTCCCGCATCATGCGTCGTTTGTTAAATTGCGCCCTGTTTTTTTTTTCAGTCTGGTATTTCTGCCAAGTCCTTTCCTGAAGCATATAATGTTGCTACTTTGCATAGTGATAACTTTTTGTGTGCATGTCCAAATTGAGTGAATGAGATGTCAAAATGATCGTGGTGATATGCTCTACACTTTGTTCCATTGTGCCATGCTCATTTGAGTTCATCTAGATGCTTAAATATCTGTTGCAAGAGTGCTACTTGATATAAACTGCTGCTACTTGTTATTTTGTTGCCATGTTTGAGATATGATAACTTGGTGCATGTTTATCCAAATGATGCAAATGATATGTCAAAATGTTCATCATGAGATGCTCTACATGTTGGTTGCTATAGGATGCTTGTTTGAGTTCATATTGCCATGTTTATCTCTGTTGCAAAAGTGCATGTGGCTGTTAGGTTTTGTAACTTGTTTCGAGATGCCTAGTTGAGGAGCTCGTTGCTATTGTTGTGTTTGTCCCCTTGTCACATGCCTAGTTGTTTTAGAATCTCCATGATGTGTTCTTTGATGTGGTACATTTAACTTTCCATGATATGCCTTGTGTTGACTTAAACATGCTTGCAAACATGCCATGTTGTTATTGCTGTTTTAACACTTAGTGAAATTTCACTAAGTCTGGAATCTGTAATATCCTGATGCTATGTTTGCTTGATGCGCTAGGTAAATCCATGTTAGTTTTGGGGTGGCCATTGATCATTCCTTGTTGTATATGTTGTTGTCTATCCATTAATGTCCTTACTTGCTCATTTGAGTTGCTGTAGCTTATTTACTTCTTGCTCTCAAGTTGCTATAAAATATTGCTGTCAGGTTTTTAGTGTCATGATCAAAATGTTGTAGCTTGTTGCTATTGATCCATGCCTCATATGGAGATGCTCCAATGGAGTTGTTTGCTGTAGGATATGTATACTTCATGTCCATGCTTCTTGTTGCCATGTTTGAATGATGTAGCATATATATTTCTTGCTTCCAAGTTGCTATGTGGCTGTTAATTTCAGCTTGTTGTTATATCTTGTTTCATGTATATCTTTTAGCCCGTTGCTCCGTTTGGGGTATTCCTTATATGAAACTTGAGTGATTTTGCATGTAGAACCATATTATCATCTTGTTAACATGTTTGGAGTATGTTTGCTTGATGTTTGGGTGCATCTTGCACCGTTGCCATGTATTGCATCATACCTTGCCATGTTGTGCTTCCTACCTTGCCATGTTATGCTTCCTGTATAGACTTGTTGTGCTTCTTGTATAGTCTTGTCATGCATCATACCTTGTCATTTATTGCATCATATAAACTTGTGTTGCTTTCTGTGCTTCCTACCTTGCCATGTAATGCTTCCTGTATAGACTTGTTGTGCTTCCTGTATAGACTTGTCATGCATCATACCTTGCCATGTTATGCTTCATAGACTTGATGTGCTTCCTGTATAGACTTGTCATGCATCATACCTTGCCATGTATTGCTTCCTGTATATAATTGTCATGCATCATACCTTGCCATGTAATGCATCATATATAGACTTGTGTTGTTTTGCTGTGCTTCCTCCCTTGCCATTTTTTGCTTCCTGTGTAAACTTTCTGTGCATCATAAGTAGACTTGTTTTGCATCCTACTTGGTAGTGCATATTGTCATGTTCTGGAGTGGTTTGTTTACCGTGTTGCTTGCTTCTTCTCGTTAGTGCTTGTTCCGTTGCGTTCGTGAGGATTCGTCCGTCTGCCCGTGGTTCTTCTTCAAGGCTTCTTCTCCGTCTTATTCACGGATCCGTTCTTCTTCCTTGCGGGATCTCAGGCAAGATGACCGTAACCTTGGATACCTTTACTATCTTTGCCATGCTTAGTTGTCCTGATGCTATCGTTATATGTCGCGCTACCCATCATTATTGTCAGCCTCTCCTTGTTGCCATGAAACCTCTAACCTTTGAAACCTTCGTAGCTAAACCATTGTTTGGCTATGTTACATGCTTGCTCAGCCCCTCTTATAGCGTTGTTAGTTGCAGGTGAAGATGAAGTTCGTTCCAGGAGGGAACTTGTTGTTGGAATATCACAATATCTATAATTATTATTAACACACCTATATACTGGGCATGGGTGGAAGGCTTGGCCTTTTGCTCGGTGTTTTGTTCCACTCATGCCACCTTAGGCGCCGATAAACCGACATTATGTTCCTTGTTTTTGCGTTCCTTACACGATGGGTATATGGGGACCCCTTGACAGTTCGTCTTTGAATAAAACTCCTCCAGCAAGGCCCAACATTGGTTTTAATTTGCTCATAATAACAACTTAATTAATTAATTAAATTGCATAGGGAGTTAGCGCTACCCGAGGATTCTTTCTACATAGCAGGGGGGCCAGTGCTGATGGTGTTGGTCCCAAACGGGGAGCCTTCGGGGCCACCTCGGGGAAACTCGAGGTTTGGTTTTACCTGTAGCATCACCCATCCGGTCGTGGCCTGAGAGGAGATACGCGTGGCTACTATCAGGGTGTCGGCACGCCGGGAGGTCTTGCTGGACTTGTTTTACCATTGTCGAAATGTCTTGTGCACCGGGATGCCGAGCCTGATTGGATTTCCCTAAGATAAGGGGTGATGATATTATATTTATCACTTCAGCTAATCGTGAGAGCTTGTGATGGGCTAAGTTGGGACACCTCTGCAGGGTTATGATCTTTCGAAAGCCGTGCCCGCAGTTATGTGGCAGATTGGAATTTGTTAATGTCCGGTTGTAGAAAACTTGACAGAGGATCCGAAGTAAAACACACAACTGTGTGAGTAACCATGACTGTCTCTTTTCACTTTGAGAAGAGAACACGGTGGGGTTATGTTTGACTCATATGTAGTTCATGATCTTTAGCGATCACTTCTAGTTTCCGACCGTTTGCGTAGATGCTCATCTTATTCTTGTACTCGTAAGTTAGCCACTATATATTTTTGCTTAGCCGCTGCTGCAACCTCACCACTTAACCTCTCCTTTCCCATTAAGCTTTGATAGTCTTGTTACCCATGGTTATGGGATTGCTGAGTCCTCGTGGCTCACAGATACTACAGTAACAGTTGCAGGTGCAGGTTTCCGCTGTCTTGACGTGAGAGCGTTGTTCTTTTGTTGGAGTTCTTCTTCTTCAGTCTTGGGTTAGATTCCGGGTCGACAGCCTGGGATAGCAGATGGATGTCTTGTGTTTTTCTTGTTTGTATCCCTAGTTGGATACTTTGTATTGATGTTGTTGTATTCATGAGATTTGTATGTATTGTTGTATCCCCCATGTATGTATGTAATGGTACGATGTAATGATATCCATCTTGCTAAGCGCCCGAAATGCGGTTGTGCCCCAATCACGTAAGTGTCACGTGATCGGGATAGAATCGCATCTTGGGCCTGACAAGTTGGTATCAGAGCCTCGACCGACGATTGGAGCCCCCTTGATTGATCGTAGTCTGGCCGTTGTTGGGTCTAGAATAAAACTTTTCGGAGTCTAGTTATATCGGAGAGTAGGAATTCTTTTTACTTCCCCAGCCCCTTCGTCGCTCCGGTGAGGAATCTTGACGTAGGTGTTTTGAATTACCCCTCTTCCCCTTCAATTTTGTTTAGGATCTCGTGGTTAGTTTTCGTTCGTCGCGTTGTTAGTTCTTTCATCTGGTGCATCTCTCGTCAAGTGGATTCAACCATCTTCTTCTTTGCAAGTTCAACCTCAGTTCTTTTCAACGGACGGTGTTTTCTCCGCCCGATGTGTTCCTTCTTTTTCCCACCCGCCCACCCTTTTGCTTCTCGGAGCTGGATTCCTTAATCGGGTATCCATCCTACTCGTGTAATCCTTTGCATTCTTTCCTCAGTTATTTCAACTGGTGAATTCTCCTCTCGTTCGTCATTCTTCATCTCTTTTCTTTCCGGTGGTTCCAATTCTATTAGTATTCGGTGTGTGTCGGGGATATTACCCCGCGGTATGAACCGGCCGGAATTATAACCCGGCCGGACTTGGCATTCTACTTGGCGGTTTACACTTGGTAAAATATTGGTGACCCGGCAGGCGGATCATGGATGACAAGGCCCAAAGCCCAGAAGGCCGGTTTATATTAATTGTGGGCCGGTTTAATAATAAAGCGCAAGGAATATTCTCCATAAAGGAAGCAAGACTAGGACTCCTTGTAATAGATCAATCCTAGTCCTACTAGGACTAGTCATGTAAAGCCTCCCCTTCAACATATATAAGGAGGGGCAGGGCTCCCCAAAGAGGACAAGCTTTTAGACAAACCACAAGTAGACAAGTTTCTAGGGTTAGACGCCAAGAGCCGGTTTACCGGCGACACCGTCATAATGAGATCTAGCCTCAAACAGCACGTAGGGTTATTACCGGATGATGTTTCCCGGGGCCCGAAGCTGTCTAAATCCGTGTCTTGCATCGCGTCTCTCGATTCCGCTCAACCCCTTCAAGCTACCACATAGATGCGCACCTCAATACTAAGTCCGTTGATCCGGACATCTGACGTGTTAATTCCACGACAGTTGGCGCCCACCGTGGGGCAGCGCACAGTGGTGTTGAGTTCTTGGAGGGATCTCTTCAGTATTCAAGATCAAGAAGGATTACATATGCTGCCGCACGCGTTGCCGGGTTCCAGACTGCCGTTCTCTGCTGTGCATCACAAAAATTACGACCGGATACAGAAATTACCGCGGGCTTCGTGACCCGCCTTGTCGCTGAGACACGTGGGATGAGCCACCTCGTGGCTGACCCGCCAAGCACACATCTGAGCCACCACCGAGGGCCGCCACCGTGCCAGCTCCAAGACCCAGGCTCGATCTCCTATATGCCTGGGGTCGGAAACAGCTTTGATTCGGGACTCGACACCAACAATCTGGAGATTCGGGCTCAAGGCCTTCACTTTTTGCTCCGATTGCCGACTCCAGCCCGTGTGTGCCACATCAGTTTGATATGCTAGCACGTCCAAACCCAGAGTACAATTCGGTTTAGCAAACATCCAAAGGACTAGTTAAAAAAA
>LR738713.1:391178370-391249144 GCA_902687465.1 Secale cereale | reverse complement strand
CTCCTGTCGCGAGCTGCCGCTTCCGCACGCCGGGATCGTTAAGCTGCCACATGACTCTACTATGAACCGGATTCAGAGCTTCTGGCCTTTTCCACGGGTCGCGCCTGCGCGTTGCCTCCTCTGAATCACCATCGGGCCTCAACTGCACGCAATCCGAGTCGCTGTCAGGCCTCAGCTGCCGGATTACAAAACGGATTCAAGTCGCCAGCCTCTGCCACCGGCCAGACCTGCTGCAAGTGCGTCGGCCTTTCAAACCGCCGCAGTCCCGGCCTCAAAACCGTCAGACGCAATTTTTCATAGCGTGGGGGCTATTCTCTCTGCGTAAAAAGGCCAAAAGGCAATTTTTCAACCACAAGTGCTACTCGGAGACTAGTAGCAGTGGCTTGTTCACGTGAGTTCTTCGTGGATAATTAATACATTGCTTCATTGGCGGTCATCGATGGGCGCTAAATACGGATCAAACTAGATGGGGAAGACTGACTGGCGTAAAGACAAAAGCAAAAATACTACTAGATCAGAGGTATTCTATCTTTAATAGCTACATCCATCCGGAGTCGGTATCAACACACGATGGCTTGGTTCTTTCGACAGTTTTTGAGCCTGGCAGCTCTTTGAAAAAGCCTCGACTACATGGTCTTATTTGCAAAAAATTGCATGTTTTTTGATGTTTGTGTTTTATAACCTTTTAAACCGGAGTGGAGCAGCTACTCAAGTTGACCACATATCTATCAAATTGAAAGTCTGGTCATGAACACCAGCGAGAGTTAAACCGGCGTTCATCATAACCCGGATCGACCTTCATGATGAGCCAACAAATTGGCAGTACGTGATCAGTTATAATGACCGGTGTTTATTAAAACCGGCCTGGTTTTGACTACAAGTCGCCAGTATGAGACAAAATAATGACCGGTGTTTATTAACCCGGCCCGTTTGTGATCAAACATAATTGGAACCAGTCTTCAAACCGGATTATATTCTTCAATAGCCAAACATGGCTGGATTCTTATTATGGTTATCAATATTATGATTGAGGATCTTCAAAATCGCTTTAAAGCGCAATGGATATTATTTCATCAATGGAAATGATTTATTTTACAAAGGAATAGTCCCGAGTTGCTGCAGGCTTACAACCCGGCACTTGGGGGCTACATTATTCATATTAAGATTACATCAAATGCACAAGTCTCAAGCACACAAACAAGTTGTCTACTTGACACTTGGGGGCTAATGGAAAGATCATTTGCTTTATCTGGAAGTACCGGTTCACCTTCTAAATGTAGCTAAACCGGAACTTGGGGGCTACCAATTGTTCCTGTCAACAATTCAAGGTACACAAGCATTCATCCATTATATTGAAAGGCCCGTCTAACTCAGTTGGTAAAGCACAAAGCTCTTAACCTTGTGGACGTGGATTCAACCCCCACGATGAAAGTTACATCATATAATGTTATTTTCAATGATTATATCTGCAAAGTCCCTGCTCATTATTGCATAATGACCCGGCACTTGGGGGCTATATGTTGCTATTCAAGTTTACATGATCATATTTTCAAAGTCCCTGCTCATTATTGCATAATGACCCGGCACTTGGGGGCTACGTGATATGGTATATTCAGTTTCATAGTGATTGAGATGAACAATCTGGATTTCTTCAAGATTATACAAGGCTATTTTCAATGGAGTATATACAAAGTCCCTGCTCATTATTGCATAATGACCCGGCACTTGGGGGCTATAGGTAATATGCATATAAAGGAGGAACATCTTCAAATTTTCAGTTCTGGCAATCAGATTAATTGCGTGACCCGGACATTGGAAGACCGATTCAAATTGATTCTTTATTTACAATATTTCTTATGCAAGCAAGTTGATTATGAAGTTGGTCTGTTGACCCGGATTTTCTAGAAGAAGGAAGGATAAGGAGTTAAAGATGATCAAGTGCCGGATTACAAGAATTCATAACCCGGAGCACAACCTATCAATTTGTTCTTGTGTTTATTTTGCAGCATAAAGTTTACCATGGACACATCCAAGCTAAACTTGGGGGCTAATGTCGGGGATATTACCCCGCGGTATGAACCGGCCGGAATTATAACCCGGCCGGACTTGGCATTCTACTTGGCGGTTTACACTTGGTAAAATATTGGTGACCCGGCAGGCGGATCATGGATGACAAGGCCCAAAGCCCAGAAGGCCGGTTTATATTAATTGTGGGCCGGTTTAATAATAAAGCGCAAGGAATATTCTCCATAAAGGAAGCAAGACTAGGACTCCTTGTAATAGATCAATCCTAGTCCTACTAGGACTAGTCATGTAAAGCCTCCCCTTCAACATATATAAGGAGGGGCAGGGCTCCCCAAAGAGGACAAGCTTTTAGACAAACCACAAGTAGACAAGTTTCTAGGGTTAGACGCCAAGAGCCGGTTTACCGGCGACACCGTCATAATGAGATCTAGCCTCAAACAGCACGTAGGGTTATTACCGGATGATGTTTCCCGGGGCCCGAAGCTGTCTAAATCCGTGTCTTGCATCGCGTCTCTCGATTCCGCTCAACCCCTTCAAGCTACCACATAGATGCGCACCTCAATACTAAGTCCGTTGATCCGGACATCTGCCGTGTTATTTCCACGACAGTGTGGATCATATCCTTTTCCGTCAGTTCAAGTGTTTTCCTTTGTCTCGTGCGCCTATCACCATTTAATTATTCCGGAGTTCCGAAGATATCTCAAGAGTTTTGTCTGTGTTCTAATTAATTCGAGTTTGTCACCTCATTTGAGTCATTCTATCATTCCGGTGCATCATCTCCCTTTCAATCCTTTTCAACGGAGTTTTCTCTTCGGTGGGCTCATAACCCACAGGTCTTTTCCAAGATCTTATCTGACTCTTATAATTTCCCGGAGTGTTCCGAAATTCTTTTTTCAAGTGTGACGTAAGTATGGATTCCATCAGTCACATGCCTTCTTCAAGATCGCTTTCAATTCTTTTCATCGTTCGTTCAACCTTTCTTCTTTTCATTCATCCGGAGTAATTCTTGAATTCTTTTAATTGTGTTCCTCCGAAGACCATCATTTTAGAAGATTTATTCGTTCTCAGTTTTCAACTTCGTGCTCCAAATATTCTTCTTGATGCCTCTTCGTTCGTCTCACTTTCTTCCGGTGCTTCGTTCAAGTATTCTTTAATCAGTTCACGATCTCTTCGTTCTCGTCATGCAATTGTCCTCAAGTGCTTTATTCTTCCCGGAGATTCATTTTCTTGTGCTCACTCAATCTCAATTCTTCACGGTGGCTTGTCCTCTTGCATCATTCAATTTCAATTCCTTACGGTGATTCATTCTCTTTCATCACTCAATTTTAATTCTTTACGGTGGTTCGTTTCTTTTCTTCACTCGACTTCAATTCTTTACGGTGGTTCGCTCAAGAATTCTTTTCCGGCGTTTTCATATCAATTCATTCGTTCATTCCCATCTTACCGGTGTTTCATGAAGATTTTCGCAAGTTCGCGATATATCCCTTTTTATTCAATTTTATCAAGAATAAGTAGTGTGCAAGTCCATTGCTTCTCATAAATTTATTGGTGGAGGATAAGCATAACATAATTCTTATTCTTTTCATCAAGTTGATTTATTCCTTTCTTCGGAGTTTATTCTTGATGAATAAATTCTAGCTCCAGGTGTGTTATTCTTTTTCCCCGGAGTTCATAGTTTCTCGGCTATCTCATCGGACCTCGTCTAATCATCGCAAAGCTTTAATCTTATTCTTTTCGCGCTTCATTTCTATATCATCATCCTTTCGTTACCGGAGTTCTTCGTGGTGGTTCATCATGAGTTAATTCATTCTTCAAACATTTATCTAATTCTTCTGGAGCAGCTCAAGCTTTATTCTTTTTCCTTCCGAGTGCAAATAATTCTCCTTATTCTTTCGAAGTGGAGTTTTGCATTTCTTCCTTCATCTCAGCTATTCAATCTTTGGTTGCGGCATAATTCACCTCAAGTTTTGAGACGATTTACATAAGTCCACAACAAGCTTATTCTTTTGTTGTTGATTTTCTCAACAACTCCGTTCAAGTCTTTCTCGTGAAGATGCTCTTTCAAATTCTTTCGTGATGGAAGTTGTCATCTTCTTCTCCGTTCTTTTTATTCCATTATTTCAATTCTTCCGGAGGCCTTGTGTTGTTACTCTCGTCATGGTTCGTTCCATCTTCTCAGATTCTTGTCATATTCCAATCATGTTCAACCGGAGTGCTATTTCTTTCAGTTTCACCCGGAGTGCTGCCCGGATTCCTTCTTTCAATTCCTTTTCTATCTCTTTTAACTGGAGTGGTTTTCAATGTATTCTTGTCCCTTCAGCTCGTGTTTCATGCCTTCCAACCTAATTGGTTCTCGTGTTCCTTGTTCCTCTTTTCTAATGGAGCTTCTCTTTCTCATTCATCTCCATTATATTCTTTCTTTCGAAGTTGTTCATCCTCTCAAGGTTCTTTTCTTTCACTCTTTTGTCCTCGAAGAACTTTGTTCTTCCTTTTTCTCTCCCGTCTCGTTCCTAAGATCTCGGGACGAGATCTCTTGTTAGTAGGGGAGTGTTGTGACACCCCGAGACCGGTGTGCCAGGGGTCAGCTAGATATTCGTCGCCGTTGCCATGCCATCTGCTTGCGTGTTGCATCTTGCCATGTCATCTTGTGTGTTGCATCAGCATGTTTTCAAAACTTGCATCCGCCCGAGTCCCATCGTCATCTCTGTTGTCCGTTCTGAGCCCAGACACACTCGCACGCGCCCGCGGTGCCTCCGAATATTTATTTTGTGAGTGTCCGAAAAACGTTCTCGGAATGGGTTGAAACTTGTCGTGTGGTCTTATTATAGTGTAGACAGGCCGCCTGCCAAATTTCATCGCATTCGGAGCCCGTTTGATAGCCCAACGGATATATATAGCGGCACTAATAGCCGGTATAAACGTCGGACGTTTTAGGTCTCCGAAAACCCCGCGGGCTTCTCTCCCTCTCCCCTCACCTCAACCCAACTAATCTACACAGCCCATCTAGCCCACCTACACTACCCCTCCGTTGCAGACCGCCCGATCGGGATCTAACGGTCCGAAAACGGATGAAAACCCCCCAAACGCTAGGTTTTTCCTATATAAACGCCCCCAACCTGCCATTTTAGGCCCCTAACCCTAGGTGCCTCGTTTTCCGTGCCGCCCCACTCCTCCACCTCCACTTGGCGCCGCAGCAGCCACCTCCCAGCCGCGCAGGGCCCGCCGAAGCCTGGGCCAGGCCCGCCGCTGCCTCCCACCGGGCCCGAGCACAGCGCCCCGCCAGGCGCCCGAGCGAGCCGACCGCTCCTTCCTCGTAGACCGCAGGCCGCCGCCGCCTCTACGCCTTCGCCGGAGCACTCCCGCCAGGGTAGCTGCCGCCGGCGCCAGCGGATCGCCGCGCCGCCGTCGGGGATGGAGACCCCGACCCGTTCTCCACCAGATCCGCCGATCCCCGCCGCCGTTCGCCTGCTACACGGCCGCCGGCGGCCTCTGCACCGCCTCCTCCGGCCAGATCCCGGCCACCGCCGCCAGGATCTGCATTCCCCGGCCCGTTCCTTGACTCCCCGCCGCCGTAGAGGCCTCGCCGGAGGTCCTTGCTCCATCGCCGCCGCCGGCTCTGTCCTCGTCGAGGAGGATGAGCGACAGCCGCAGCAGCCGCACGAAGGCCTCGTGGGCGTCGCCTCGCCTCAGCCACCCGCGGGCCGGCCTGCTCCCAGCCAAGCCCAGCCTCCCTTCGAGCCTCCTCCCTGTCCGCGTGGGCTGCGCCTCTCCAAGCCGGCCTCCTCCTCCTGCCTACTGGCCCATGGGCCCTAGGTGAGCCTCAGCCCACTAAACTCCCGCATCATGCGTCGTTTGTTAAATTGCGCCCTGTTTTTTTTTTCAGTCTGGTATTTCTGCCAAGTCCTTTCCTGATGCATATAATGTTGCTACTTTGCATAGTGATAACTTTTTGTGTGCATGTCCAAATTGAGTGAATGAGATGTCAAAATGATCGTGGTGATATGCTCTACACTTTGTTCCATTGTGCCATGCTCATTTGAGTTCATCTAGATGCTTAAATATCTGTTGCAAGAGTGCTACTTGATATAAACTGCTGCTACTTGTTATTTTGTTGCCATGTTTGAGATATGATAACTTGGTGCATGTTTATCCAAATGATGCAAATGATATGTCAAAATGTTCATCATGAGATGCTCTACATGTTGGTTGCTATAGGATGCTTGTTTGAGTTCATATTGCCATGTTTATCTCTGTTGCAAAAGTGCATGTGGCTGTTAGGTTTTGTAACTTGTTTCGAGATGCCTAGTTGAGGAGCTCGTTGCTATTGTTGTGTTTGTCCCCTTGTCACATGCCTAGTTGTTTTAGAATCTCCATGATGTGTTCTTTGATGTGGTACATTTAACTTTCCATGATATGCCTTGTGTTGACTTAAACATGCTTGCAAACATGCCATGTTGTTATTGCTGTTTTAACACTTAGTGAAATTTCACTAAGTCTGGAATCTGTAATATCCTGATGCTATGTTTGCTTGATGCGCTAGGTAAATCCATGTTAGTTTTGGGGTGGCCATTGATCATTCATTGTTGTATATGTTGTTGTCTATCCATTAATGTCCTTACTTGCTCATTTGAGTTGCTGTAGCTTATTTACTTCTTGCTCTCAAGTTGCTATAAAATATTGCTGTCAGGTTTTTAGTGTCATGATCAAAATGTTGTAGCTTGTTGCTATTGATCCATGCCTCATATGGAGATGCTCCAATGGAGTTGTTTGCTGTAGGATATGTATACTTCATGTCCATGCTTCTTGTTGCCATGTTTGAATGATGTAGCATATATATTTCTTGCTTCCAAGTTGCTATGTGGCTGTTAATTTCAGCTTGTTGTTATATCTTGTTTCATGTATATCTTTTAGCCCGTTGCTCCGTTTGGGGTATTCCTTATATGAAACTTGAGTGATTTTGCATGTAGAACCATATTATCATCTTGTTAACATGTTTGGAGTATGTTTGCTTGATGTTTGGGTGCATCTTGCACCGTTGCCATGTATTGCATCATACCTTGCCATGTTGTGCTTCCTACCT
Source organism: Secale cereale (assembly GCA_902687465.1). Lineage (NCBI taxonomy): Eukaryota > Viridiplantae > Streptophyta > Magnoliopsida > Poales > Poaceae > Secale > Secale cereale. Next base: position 391,242,039 of record LR738713.1, on the reverse strand, counting down.
TGCCATGTTATGCTTCCTGTATAGACTTGCTGTGCTTCCTGTATAGTCTTGTCATGCATCATACCTTGCCATGTATTGCATCATATAAACTTGTGTTGCTTTCTGTGCTTCCTACCTTGCCATGTAATGCTTCCTGTATAGACTTGTTGTGCTTCCTGTATAGACTTGTCATGCATCATACCTTGCCATGTTATGCTTCATAGACTTGTTGTGCTTTCTGTATAGACTTGTCATGCATCATACCTTGCCATGTATTGCTTCCTGTATATGATTGTCATGCATCATACCTTGCCATGTAATGCATCATATATAGACTTGTGTTGTTTTGCTGCGCTTCCTCCCTTGCCATGTTTTGCTTCCTGTGTAGACTTTTTGTGCATCATAAGTAGACTTGTTTTGCATCCTACTTGGTAGTGCATATTGTCATGTTCTTTAGTGGCTTGTTTACCGTGTTGCTTGCTTCTTCTCGTTAGTGCTTGTTCCGTTGCGGTCGTGAGGATTCGTTCGTCTACCCGTGGTTCTTCTTCAAGGCTTCTTCTCCGTCTTCTTTATGGATCCGTTCTTCTTCCTTGCGGGATCTCAGGCAAGATGACCGTAACCTTGGATACCTTTACTATCTTTGCCATGCTTAGTTGTCTCGATGCTATCGTTATATGTCGCGCTACCCATCATTATTGTCAGCCTCTCCTTGTTGCCATGAAACCTCTAACCTTTGAAACCTTCCTAGCAAAACCATTGTTTGGCTATGTTACCTGCTTGCTCAGCCCCTCTTATAGCGTTGTTAGTTGCAGGTGAAGATGAAGTTCGTTCCAGGAGGGAACTTGTTGTTGGAATATCACAATATCTATAATTATTATTAACACACCTATATACTGGGCATGGGTGGAAGGCTTGGCCTTTTGCTCGGTGTTTTGTTCCACTCATGCCACCTTAGGCACCGATAAACCGGCATTATGTTCCTTGTTTTTGCGTTCCTTACACGATGGGTATATGGGGACCCCTTGACAGTTCGTCTTTGAATAAAACTCCTCCAGCAAGGCCCAACATTGGTTTTAATTTGCTCATAATAACAACTTAATTAATTAATTAAATTGCATAGGGAGTTAGCGCTACCCGAGGATTCTTTCTACATAGCAGGGGGGCCAGTGCTGATGGTGTTGGTCCCAAACGGGGAGCCTTCGGGGCCACCTCAGGGAAACTCGAGGTTTGGTTTTACCTGTAGCATCACCCATCCGGTCGTGGCCTGAGACGAGATACGCGCGGCTACTATCAGGGTGTCGGCACGCCGGGAGGTCTTGCTGGACTTGTTTTACCATTGTCGAAATGTCTTGTGCACCAGGATGCCGAGCCTGATCGGATTTCCCTAAGATAAGGGGTGATGATATTATATTTATCACTTCAGCTAATCGTGAGAGCTTGTGATGGGCTAAGTTGGGACACCCCTGCAGGGTTATGATCTTTTGAAAGCCGTGCCCGCGGTTATGTGGCAGATTGGAATTTGTTAATGTCCGGTTGTAGAAAACTTGACAGAGGATCCGAAGTAAAACACACAACTGTGTGAGTAACCGTGACTGTCTCTTTTCACTTTGAGAAGAGAACACGGTGGGGTTATGTTTGACTCGTATGTAGTTCAGGATCTTTAGCGATCACTACTAGTTTGCGACCGTTTGCGTAGATGCTCATCTTATTCTTGTACTCGTAAGTTAGCCACTATATATTTTTGCTTAGCCGCTGCTGCAACCTCACCACTTAACCTCTCCTTCCCATTAAGCTTTGATAGTCTTGTTACCCATGGTTATGGGATTGCTGAGTCCTCGTGGCTAACAGATACTACAACAACAGTTGCAGGTGCAGGTTTCCGCTGTCTTGACGTGAGAGCGTTGTTCTTTTGTTGGAGTTCTTCTTCTTCAGTCTTGGGTTAGGTTCCGGGTCGGCAGCCTAGGATAGCAGATGGATGTCTTGTGTTTTTCTTGTTTGTATCCGTAGTCGGATACTTTGTATTGATGTTGTTGTATTCATGAGATTTGTATGTATTGTTGTATCCCCCATGTATGTATGTAATGGTACGACGCAATGATATCCATCTTGCTAAGCGCCCGAAATGCGGTTGTGCCCCAATCACGTAAGTGTCACGTGATAGGGATAGAATCGCATCTTGGGCCTGACAGCCAGCTCGCCGCCGCGCCCCGCCTCCACGAGCTCGCTGCCTCCACCACCGCAGCACGCCGCTGGCAGCTTCCCGACGCCGGTCATTCACCGGAGCATGCCGCCACATCTCCCGCTCGCCTTGCCTCCCGCTGCAGCACACCGCCGCCATCCTTGCTCGCTATCCCGCGCCTCCAGCCCGCCGTCTCCAGCCCGCACCCTCATCGGAGTTCGCCGCCCGGGGATCGTTAGATCTAGGGCCCAGGGACCGGATCCCGCTCGTCCTGCCTTTGATCCGCGCCACCCCTGGCCTCCCGCCGGTCGCCCCCCTCACCGACGACGAGCAGCCGCTGCTACCTCCCTGCTTCGTCCCTGCATCAAGCGGTGGTCGACGCCGGTCGCCCGCATCTTGGGCCTCCTCTCCAAGCGCCCGGCCCGACAGGCCCAGCGTCCACCGCGCCCCGTCTACGGCTTCCCCGGCCCACCTCATCCGCTCCAAGTTGGGCCAAGCCCAGTGGTGAGCAGCCCACAAATCCTCGCCCGATGCACGTTTTAGTTATGTTACGCTCACTTCGTCCGTTTTTTCGGCTAAGTCCTAGAAATCCATTATTTTGTGTGCATCTTGTGAGGCTTGTAACTTTTTGCATGGTGATCCGAATGAAGCATATGATATGTCAAAATGTTCATCTCGTGATGCTCTACATGTTAGTTGCATTTGCATGCATGTTACTGTTCATATTCATGTCTTAATCTTCGTTGCAAAACTGCTATGTGATGTTATTGTCAAGTCCTTGTTTGCTGTCAACAATACATTAGCATGTTCGTGAGGGTGTAACTTTGTGCATGTTGGTCCAAATGGAGTGTATGATATATCAAAATGTTCATTGTGAAGTGCTCTACATGATGGTGTTTGTTGCATTCATGATAGGTGCCATATTGCCATGTTTATCTCTGTTGCAAAAGTGAATGTGGCTGTTAAGTGCTGAAACTTGTTACAAGATGCTGATTTGTCCTTTTCATATCTTTATGTGTGATTTTTGTTTGAGCTACATGTCAATATGTTTTAGAAGCACCATCATGTCATCTTTGCTTTGGTGCAATCCAATATTCATGATATGCCTTGTTGTGAGTGGAATAAGCTTGCAAAGTGACCTACTCGCTGTTAGCTGATTTCTTACACTTGTTGAAAACTGCTAAGTCTGAAACTGTTATACCTGATGCCATGTTTGCTTGATGCCCCAATCAAACCCATGAATATTTTGGGATGTCCAATGACCATGTCTTGAAGTCCATGTTATGCTCTATCCATTCATGCCTTTGTTTGCATATATGCCCTGCTGTAGCTTGCTTTTTTCATGCTCTCAAGTTGCTATAAAATGTTTCTGTCAGCATGTTAACAGTAAGTTCAATTTTGCCAGGTGAATAGCTAGTGTTCTATGTATCCTATGACCATGTTCTTGCCATGAGTAGATTCATAAACTTGTCTTCTTGGTGTTGGTTATATTCACATGCCATGATATGCTTTGAGATGAGTTGCACAAGCTTGCAAACATGCCTACTTGTCGTTGTTGCTGCCATGTTTAGTTTTTTCACTAAGTCTGTGAATCTGTTATCTTTTGCAATCTTACCATGATGTTTTGAGCATGTTCTAGTGGTGTTTGGTAATAGCTCAGTGATCATGCTTATAGTGCTTGACATGTACATGCTTGCCATGCCCTGTGTTGCCATGAAATGTTATTGTATCATGTTGTCTTGATGTCAACTAAGTGTCATGTTGCTGTTTTGGACAGCTTGTTGTTATATCTTGTTTCGTGTGTATGTGATGAACCGTTGCTCCGTTTTGAGTGTGCTCTATATGAAACTTGTGTGTTTTTGCATGTTGATGCATAATAACATGTTGTATATCTGTTTGGAGTGTGCTTGCTTGATGTTTGAATGCATCTTGTATCTTTGACATGCTTGACTTGTTTTGCTCATATCTTCTAGGTCGTAGCTCCGAATTAAATGAACTTTATATGTAACTTGACTAGAATTTCGAATAGATCATCATGATGCATGTTAACCTGCTGTTTAACAACTTTAACATAAGGTTTATTCAGATCTGGACCAATTTCGAAATTTGCATATGAGGACTTACCGGAGTTGTTATATGTTGTTTCCGGCCTCATTTAAACTTGTTTGGTTGTGTTGGTCTTGTATGCATCATCCCTTGCCATGTTTCACATCATATAGACTTGTCTTGCATCATACTTGGTTGGGCATCATGTCTTGTTCTTGTGTTGTGTGCTTCTTCTCGCTAGTTCATATTCCGTTGCGATCGTGAGGATTCGTTCGTCCACACTTGGTTCACCTTCGTGGCTTCTTCTTCATCTTCTTCATGGACTCGTTCTTCTCCTTGCGGGATCTCAGGCAAGATGACCGTCACCTTGGATACCTTTACTACCATTGCTATGCTAGTCGTCTCGATGCTATCGCTATATGTCGCGCTACCTATCTATTTGTTGTCAGCCTCTCCTTGTTGCCATGAAACCTCTAACCTTTGACACCTTCCCAGCAAACCGTTGTTTGGCTAGGTAACCGCTCGCTCAGCCCCTCTTATAGCGTTGTTAGTTGCAGGTGAAGATGAAGATTGCTCCATGTTGGATCTTGGTTGTTGGAATATCACAATATCTATTATTATTATTAACACACCTATATACTTGGCAATGGGTGGAAGGCTTGGACTTTTGCTCGGTGTTTTGTTCCACTCATGCCGCCTTAAGAACCGATAAACCGGCATTATGTTCCTTGATTTCGCGTTCCTAACCCGATTGGGTATATGGGGACCCCTTGACAGTTCGTCCTTGAATAAAACTCCTCTAGCAAGGCCCAACTTTGGTTTTAATTTGCAACATAATGTAAACTTAATTAATTAATTAAATTGCATAGGGAGTTAGCGCTACCCGAGGATTCTTCTACATACAGGGGGCCAGTGCTGATGGTGTTTGTCCCAAACGGGCGCACTGCGGGGCCGCCTCGGGGAAACTCGAGGTATCTGGCTCCCGTAGGATGTCCCATCCGGTCGTGGCCTGAGACGAGATACGCGCGGCTACTATCAAGGTGTGGGCGCGCCGAGAGGTCTTGCTGGACTTGTTTTACCATTGTCGAAATGTCTTTTGCACCGGGATTCCGAGCCTGATCGGGTTGTCCCTAATATAAGGGGTATTATTATTTTTACCTCTGCTGATCGTGAGACCTTGTTATGGGCTAAGTTGGGACACCCCTGCAGGGTTATGATCTTTCGAAAGCCGTGCCCGCGGTTATGTGGCAGCTTGAAATTTGTTAATGTCCGGTTGTAGAAAACTTGACAGAGGATCCGAATTAAAAAACACGAACCGCGTGAGTAACCGTGACCGTCTCTTTTCACTTTCAAAAGAGAACACAGTGGGGTTATGTTTGACTCGTAGGTAGTTCAGGATCTCTAGCGATCATTACTAGTTTGCAACCGTTTGTGTAGATGCTCATCTTATTCTTGTACTCATAAGTTGTCCACCATATTATGCTTAGCCGCTGCTGCAACCTCACCACTTATCTTCTCCTTACCCATTAAGCTTTGCTAGTCTTGATACCCATGGCTATGGGATTGCTGAGTCCTCGTGGCTCACAGATACTACAAGAATAGTTGCAGGTGCAGGTTTCTGATGACTTGATGTGAGAGTGATGTTACTTGTGTTGGAGTTCTTTCTCCTTCTGCTTCGTCAGTCTTGGTTTAGGTTCCTGGTGGGCAGCCGGGGATAGCAGGATGGATGTCGTTGTGCTTTTCATGTTTTCATCCGTAGTCAGATGTCTTGTGTATTATGTGTTGTATTCATGTGGCTTGTATGAATTGTTGTATCCCCATGTATTTATGTAATGGTACGATGTAATGATATCCATCTTGCTAAGCGCCCGAAATGCGGTTGTGCCCCAATCACGAGTGTATCACGTGATCGGGATAGAATCACATCTTGGGCGTGATAATCGCCCACTCCGCCGCCGCGGCCCGAAGGCGGGAGGTGGCCGTCGTGCCCACCACCCCACTGCCGGCCATCACCCGCTCCGCCACCATGGCCCGAAGGCGGGAGGTGGCCGTCGTGGCCGCCACCCCATCGTCAGCCGCCGTGGCTGCCAGCCCACCGTTGACCGCCGGGATCATCACCCGCTCTGCCACCACTGCCCGATGGAGGGAGGCGGAGGTGGAGGCCCGCACATGCGTCGGTGACCTTGCGAGCTACATCGTGTTCCTGTGGGAGGAGGAGGAGTGCCTCGTCGAGCACGCAAAGAGCCTTACCGCAGCCCTGGCCGCAGCACACGCCGACGCAGAGGTGAGGAATCAGGAGATCAACGAGCAGTCAGGCCGCATCGAGAGGGGTCGTCTGGGGCGCCAATGGGCGTTCGAGCTGGCGAGCGTCGCTGAACCTGCAGTAGCGGCAGGCACCGTAATGCAGTTGTCTAGCTCGTCGGTAGGTTCCTCCTCCTCCTCTGCCTCTTACTGAGCGCGCTCGGCAAAGGAGATCGGCGGATGGAAGTAGCACAAAGCCCCTCCGTAGTAGTAGTATTTAGGGGCAATTTTATTCAGTTCATCTGACTATAGATGTGGTGGAACTGTACAACGTACTTAAAATTAGATAGTATATATAATTGAACTACCTGTTTCAGTACGTGGTTGGCAACAATTGGGGAAAAGTTTTGTCGGTTCAGCTGTCGAGTTGAATTGTTTGTATAAATTAAGAATGACTGCTTAATCTATGAATGAAATCTATGCTTAATTACTGAATTTTAGTTGCAAAAATTAGATAGTGCTAGTAATTTTTAGCTGCATATTTTGACAAATCGCAGTGTTACAAGGATTGACAAAATGTTTGTACGTGGTTGCACACGGCTCATCCAAAATAACCGTTTGCGTTGAAGGGATGCACAAATCCTGCGCTGCGAATTTTCCCTCGACTTAAGGGGGAAGACATTAGCTCTCACTTTGCATACGGGTGTTCTACCTAAAACGTTTGCGATCAAGAGCTGCAGAAATCCCGCTCGGCACATTTTTCTTGGCTTCCTAGGGAAGCTGTCGGTTTGCATACGGGTATTCTAACTAGAACGTTTGCGATCAAGAGCTACACACATCCTGCATTGGAGACGAGTTTTGGATTTACTAGAATTTAAAAACAAAGTATCTCAAAGTTTTGCTGGCAATCAATAGTGCCCTGGTGTTTGAAATTCATTACCATTACTTGCATGGGACCTAAGCATGCACCGAAGGACACAATTTTGATTTTTCAACACGTTTATATGCACTAGAGCATGTGCATGTGGTTTAAATTTGAATTATGCACATAAAATGCCTAGAAAACCTACTTAATGTATAAAAATGTCCAAATGTACCCCGAAAAGTTCCAAAATTAGACACAACACTCATGTTGTTCTATGTTGACACTAGAATTTTTTAGAAAGCAATAATAGGCAACAGATATCGTTTCGTCCCCAAAGGTGACACGTTCCCTACCGAAACCATCACGCTTGTTGTGAGAAGCTCTGGTTTGTGAGAAGCTTATACACAAACCTTCCCCAAATGGGACAAGAATTTTACCAGGGCACATTGATTCCGCTCCATGATAGCATGCCAAGTTCCATGAATTTCAGACGAGTTTTGGATTTACTAGAATTTCAAAACCAGGTATCTCAATGTTTCCCGCCGAGTGACGGTGGCAGGGTGTTTGAAATTCATTCCCATTTCTTGCATGGGACCTAAGCATGCAACCAAGGACACATCTTTGATTTTTCAACCCGTTTATATGCACTAGAGCACGTGCATGTAGTTCAAATTTGAATATGCACATAAAATGTCTAGAAAACCAAGTTACTGTATAAAAACGTCCAAACGAACCCTGAATAATTCCAAAATTAAACACAACACTCCTGTTGTTCTATGTTGACACTAGAATTTTTTTGAAAGCAATAAGAGGCAACAGATATCGTTTCGTCCCCAAAGGTGGCACGTTCCGTACCAAAACCATCACACTTGTTGTGAGAAGCTCTGGTTTGTGAGAAGCTTATACCCAAAGCTGCACCAAATAGGACAAGAATTTGACCACGGCATGTTGATGCCGCTCCATGATAGCATGGCAAGTTCCATGAATTTCAGACGAGTTTTGGATTTACTAAATTTAAAAACCAGGTATCTCAAAGTTTCCGGCCGAGTGACGGTGGCAGGGTGCTTGAAATTCATTCACATTTCTTGCATGGGACCTAAGCATGCAACCAAGGACACAACTTTGATTTTTCAACCCGTTTATATGCACTGGAGCATGGGCATGTAGTTCGAATTTTAATTATGCACATAAATGCCTAGAAAAACAAGTTAATGTATAAAAACGTCCAAACGAACCCTGAATAATTCCAAAATTAAACACAACACTCCTGTTGTTCATGTTGACACTAGAATTTTTTTGAAAGCAATAAGAGGCAACAGATATCGTTTCGTCCCCAAAGGTGGCACATTCCCTACCGAAACCATCACGCTTGTTGTGAGAAGCTCTGGTTTGTGAGAAGCTTGTACACAAACCTGCCCCAAATGGGACAAATTTTTTACCACAGCATGTTGATGCCGATGCCATGATAGCATGCCAAGTTCCATGAATTTCAGATGAGTTTTGGATTTACCAGAATTTAAAAACCAGGTATCTCAATGTTTACGGTCGAGTGACGGTGGCATGGAGTTTGGCATTCATTCCCATTTCTTGCATGTGACCTAAGCATGCAACCAAGGACACATCTTTGATTTTTCAACCCGTTTACATGCACTGGAGCATGTGCATGTAGTTCAAATTTGAGTTATGCACCTGAAATGCCTACAAAACCAAGTTAATGTATAAAAAAATCCAAACGGATCCTGAATAATTCTAATTTTTTTTACGACGCACCTATTGTTGCATGTTCATTGCAGATAAAAGTTCTAGCAATTCAAGCACCATCCTTTGCAGCTGTGACCTCATTATTTAATTCAAATCAAGAAGAAAAATCAAGTAGATCGCACACAGTTTATTATCACCAACTATGTGAGATGCAGCACAAAATATCTTGGAGCACCGTCGGAGTGTCAAGCACACTAGCCCGCTCCTCAAATATCATTTCACTGTTCAATCGTCGCCGGTGAAAGATTGGGACATGGACCAATTTTTTTGACATTTGTCAGGGATATTACTACTGGGTATAAACCGCCTAGGAGGGGCCGGTTTATACCTGTCAAGATTACTTCTACTGAAGCCCAGTGGAGGATGACGCTTTATTTGGAAGATTTAAAGCCCAAGAGCTGTTAGGGCCCATAATTTGTAAGCCGCCGTACGGCGTGTAACTTGTGATGTAAGATAGGAAAGATAGAGACCGAGCCGGAAACGTTTATGAGCTAGCCTCGGGATTCTGTAAACCGGACCGGGCATCACCTCGTGTATATAAAGGGACGACCCGGCGACGGTTCAGGGGCAGAGGGCAACAACTCAAGACACATGCAAAGCAGATTAGCTCCCTGGTCATCGAAACCCTAAGCAATACCACACCAAACTAGACGTAGGCTTTTACCTTCATCGAAGGGGCCGAACTAGTATAAACCCTTGTGTCCTTGTCCGCTTTAACCCCTTTAAGCTAACCCGTAGCGATGGCCTCATGACTAAGTCCTTTTGCTAGGACATCTGCCGTGACAAAACCACGAAAGTTGGCGCCCACCGTGGGGCTATCGCATGATGGTTTCGAGTTCTTGAAGGGCAGCTTTGAAGGACTCAAGGGCTACACAGTGGGCCGGATGACTAAGAGTTGTCGCGGCAAGATCTACAACGACGATGTAGGCTGGGGCCCCAAGGCCAATTCAACCGAATATGGGTACTAGGTCTCCTTTGGCGGCATCCACGTCTTCATCGGCAAGATCGGCGAACCGTGCCCTGAGCCGGACATCTTCCCCAACATCGTCGAGTCGGCTCAGCGCATGAGACCTGCCCGGGTTCGGCCCGCCATGAAGCACGTCTTCGTCGGAGCGGTTCACAGAGCGCAAGCTGAAGATGGATTGGACTCTGGTGGCGAGACCGTTGTCTATTCCGACGATGAATCGTCCTCTGGAGAAACAGAATCTTTATACTTGCTACAGGATGGCCGGTCTAGGGGTTGTTCCTATGGTGATAGTATTCCGGACCCCCTGGATCCGCCAAACCGGGTCGCAGTCTTCATGGCCGGATCACAACCTGTGCAACCATCTTCAACTGCGGCGACGTTAACATCGGATCTGGCGACAGCAGCGGCTAGGGCTGGAGGCCCGGTTCAATCACCGGCTCAGGTATTATCCACCTTGGTTGACACTTTGACAGCACTGTTAACTGCAGAGGTCGGCCAGGCGAGAAGGAACAACATGATGCAAAAGTTGCTCAGGTAAAGAGCTAGATAGATCAAGCAAAATTGGACCTAGCTACTGAGAATACCAGGATGATTGCGAGGCAGGCCGAGCTAGATGCTCAGGCTTACTGGCTCGTGTTGGATCAAACTGCTTCGCACGACGTAATGAGGAGAAGGCAACGATCCCGCCTGCTGCCGGTTTACGAAGGGAGGAACCTCTTCAGTATGCCTGGAGCAGGCACCAGTAACCAGCCGGAGGTAAACCGGGGAGTAGCGCCTGGCACAGGAGCATTAGTCCAGCCACAGGCCGCAGAGCCAACCCGCCAGGTCGTTCCGTCGCAGCACATACCCACCCCTCCTGGTCACTACTCCAACCCATTGGATAACATAGTTGTCGCCGCTTCACGACTGGCCGCTCTTCCCATTGAAGGAGAATCCCCAATAGCAGTGGAGGCACGGTGAGCCAGGGAATTTCTGGAGACGGCTTTAACTCAGAAGCAAGCTTATTCTCATAGCCGCGAGAGGATTCACTCCACCCCTCGCCCAAGCCGGAGTTATAGCAGGCACCTAGAGGAACCAGCTGTATCAAGCAGCGCGCGAAATTGTAATCTACCGCGGAGGGATAGCCCGGCGGGAGGAGGTGAAAACGCTCAAAACGTGGTGGATCAGGGAGACAACACCGGGAAGCCGAGTTAGCGGCACAATACGAAGCCCGTCAGCCGATGCTGGTTCGTCCTTCTACTACAATTGAACTAGGGGTTACATCCAGTTCTTTAGGAGTGCCCTATCTCACCCCCGCTTTAAGCAATGTACGGCTGCCCAAGGACTTTAAAGGGCCACGCAAGGTGCCCAATTATACTGCGGATTTATCCCCGGAGGCATGGGTCGAAAGCTACGAGATGGCAATGGAGATGTTGGACGTAGACGGCGCGGCGTGTGCTAAGTACTTCACTATGATGTTGGAGGGCACAACCCGTACTTCGCTAAAGAGTTTACCGCCCAACTCCATCGGATCATGGGCCGAGTTACGCCGCCGGTTCATCAATAACTTCAAAGACACATGCAAGCAGCCAATGTCTATCGTCGATTTAGCTGCCTGTGTTCAAGGAGAGAACGAGTCGACGAGCCATTGGGTACGTTGGGTGTCGGAGATCATACATTCTTCCAACCGCATCAACCCGAACACAACAGTTGTAACGTTGGAAGGCAATTGTCGGTTCGAGCCCCTGAAGCTAAAGTTAGGACGGCTCAAGCGTAATTGTGATGACATGGGAACGCTCATGGGCGCTTTAGTGAAATATGCGGATTCAGATAGCGCCAAATATCCAGAGTCTAATGACAAGAAGTCAGGGAAGGCAAAGAAGAATGGTAAAGCGCCGCAGCCTGGCCCGGTGAATCAAGGACATAATGGTAAGCGTAAAGCGGATAGTAATTCAGATTTTGTGGCTAACACTAGTGCTCAGGAGAATGGCCAGTGCCGCAAGGGCAGACCGCCCCCATGGGAGGGAGATCGAACATTAATCTAGAACGCCAGATGAATATACCATGCCCGAGGCACGGTACGCAGGAAAAACCAGCTACGCATCTCTGGAAGGATTGCTTCATTATGAAGGAAATCATGAACCGGTCCCAATATGATCATGGATCGTCTGGCGGTTCAGGCCCTGGTTTCCACGGGCCGGGTTATCAAGGTGGTGGATCCGGTTCAGGGTTCCAAGGTAACCAGAACAATCACATCAACCAGAATGGGTATAATCAGCATAACCAGGAGCACGGCCAGGGTGGTTATAGCAATCAAAGCAAGCAACAACAACATCAACAGCAGTAGTCGGGATACCAGAGTAATCCGAAGCAGTTGAGTAATGGCCAGTATCACGTCTTCACCACGAGCTTATGTAAGCGTGATCAGAAAGTTTACAAGAGGGCAGTACATTCCATTGAACCGGTGGTGCCATGCTACCTGCGTTGGTCAAAACAGCCCATTGTGTGGAGTCGAGAGTATCATCCGCCCCGGGTTGATAATCCGGGTCAGCTAGCTCTAGTTGTGGCACCTCATGTTGGGGGCTATAAGTTTACCAAGGTGCTCATGGATGGAGGAAGCAGCATCAACATTCTATATTACGAGACTTTTCGCCGCATGGGGTTGACAGACAAAAAGCTTCGGCAGTCTAACACTATTTTTCACCGCGTGCTGCCTGGTAAATCGACATATCCGGTCGGTAAGATAGACTTGGAGGTCACCTTTGGAGATGAGAATGATTCAAGGTCTGAAACTTTGACCTTTGAAGTGGTAAAGATCAAGAGCCCGTATCACGCCCTGTTCGGGCGGCAGGTTTATGCTAAGTTCATGGCGATGTCTTGTTATGTTTATCTGCAGCTCAAGATGCCGGGTCACAAGGGAATGAAGGAAATATGCCCTAGAGGCAATAATAAATTTATTATTTATTTCCTTATATCATGATAAATGTTTATTATTCATGCTAGAATTGTATTAACCGGAAACTTAGTACATGTGTGAATACATAGACAAAACAGAGTGTCCCTAGTATGCCTCTACTAGACTAGCTCATTGATCAAAGATGGTTATGTTTCCTAGCCATAGACATGAGTTGTCATTTGATCAACGGGATCACATCATTAGGAGAATGATGTGATGGACAAGACCCATCCGTTAGCTTAGCACTATGATCGTTTAAGTTTTACTGCTATTGCTTTCTTCATGACTTATACATGTTCCTATGACTATGAGATTATGCAACTCCTGAATACCGGAGGAACACTTTGTGTGCTACCAAACGTCACAACGTAACTGGGTGATTATAAAGGTACTCTACAGGTGTCTCCGAAGGTACTTGTTGGGTTGGCGTATTTCGAGATTAGGATTTGTCACTCCGATTGTCGGAGAGGTATCTCTGGGCCCACTCGGTAATGCACATCACTATAAGCCTTGCAAGCATTGCAGCTAATGAGTTAGTTGCAGGATGATGTATTACGGAACGAGTAAAGAGACTTGCCGGTAACGAGATTGAACTAGGTATTGAGATACCGACGATCGAATCTCGGGCAAGTAACATACCGATGACAAAGGGAACAACGTATGTTGTTATGCGGTTTGACCGATAAAGATCTTCGTAGAATATGTAGGAGCCAATATGAGCATCCAGGTTCCGCTATTGGTTAATGACCGGAGATGAGTCTCGGTCATGTCTACATAGTTCTCGAACCCGTAGGGTCCGCACGCTTAACGTTTGATGACGATCGGTATTATGAGTTTATGAGTTTTGATGTACCGAAGGAGTTCGGAGTCCCGGATGAGACCGGGGACATGACGAGGAGTCTCGAAATGGTCGAGACGTAAAAATCGATATATTGGACGACTATATTCGGACATCGGAAAGGTTCCGAGTGATTCGGGTATTTTCGGAGTACCGGGGAGTTACGGGAATAGAAGAGAGAGGCCAAAAGGAAGGAGGCGCGTGCCCCCCTTCTGGTCCGAATTGGACAAGGGGTGCAGCCCCCTTTTCCTTCTCCCTCTCCCCCTCTTTCCTTCTCTCCTACTCCGGAAAGGAAAGGGGAATCCTACTAGGACTTGGGAGTCCTAGTAGGACTCCCCACACTTGGCACGCCCCCTCTAGGGCCGGCCTCTCCCTTGATCCTTTATATACGGGGGCAGGGGGCACCCTAGGACACACAAGTTGAATTGTTTTAGCCGTGTGCGGTGCCCCTCTCCACAGAAACACACCTCGGTCATACCGTTGCAGTGCTTAGGCGAAGCCCTGCGCCGGTAGATACATCATATCCGTCACCACGCCGTCGTGTTGACGAAACTCTCCCGTGAAGCTCAACTGGATCAAGAGCTCGTGGGACGTCATCAAGCTGAACGTGTGCTGAACGCGGAGGTGCCGTACGTTCGGTGCTTGATCGGTTGGATCGCGAAGAAGTTCGACTACATCAACCGCGTCACTTGACGCTTCCGCTCCCGGTCTACGAGGGTACGTAGACACACTCTCCCCTCTCGTTGCTATGCATCTAGTAGATAGATCTTGCGTGATCGTAGGAAATTTTTAAAAAATACTACGTTCCCCATCAGTGGTATCAGAGCCAGGTCTATGCGTAGATGATATGCACGAGTAGAACACAATGAGTTGTGGGCGATACTAGTCATACTGCTTACCAGCATGTCATACTTTGCTTCGGCGGTATTGTGAGATGAAGCGGCCCGGACCGACATTACGCGTACGCTTACGCGAGACTGGTTTCACCGTTATGAGCACTCGTTGCTTAAAGGTGACTGGCGGGTGTTTGTCTCTCTCACTTTAGCTGAATCAAGTGTGGCTACGCCCGGTCCTTGTGAAGGTTAAAACAGCACATACTTGACGAAACATCGTTGTGGTTTTTGTATGCGTAGGTAAGAACGGTTCTTGCTAAGCCCGTAGCAGCCACGTAAAACTTGCAACAACAAAGTAGAGGACGTCTAACTTGTTTTTGCAGGGCATGTTGTGATGTGATATGGTCAAGACATGATGAGATATACGGTTTTGTATGAGATGATCATGTTTTGTAAAGTTATCGGCAACTGGCAGGAGCCATATGGTTGTCGCTTTATTGTATGAAATGCAATCGCCATGTAATTGATTTACTTTATCACTAACCGGTAGCGATAGTCGTAGAAGCAATAGTTAGCGAGACAACAACGATGCTACGATGGAGATCAAGGTGTCGCGCCGGTGACGAAGGTGATCATGACGGTGCTTTGGAGATGGAGATCAAAAGCACAAGATGATGATGGCCATATCATGTCACATATTTTGATTACATGTGATGTTTATCTTATTATGCTTCTTATTTTGCTTAGAACGACGGTAGCATTATAAGATAATCCCTTACTAAATTTCAAGGTATAAGTGTTCTCCCTGAGTATGCACCGTTGCGAAAGTTCGTCGTGCCGAGACACCACGTGATGATCGGGTGTGATAAGCTCTACGTTCAAATACAACGGGTGTAAGCCAGTTTTGCACACGCAGAATACTAGGGTTAAACTTGACGAGCCTAGCATATGCAGATATGGCCTCGGAACACTGGAGACCGAAAGGTCGAGCGTGAATCATATAGTAGATATGATCAACATAAGATGTTCACCATTGAAACTACTCCATCTCACGTGATGATCGGACATGGTTTAGTTGATTTGGATCACGTGATCATTTAGATGACCGGAGGGATGTCTATCTAAGTGGGAGTTCTTTAAGTAATATGATTAAATTGAACTTTAATTTATCATGAACTTAGTCCTGTTAGTATTAGCATATCTATGTTGTAGATCAATAGCTCGCGATGTTGCTCCCCGTTTATTTTTTATATGTTCCTAGAGAAAACTAAGTTGAAAGATGTTAGTAGCAATGATGCGGAATTGTTCCGTGATCTGAGGATTATCCTCATTGCTGCACATAAGAATTATGTCCTTGATGCACCGCTAGGTGACAGACATATTGCAGGAGCTGATGCAGACGTTATGAACGTTTAGACAAAAGCTCGGTATGATGACTACTTGATAGTTTAAGTGCACCATGCTTTACGGCTTAGAACCGGGACTTCAAAAAACGTTTTGAACGCCACGGAGCATATAAGATGTTCCAAGAGTTGAAATTAGTATTTCATACTCATGCCCGTGTCGAGAGGTATGAGACCTCTGACAGTACTTTGCCTACAAGATGGAGGAGAATAGCTCAACCAGTGAGCATGTGCTCAGATTGTCTGGGTACTGCAATTGCTTGAATCAAATGGGAGTTAATCTTCCAGATAAGATAGTAATTGACAAAATTCTCTAGTCACTATCACCAAAGTTAGTAGAACTTCGTGGTGAACTATAATATGCAAGGGATGACAAAAGTAATTCCCGAGCTCTTCGCGATGCTGAAATCGGCAAAGGTAGAAATCAAGAAAGAGCATCAAGTGTTGATGGTTAACAAGACCACTTGTTTCAAGTAAAGGGCAAAGGGATAGAAGGGGAACTTCAAGAAGAATGACAAGCAAGTTGTCACTCCCATGAAGAAACCCAAAGCTAAACTCAAGCCTGAAACTAAGTGCTTCTACTGCAAAGGAAATGGTCACTAGAAGTGGAACTTCCCTAGATACTTGGCGGATAAGAAGGATGGCAAAGTGAACAAAGGTATATTTGATATACAGATTATTGATGTGTATTTTACTAGTGTTCATAGCAACCCCTCGGTATTTGATACTGGTTTAGTTGCTAAAGAGTAGTAACTCGAAATGGGAGTTGCATAATGAACAGAAACTAGTTAAAGGATGAAGTGACGATGTGTATTGGAAGTAGTTCCAAGATTGATATGATCATCATCGCACACTCCCTATACTTTCGGGATTAGTGTTGAACCTAAGTAAGTGTTATTTGGTGTTTGTGTTGAACATGAATATGATTTGATCATGTTTATTGCAATACGGTTATTCATGTAAGTTAGAGAATAATTGTTGTACTGTTTACATGAATAAAACCTTCTATGGTCATACACCCAATGAAAATGGTTTGTTGGATCTCGATCGTGTGATACACATATTCATAAAATTGAAGCCAAAAGATGCAAGGTTAATAATGATAAGTGCAACTTATTTGTGGCACGGCCGTTTAGGTCATATTGGTGTAAAACGCATGAAGAAACTCCATAGTGATGGACTTTTGGAATCACTTGATTATGAATCACTTGGTACTTGTGAACCATGCCTCATGGGCAAGATGACTAAAACTCCGTTCTCCGGAACTATGGAGCGAGCAACAGATTTGTTTGAAATCATACATACTGATGTATGTGGGCCAATGAGTGTTGAAGCTCGCGGCGGGTATCGTTATTTTCTGACCTTCACTGATGATTTGAGCAGATATGGGTATATCTACTTAATGAAGCACAAGTCTGAAACATTTGAAAAGTTCAAAGAATTTCAGAGTGAAGTAGAGAATCATCGTAACAAGAAAATAAAGATTCTACGATCTGATCGTGGAGGAGAATATTTGAGTTACGAGTTTGGTCTTCATTTGAAACAATGTGGAATAGTTTCACAACTCACGCCACCCGGAACACCACAGCGTAATGGTGTGTCCGAACGTCGTAACCGTACTTTATTAGATATGGTGCGATCGATGATGTCTCTTACCGATCTACCACTATCGCTTTTGGGGTTATGCATTAGAGACAGCTACATTCACGTTAAATAGGGCACCATCTAAATCCATGGAGATGACACCGTATGAACTATGGTTTGATGAGAAACCTAAGCTGTCATTTCTTTAAGTTTGGGACTGCGATGCTTATGTGAAAAAGTTTCAACATGATAAGCTTGAACCCAAATTGGAGAAGTAAATCTTCATAGGATACCCAGAAGAAACTGTTGGGTACACCTTCTATCACAGATCCGAAGGCAAGGTATTTGTTGCTAAGAGTGGATCCTTTCTAGAGAAGGAGTTTCTCTCGAAAGAAGTGAGTGGGAGGAAAGTGGAACTTGATGAGGTAATTGTACCTTCTCCTGAATTGGATAGTAGTACATCACAGAAACTGGTTCCAGTGATTCCTACACCAATTAGTGAGGAAGCTAATGATGATGATCATGAAACTTTGAATCAAGTTACTGCTAAACTTCGTAGATCAACCAGAGTACGTTCCGCACCAGAGTGGTACGGCAACTCGGTTCTGGAAGTCATGTTACTGGACCATGATGAACCTACGAACTATGAGGAAGCGATGATGAGCCCAGATTCCGCAAAATGGCTCGAGGCCATGAAATCTGAGATGGGATCCATGTATGAGAACAAAGTATGGACTTTGCTTGACTTGCCCGATGGTCGGCAAGCCATTGAAAATAAATGGATCTTTAAGAGGAAGACTGACGCCGATGGTAATGTTACTGTCTACAAAGCTCGACTTGTTGCGAAAGGTTTTCGACAAGTTCAAGGTGTTGACTATGATGAGATTTTCTCACCCGTAGCGATGCTTAAGTCTGTCCGAATCATGTTAGCAATTGCCACATTTTATGAAATCTGGCAAATGGATAACGAAACTGCGTTCTTTAATGGATTTATTAAAGAAGAATTGTATATGATGCAACCAGAAGGTTTTGTCAATCCTAAAAGTGCTAACAAAATGTGCAAGCTCCAGCGATCCTTCTATGGACTGGTGCAAGCATCTCGGAGTTGGAATATACGCTTTGATAAGTTGATCAAAGCATATAGATTTATACAGACTTGTGGTGAAGCCTGTATTTACAAGAAGTGAGTGGGAGCACTACGACCTTTCTGATAAGTATATGTGAATGACATATTGTCGATCGGAAATGATGTAGAATTTTATGGAAAGCATAAAGGAGTGTTTGAAAGGAGTTTTTCAAAGAAAGACCTTGGTGAAGCCGCTTACATATTGGGCATGAAGATCTACAGAGATAGATCAAGACGCTTGATAAGACTTTCGATGAGTACATATCTTGATAAGATTTTGAAGTAGTTCAAAATGGATCAGTCAAAGAAGGAGTTCTTGCCTGACTTGTAAGGTGTGAAGTTGAGTAAGACTCAAAGCCAGACCACGGCAGAAAAATATAGAGAGAATGAAAGTCATTCCCTATGCCTCAGCCATAGGTTCTATAAAGTATGCCATGCTGTGTACCAAACATGTTGTGTACCTTGCCATGAGTTTGTCAAGAGGGTACAATAGTGATCCAGGAGTAGATCACTTTACAGCGGTCAAAATTATCCTTAGTAACTGGATGACTAAGGAAATGTTTCTCGATTATGGAGGTGATAAAGAGTTCGTCGTAAAGGGTTACGCCGATGCAAGCTTTGACACTAAATCCAGATGACTCTAAGTATCAATCTGGATGCGTATTGAAAGTGGGAGCAATTAGCTAGAGTAGCTCTATGCAGAGCATTGTAGACATAGAAATTTGCGAAATACATACAGATCTGAATGTGACAGACCCGTTGACTAAACTTCTCTCACAAGCAAAACATGATCACACCTTATTACTCTTGGGTATTAATCACATAGCGATGTGAACTAGATTATTGACTCTAGTAAACCCTTTGGGTGTTGGTCACATGGTGATGTGAACTATGGGTGTTATTCACATAACGATGTGAACTATCGGTATTAAATCACATGGCGATGTGAGCTAGATTATTGACTCTAGTGCAACTGGGAGACTGAAGGAAATATGCCCTAGAGGCAATAATAAATTTATTATTTATTTCCTTATATCATGATAAATGTTTATTATTCATGCTAGAATTGTATTAACCGGAAACTTAGTACATGTGTGAATACATAGACAAAACAGAGTGTCCCTAGTATGCCTCTACTAGACTAGCTCATTGATCAAAGATGGTTATGTTTCCTAGCCATAGACATGAGTTGGCATTTGATCAACGGGATCACATCATTAGGAGAATGATGTGATGGACAAGACCCATCCGTTAGCTTAGCACTATGATCGTTTAAGTTTTACTGCTATTGCTTTCTTCATGACTTATACATGTTCCTATGACTATGAGATTATGCAACTCCCGAATACCGGAGGAACACTTTGCTTGCTACCAAGCGTCACAACGTAACTGGGTGATTATAAAGGTACTCTACAGGTGTCTCCGAAGGTACTTGTTGGGTTGGCGTATTTCGAGATTAGGATTTGTCACTCCGATTGTCGGAGAGGTATCTCTGGGCCCACTCGGTAATGCACATCACTATAAGCCTTGCAAGCATTGCAGCTAATGAGTTAGTTGCAGGATGATGTATTACGGAATGAGTAAAGATACTTGCCGGTAACGAGATTGAACTAGGTATTGAGATACCGACGATCGAATCTCGGGCAAGTAACATACCGATGACAAAGGGAACAACGTATGTTGTTATGCGGTTTGACCGATAAAGATCTTCGTAGAATATGTAGGAGCCAATATGAGCATCCAGGTTCCGCTATTGGTTATTGACCGGAGATGAGTCTCGGTCATGTCTACATAGTTCTCGAACCCGTAGGGTCCGCACGCTTAACGTTTGATGACGATCGGTATTATGAGTTTATGAGTTTTGATGTACCAAAGGAGCTCGGAGTCCCGGATGAGACCGTGGACATGACGAGGAGTCTCGAAATGGTCGAGACGTAAAAATCGATATATTGGACGACTATATTCGGACATCGGAAAGGTTCCGAGTGATTCGGGTATTTTCGGAGTACCGGGGAGTTACGGGAATAGAAGAGAGAGGCCAAAAGGAAGGAGGCGCGTGCCCCCTTTCTGGTCCGAATTGGACAAGGGGTGCAGCCCCCTTTTCCTTCTCCCTCTCCCCCTCTTTCCTTCTCTCCTACTCCGGAAAGGAAAGGGGAATCCTACTAGGACTTGGGAGTCCTAGTAGGACTCCCCACACTTGGCGCGCCCCCTCTAGGGCCGGCCTCTCCCTTGCTCCTTTATATATGGGGGCAGGAGGCACCCTAGGACACACAAGTTGAATTGTTTTAGCCGTGTGGGGTGCCCCTGTCCACAGAAACACACCTCGGTCATACCGTTGCAGTGCTTAGGCGAAGCCCTGCGCCAGTAGATACATCATATCCGTCACCACGCCGTCGTGTTGACGAAACTCTCCCGTGAAGCTCAACTGGATCAAGAGCTCGTGGGACGTCATCAAGCTGAACGTGTGCTGAACGCGGAGGTGCCGTACGTTCGGTGCTTGATCGGTTGGATCGCGAAGAAGTTCGACTACATCAACCGCGTCACTTGACGCTTCCGCTCCCGGTCTATGAGGGTACATAGACACACTCTCCCCTCTCGTTGCTATGCATCTAGTAGATAGATCTTGCGTGATCGTAGGAAATTTTTAAAAAATACTACGTTCCCCATCAGGGAACTATTACAGTCCATGGGAGCCGTAAGATTGCTTTGGAGTGTGAGGAAGGTGATGCAGCTTATGCTGAGGCGGTTTGTGCGACCGAGGAGTTGAAATTTTATAAAGATAATGTTGATTCGGCAGATATGTCTCTGCTGAAGAAGCCAACCATAGAGCATGATCCGGCCTTGAAGTTCAAATCAGCTGATGAGACCAAGAAGGTTGACTTTGTTCCTGGCGATTAATCCAAGGAGTTCACCATCAGTGCTAACCTAGATCCAAAATAGGAAAGCGCGCTCATCGAGTTCATCCGTGAGAATCGGGTCATTTTTGCATGGAAACCTTCTGACATGCCAGGTGTACCGAGGGAACTCGCTGAGCACACTCTCAATATCGATCCCAAGTTTAAACCGGTTAAACAGTTTCTCCGCTGCTTCAATGAAGAAAGGCGCAAGGCTATTGGTGAAGAAGTAGCTAGGCTCTTGGCGGCATGCTTTATAGTTGAGGTATTTCATCCGGAGTGGTTGGCAAATCCGGTGCTAGTTCTTACAAAGAACGGTACTTGGCGAATGTGTGTCGATTACACAGATCTAAACAAGGCTTGCCCAACTGATCCCTTTGCCCTCCCTCGTATTGACCAAATCATTGATGCTACGGCAGGTTGTGAGCGCTTAAGTTTTTTGGATGCATATTCCGTTTATCATCAGATCAAGATGGCAGTTAAGGACCAGGAGAAGACGTCATTCATAACTCCCTTTGGAGCCTTCTGCTATGTATCTATGCCATTCGGGCTCAAGAGTGCCCAGGCGACCTATCAGCGTTGTGTGCAGAACTGTCTTCATGGACAGATTGGGAGGAACGTTCACGCATATGTGGATGACATTGTGTTGAAATCCAGGAAGAAGGAGACGCTGATCACATACTTAAAGGAAACCTTTGATAATCTCCGGGTCTATAAGATGATGCTTAATCCATCCAAGTGTGTTTTTGGTGTTCCGGCAGGCAAGCTCCTGGGGTTCCTGGTGTCAAACAAAGGAATTGAAGCTAATCCGGAGAAGATCAAGGCGATTACATCCTTAGCTAAACTAGCGTGCATCAACGATGTCCAACGCTTAGCGGGTCGTATAGCGGAGCTCAGTCGATTTATCAGCCGTTTGGGGGAGAAGGCCATCCCGCTTTATGAGATGATGAAAAAGACAGACCGCTTTGTCTGGAGTAATGCTGCTGATGCTGCGTTTGAGGACTTGAAGAAACAATTGGCAGAGCCGCCGGTCCTTGCTGCACTGGTTGATAATGAGCCGCCATTGCTATACGTGGCTGCCAATGCCCAAGCAGTGAGCGTCGCTATCGTGGTGGAGCACAAAGAGGCAGGAAAAGAATATCCGGTTTAGCGGCCGGTTTACTATTTCAGTGAGGTGCTCATTGAATCGAAGCAGAGATACCCGCATTGGCAGAAATTAGTATATGGAGACTTCATGGCAAACCAGAAGCTGAAGCAGTATTTTCAGGGCCATCCAATCACCGTGGTCAGTTCAGCTCCTCTGGGAGATATAATCCAGAACAGAGAAGCGACTGGTCGGGTTGCGAAGTGGGCCATTGAGCTTAGTCCTCACGGACTGAAGT
Organism: Secale cereale; assembly: GCA_902687465.1. Classification (NCBI taxonomy): domain Eukaryota; kingdom Viridiplantae; phylum Streptophyta; class Magnoliopsida; order Poales; family Poaceae; genus Secale; species Secale cereale. The sequence continues at coordinate 391,219,006 of LR738713.1, read as the reverse complement.
ATGTGCCTCGTACTGCAATCAAATATCAAGCACTGGTGGACTTCATCAACGATTGGATGGAGTTTCAAACACAGGAGGAAAAGCCGGATCATACGTACTGGACTATTCACTTTGATGGATCCAGGCAATTGGAGGGCTCGAGGGCTGGAGTCGTGTTAACTTCCCCACGAGGTGATAAGTTCTGTTATGTCCTCCGCTTAATGTTCCCTTGTACTAACAATGCAGCTGAGTATGAATCTCTCCTCCATGGTATGCGAATGGCTAAGGAGATGAGTCTAAGTCGGGTTAAATGTTACGGCGATTCGGACCTCGTGGCGCAACAGGTATCTAATAAGTGGGATTCCAAGGATCCACTTATGGCAGCGTATCATCGAGAGGTGGACGCTGTTGCTAGATACTTCAAGGGTTATCAGGTGGACCATGTGGACTGGCGAAAGAATGAAGCGGCTGACGCATTAAGCCGGCTGGGTTTGCAACGTAAACCGGTTCCACCTAATATTTTCTTGGATGTATTGCATAGTGCGTCGGTGAAATTACCTTCAGAAGAGGACTTGGCTATTCCTGATCCGGAGGCTCAATTGGTGGTGGCGCTTCATGTTATTCCGGATTGGACGATCCCTTACCTGGCATACATGAACCCAGGTGAGTTACCAAAAGATGAAGTTTTGGCGAGACAGATAATCCGGCGATCTAAATCAATGACTATTTTCAATAGAGAGCTGCATCATTGCAGTGTCTCTAGGGTGTTTCAACGTTGTGTATCGCCAGACGAGGGCTGTGATATTCTTAGGGAAATCCACGAAGGAGACTGTCGCCATCATGCCGGTTCAAAATCTTTGGTGGCTAAAGCTTTTCGTCATGGGTTCTACTGGCTAACGGCTCATGCCGATGCAGAGGACTTGGTCAGAAGAAATGTGATGCTTGCCAGAAATTCTCACGGCGTGCTCATATACCAGCTCAGGAATTGAGGATGATTCCAATTACTTGGCCGTTTGCGACTTGGGGGCTAGATATGGTCGGGCCCTTTAAGATATCTCCAGATAAGAAGACCCACCTCCTGGTGGCGGTGGATAAATTTACCAAGTGGGTTGAGGCGGAACCAGTCAGCAAGTGTGATGCGGCAATGGCGGTTCAGTTCATCAAGAAGGTGATTTTCCGGTTTGGCTTTCCACACAACATTATAACTGATAATGGTACCAATCTATCCAAGGGGGCTATGGAGGAATTCTGTCAACGAGAGCACATCCGCCTTGATGTGTCTTCAGTGGCTCACCCCCAATCCAATGGTCAAGCTGAGAGAGCCAATCAAGAGATCTTGAGAGGCATCAAACCCCGGCTTATGGTCCCCTTGCAGAGGACGCCGGGTTGTTCGGTGGAGGAATTACCCTCTGTGTTATGGAGCATCAACACCACACCTAACAGGTCTACAGGGTACACGGCCTTCTTCATGGTATATGGAGCTGAAGCGGTCATCCCTAGTGACATCCGTCATGATTCGCCGCGGGTGGCGGCTTATGTCGAAGCTGATAACGAGAAGGCACGGCAAGACGCGTTGGACCGGCTCGATGAGGAACGTGACATGGCAGTAGCTCGATCGGCGATTTATCAGCAAGATCTGCGCCGGTACCACAGACGCGGGTTAAAACCAGAACGTTTCAAAAAGGAGATCCAGTGCTCCGGCTCATCCAAGACCAAACAGATATGCAAAAGCTATCCCCGCCTTGGGAAGGACCCTTTGTGGTCAGCAAGAATCTACATAACGGATCATACTACCTCGTCGACGTTCGAGAACACAGGGACTCACATACTGCGGAGGAAGAGACCCGACGGCCGTGGAACATTGCTCTTCTTTAGCCTTACTAAACCTGAGCCATAGGCTCCGCTTTATGTACATAACCTTGCAATGTATACATTATGATCAATATAATAAACCGGCATCCCTGTTAAAGCGAGGTATCTGCTGCTTTTTTCCTAAAAAGAGTTTGTCAGATGGGGGCTTCTGGGTGCAAGGGAGTTCCTATGGTCCTCTTAAACCGGCTATTAAACCAAGACCATCATAAGAGCATAGCTCTGGTTGCTTCGGTAATCTGGCTATCAAAGCCCACATGATGATGAGGGGCAAAAGAGAGTTCGATGCATAGCACAACTCAAACATAGGCACCCGATGAGCATAGCTCAAAATGCTACCTGGGGGCTCCTGACGCATAGCGTCAACGAGTTGACAACCCTTGTAGTAGGCTATCAAGCCACGGCTTGGAAGCCTGGTGTATACACCTAAAACCCCGGATTAGCCTGCCTGCATTAAGTAAGTCACTCCGCCCAGGTAAACCTGGTACGACCCGTCGAACGTTTCACAAGTCAATCTTCTTACATACCCTGAACTTGGCAACGTTAAATTGACGATTGGTTAAGGATTGAGGTCCATCTTAACATGCTTTGTGAATGGTCAATTCAGTGGCCTGGCAGCCCATAAAAGCCTCGAATTTGGAGCCTGGCAGCTCGTAAAAAGCCTCGACTACACGGTTTTATTTGACAATGTCTTTTTTGATTTTGCTAAAAATATATATTTGAGGTCATTGGTGTTTATCCAAGTCCATTGATTCGGGAGTGGATGACTATAAGTTGCCACTACAATAAACGAGTGTTTACAGATCTGGTCTGGTTTGATTATAAATCACCAGTGTTACCTACAGTTAAAACCAGTGTTTATAATAACCCGGTACAGTTCCATCATGAACCGGCAAATGATCAAGGGAGTCATCAACACTTACAACTTGGATCATTGTCTCTATTACCGATTATTGATTAAGGCCAATAGCAGAAAACTGAATCACAGGTATGATATATGTTTCATATTTTATATACAATTCAGGTTATAAACCTAGACCATGTATTTGGGCATCATGACCCGTCCAGCGATAAACCACCACGACACTTTAAACTTTGTCTTCTGCAGAAAACAGGTGGAACAAACCGTTAAAGGCATCATAAGCAGAAATAATTATGAAATTGCCAGATGAAGCAATATCATACAAAGGAAAGTATGTGTGAGGACATAAACTAAATATTTTAACTACTCTATTACAAAGGTGATTGGCAGCCCAAAATGATATGTTCCTTGCTATTACACAATATTTAAACCGACATCCGTTTATGAGTCTACATCAGCTCGGCTTGAAGGTTGTGGATCATCCTGCTCCAACTCCCCGTCGTTCTCTTCTAGCAGCTGGAAGTCAGTGGTTACCCAATTGATCTTGGTCAGCACTTTGAAAACAGCTTCATCGCTCACAAGTTCAGACAGATCAATATCAGGAGCATAAGTGTGCTTACGGACGGGCGGGATGAGATCTTCAAGCTCGTAAGCCGGAGGGTCGCCCCGCAAGTTCTCAACGTTATAACCCAGATGATAACGAGATAGATCAGCCTCATCAGATAGTTTCCTGGCCAAAGGCTGCATTTCTCTTGTTAGAGCACGCAAATCGCTGTCCGTGAATGCTGATCTGTCCTCCTTCATGTTGGGATAGCTATTCATCACTTCTGCCGGATCAAGGTCTGGCACCCAAGCTTTCGCTTGAGTTAAGGCCATCAAGGCACCCACCCTTGCAGATGATTTCTTCAGCTCTACGAGACAAGCAGGTAGAATTGATAACTTTTCCAAAGTGCCCTTGATCGTTGTGGGAGTCGGCTTATTATGGGAAGCAGTGCAGACAATCTGTTGAGCGCCGGAATACAACTGCTCTATGAGAGTGTATGCGGCTTTCAATTTCCTCCGCATGTCAGTACCGAGATGGGCAATACGTTTTCCTGCATCAAAAGAGTTTGAGTTAAACCGGAAAGTGCAGAAATATCATATTCAGGATTATGTTAAGTATATTTACCGAAGACAGCAGTAGTCATGGCGTCTATGTGCTGCTTTAAACCGGACAGTTCTTCTGTCACGGGATTGAGAGCAGCTTCCGCATCAGTTGCCCTTTTTCCAAGGTGTTTCTTTCAGCATCCCAATTCGACCGTTCCTTTTCAAAGTCCTTCATCAGCTTTTCCATATTTGCTAAGGCATGGGTGAGCTCGTCTTTAACTTTCGAAGCGGCGGTTTGTTGAAACTTCAAAGTATCTTGCAGCTCAGCCACTTGAGAATCTTTCCTGTTCAGATCAGCATGTTAAGAGAAGAGCATGTTATACATTGATGAAGCGTATTCAAAGTCCCAAGCACATAACAAGTTATATACTTGGCACTTGGGGGCTAATGCGTATTTGTAGTTAAAACAGATATTTTTTCAGTAAAGTCCCAAGCACATAACAAGTTATACACTTGGCACTTGGGGGCTAATGCGACATTGTTCAGAAATGATTACAAACTGAAGTTCCGGTTCATCTTGAAAAGATAAATCGGCCCTTGGGGACTACGCATGTGAAAAAATTAAATGGATATTCTGAAGTCCCGGTTTATCCTAAAGGTAAGAACCGGCCCTTGGGGGCTACGATGGAGTAAAGGCAAGCTACAAGACTTACACAAGAATAAAAGGCAAGTTAAAGCAGAAAGTCACCTCATAGCGTTCCTTCATCATGTTTACTAAACTGGCTTCATGATCACGACTAGTGTACAGCCGGTTCAGATAACCGGAATGGAGCTCTCGGGCATTAAGTTGAGCATAATTGGATAACTCAGCACTCCATTTTCCTTTGTCCTTGCCAGAAATTTCATCCTTCGCAGTATGCTTGGACAAAGCAAAAGGTTCACTAGGAACAGTGTAGCCAAATCCGGTGATCTGAACTTCTTCAGTTGAAGTGGCCGTGGGTTTAGACGGGCTGGCAGGAGTATTGCTGGCCCGGACAGGACTGGCCGGATCAATGTTATGATCCATTGGGGCACTCCCTTGATCAACAAAGACTTTGTGGTCCATGGGAGGAGAACCATCATGCATAATATCAACATTTTCTTCAGCAGCTTCAACAGGTTCAGGATCTTTTGCCAATTCATGAATCGTGTCATCACCTGCCGGTTTATTAAGTTTAGCCTTTTTACTAGGCTTGGGCTTGCTGCAAAAATTATGATAGTCAGAGGAATAAAGAAAGAGGTTAAAGCAGAAAAATGAAAAACTTACCCAGGAACAGTCTTAAGAGGAGGAACCTGTGTAGCCGTTGATTCGCGAGAGGACGAATGAGGAGTTTCCTGATAATTCGAATCAGACGGATTAAGAGGCTATCGAATATGACCTGATTTGGGATAAAGAGCGTCTGGAGTGTATAAAACCTCTGAGCGACGCCTTCGGGCTGGAGTGTGTGGTAAACAGGGGGATTCAATGGCGTGACCACTATGCCGTGTGGTGCGGCGAGCTTCATGTTGCTGTTTCTTCAAAATAAAGTTCGGATCCAAATAAGCGAAAGCGTGAGAAAACTGTACTTTCCGACTGGCTCGACGAATTTTTGGTGTTGGCAGAGGTTCTGAACCGGAAGAAAGAGTAATTACCTCAATATCATCCGCCTTGCTACCTTCAGCGTGTCCCTGGGTGCAATCATTGTTAATAAGACGCAACAAAGAGGAGTTAAAGGAGTCAAGTAATACCTCTGAGGCCGGTTCATCATCCTCCGGATTGGATTCAGATACGTCAGTAGTCTTCTTCCTGGCGTTCTTCTTAACAGCTTTGGTTTTTTGGCGAGGCACCTTCGCCGGTTTATCCTGGATTTTCTTTTTCCAGAATGGGCCATTACCCTGTTGAAGATTATAAAGACATTCAAGAAGAGTACTAAAGATGGATTGAAATAGAACAGACAAAATAAATATTTACCGATGGTGGTTTGTTAAGCTCACAGAAGGGAGCTAGTCCGATTTGGCTGCAAATTTCCACCGGATCATTCAGCAGCTTCTTAACAGCATCATTGATCTCATTCTCTGCTAGCACAGCTTCTGTATGACGCAGGGGATCTTTGGGGTTTCCGGTATATTCACACATTAAACCGGATCACCGGCTCAGCGGGAGAATACTCCAGGAAATCCAACAACGAACGAAGTCAACCCCTGTTAACCCGTTTGCATTAAAAGCTCTAAGCTTTGAGAGCTGAGGAGCATATTTGGCTCGTTCTTGAGCACTCGGCCGCTGAGGAAAGGGATGGTTTTCAGAGAGCCGGTGGGAACGATAACCCGATAGAGGATTCTCATCTTCCAGAGAAGTATCTAGACAACAAAACCAAGTTTGATTCCACTCTTTAGGGTGGCTGTGGTGATTGGCGTGAGGAAAACTAATGTCCTTTCTCTTTTGAATGGAAATCCCGCTGAGCTCCGTGTTTGGACCGTCAGAAAATTCCGTGGTTTAGATGGAAGAAATCCTGGAATAACTCAACTGATGGTTCCTCTTGCAGATAAGCTTCACAGAAGACTTGGAAATTGCAGATGTTGGACAAAGAATTGGGCCCAATGTCTTGAGGATGGAGTTGAAAGTCAGCTAGCACATCACGGAAGAATTTTGACCCGGGAGGACTGAATGCCCGGGCTAAATGATCAAGGAAAACAATAACTTCTCCCTCTTTGGGTTCTGGAGGACACTCCGGTCCATTGACTCTCCATTGAAGGACGTTCTTTGGGCCTAAAGCGCCGATCTCAGCCCGGTTCTGCAATTCTTCCTCAGTAACTCGGGACTTGTCGTGGAATTAACACGTCAGATGTCCGGTTTACGGACTTAGTCGTGAGGCCGCGCATCTATGTGGTAGCTTGAGAGGGGTTGAGCGGAATCGAGAGACGCAATGCAAGACACGGATTTAGACAGCTTCGGGCCCCGGGAAACATCATCCGGAATAGCCCTACGTGTTGTTTGATGCTAGGTCTCATTATGATCCTCATGGTGTCGCCGGTAAACCGGCTCTTTGTGTCTAGCCCTAGAGATTGTTTCTTCTCCTCTAACTTGTCCTCTTTGGGGAGCCCTGCCCCTCCTTATATATGTTGAAGGGGCGGGTTACATGACTAGTCCTAGTAGGACTAGGATTGATCTATTACAAGGAGTCCTAGTCTTGCTTCCTTTATGGAGAATATTCCTTGCGCTTTATTATTAAACCGGCCCACTATTAATATGAACCGGCCTTCTGGGCCTTGGGCCTTGTCATCCATGATCCGCCTGCCGGGTTACCAGTAAGTTGCCAAATGTAAACCGTCTTAAGTAAAATGTCCAGTCCGGCCGGGTTATAATTCCGGCCGGTTCATACCGCGGGGTATATCCCCGACATTAGCCCCCAAGTTTAGCTTGGATTTATCCATGGTAAACTTATGCTTGCAAAATCGCCATAAGAACAAATTTGATAGGTTGTACCCTGAGTTAAGAATTCTTGTAAACCGGCACCTGATCATCTTTAAGTCCTTGTCCTTCCTTCTTCTAAAAAATCCGGGTCAACCGACCGACTTCATATTCAACTTGCTTGCATAAGAAATATTGTAAATAAAGAATCCATTTGAATCGGCCTTTAATGCTCTGACTTGACAAAAATATTGGTCTTTGAAATATTCAACTGATATCCAACCGGCTTGAAGATGTAGAACTTGCCGGTTTATGATTGCCAAAATTACCGGGTCACACAATTAATCTGATTTGCCAGAACTGAAAATTTGAAGATGTTCCTCCTTTATATGCATATTACCTATAGCCCCCAAGTGCCGGGTCATTATGTAATAATGAGCAGGGACTTTGTATATATTCCATTGAAAATAGCCTTGTATAATCTTGAAGAAATCCGGATCATTCATCCCAGTCACTATGAAACTGAATATTCCATATTTATGTAGCCCCCAAGTGCCGAGTCATTATGCAATAATGAGCAGGGACTTTGTAGATATAATTATTGAAATGAACATTATATAACGTAACTTCCATCGTGGGGTTTGAATCCACGTACATAAGGTTAAGAGCTTTGTGCTTTACCAACTGAGCAGTGGACCCTTCACTATAATGAATAAATACTTGTGTACCTTGAATTGTTGACAGGAGCGACTGGTAGCCCCCAAGTTCCGGTTTAGCTACATTTAGAAGGTGAACCGGTACTTCCAGATAAAGCAAATGATCTTTCCATTAGCCCCCAAGTGTCAAGTAGACAACTTGCTTGTGTGCTTGAGACTTTTGTCTTTGAATTGCTGCTGTTTACTGCTTCAACTTCCCATTAGCCCCCAAGTGTCAAGTAGACAACTTGCTTGTGTGCTTGAGACTTGTGTATTTGATGTAATCTCAATCTGAATAATGTAGCCCCCAAGTGCCGGGTTGTAAGCCTGCGGCGATTTGGGACTTTTCCTTTGTAGAATAAATCACTTTCATTGATGAAATAATATCCATTGCGCTTTAAAGCGACTTTGAAGACCTCAATCATAATATTGATAACCATAATAGGAATCCAGCCACGTTTGGCTATTGAAGAATATAATCCGGTTTGAAGACCGGTTCCAATGATGTTTGATCACAATCGGGTCGGGTTAATAAACACCGGTCATTATTTTGTCTCATACTGGCGACTTATAGTCAAAACCAGGCCGGTTTAATAAACACCGATCATTATAACTGATCATGTACTGCCAATATGTATTAAAAAACAAGATACTTCATACCTGCGATCAAGTATGCTTGATATTCTTAATCCGGTAGAACCTTAAAATTTCTTGATGAAGATCTTCATAGATCCAATTAGAAACCCGGGTTGTGATGATAGACTCCGGTTTATCTCGTTCTGAAATTTTGTTCAGAAATTTGTGGCTTATTGCCTGATAGATGATCCGGGTTATAATGAACACCGGTTTACTCATGCTGGTATTCATGACCCAGACTTTTCACTTTATAGATATGTGGTCAGCTTCTGTAGCTGCTCCACTCCGGTTTAAAGGGGTATAAAACACAAACACAAAAAAGATGCAAATTTTGCAAATAAGACCATGTAGTCGAGGCTTTTTAAGAGCTGCCAGGCTCAAAGCAAGGTTCGGCCAATCAATGGGACGTGGCATTATCCATCTTTCCCAGGGGGCCTAGCCAATCACTGAACGTGGCATTATCCAACTTTTCAGAGGGCCGAAAGAACCGCAAATAAAAACTGAGCCAATCAATGGGACGTGGTTTATCCAACTCTTCCAAGAGGGCCTAGCCAATCACTGAACGTGGCATTATCCAACTTTTCAGAGGGCCGATAGAACCGTATATAAAAATTGATCCGATCACTGGGACATGGACGTTGCCATTCCCAGAGGGCCTCCAGGGTTCCTCCTGAACCGGTGGGTCAATTCAAACCAATCACTGAACGTGGATTTATCCAACTTTTCAGAGGGTCTCCAGGGTTCCTCCTGAACCGGTGGGTAATTTAAACCAATCACTGAATGTGGAATTATCCAACTTTTCAGAGGGTCTCCAGGGTTCCTCCTGAACCGGTGGGTAATTTAAACCAATCACTGAACATGGAATTATCCAACTTTTCAGAGGGTCTCCAGGGTTCCTCCTGAACCGGTGGGTAAATTTAAACCAATCACTGAACGTGGAATTATCCAACTTTTCAGAGGGTCTCCAGGGTTCCACCTGAACCGGTCGGTAAATCATGAAGCGTCCTCTCTTTGAACCGGATGTGATCTCATGTTCTTTGGAGAGTTTTATTGCTTCTTTGTGCATATGCCCTGCACAACCAGATAGACTGATCAAAGCATCTTATTTTCTTAAAAAATAATATAATAAGAAAAATAATATTTCGGATGGATATCACCTGAATGAATTTGAACCGGTATGTTGAATAGACCGGATCACAGGGTGGACAGTAAAACGACCGTAGTATCAGAGGCGGCTCAGACAGTTAAACCGACAGTGGGGTTGTAAATCGGCATAAATGAACAAGTTGTCCTCCGTGTTGTAAACCGGTGCTGTCGCGTAAGACGGTCACGACTTTGTAAATCGGCGCTTGAATCCGTGAAATAACGACGATCACTTGTGTCGAACAATATTTGGCGTGCCTCCGTCTTCGTGGTATAATACCATTTTATAATGAGTAATTTTCCTGCGCACAAAGTACAGCAGGGCGAGGTATTTTGCTCGGAAGGATTAATATGTATAAAAATAAATAAGAAGGATAAATATCACCTGATTCGCCTGGAGAACAGATGAACCGCTTTATGAGGACGGGTGCAGCATCGTCGTGTTAATGTAGATGCGGATGCGATGGCGTGCGCACGTCTATTGGCGTAGGATTCGTCCGCGGTGTTGGAGACCGGCGCGCGTGGGCGCGGACCAACGAGTCGACTATAGACGCGGACAGTCGAGTCGGCGTGGGTACGGTCAAATGAACCGATTGGATAAATACCAGTGCAAAATGATAACGCGGTGCACTCCGTGTCCGCGGTATAATGTCATCTTTATGATAAAGGATTACCCTGCATATAAAAAATACCATAGAGCAGAGTAGTTGTGCTCGGAGCAATTTAAAGTGTACTAAGAAAAATATACAGGAGAAGTAGCACCTGATTTGTTTAATCCGGACGCATGTGGGTGCGGCCATTAGCGCGCAATTGGCCCCACGTAAGTGTGCTTCCTCCAATTAACACAGACTGTTGTCCCAAAAAATAATCAATAATACGGAGCACCAATACTAGCCACCACATTGAAAAACTGATCTTGCAATACGCAGCTCGTGATTGATGTCTTCCAGTCCTAGTCCAACGAGTATAGTTGATCGGAGCAGTCGTATTATTATTCTGGAACCTCTCCTTTAATGTTTCTTGGATCTTCGTGTGATGCATCGGAGTTGACTTAGTCAAAAACTTGCTCTCTTTAGAACTCATGTACCAGAAGAATTGATTTTTCCGCAGGGATCCAGATGGAAAATCCACAAAGCGGTGACAGCGACTTGAGGCTATCCGTCCAGAGGCAGAAACGAGGATGATTAGACAATAAAAAAGGAGCACAAGTTCGATCCGTCTCTGGGTCGTGTCACTGTCTTTCAAGCTGTGCGTGGCTGTTTTAGATGGCCTTGACTTTGACTCGGAGTACTAGTAGTGTACTAGTATCAATTACCAATTGGTTGGACCTACTACGAGTCGGAGTTCGGTGATTCAAGGCTGGCGGGTCGACGAAGCGAGGACAGGCCATAGCGAGGCCGGGTCGGAGCGAGTCGGAGCGAAGGCCACTCCGAGTCGGAGTTCGGTGATTCAAGGCTGGCGGCGGCTTACTACACAGCGGAAGCGAACCGGCAACGGCGGCTCAGAACGGCTCAGAGCGAGGCCCTCTCGGCGGCTCAGAGTGAGATCGAGGCGGAGACGGGTCCTGGTAGAAGTGGAGTGAGGCGGCCGGCGGTAGCGTCGCGAGGCCAAGCGAGGGCGGCTCAGAGGCGTGAGGCCACGATGGAGGTAGAGACTGCAGCGGCGGCTCAGTCACCGCAGAAGCGGAGTGCGGTCAGGGCGGCCTTGATGCGTGCAGAGGCGACTCATTGGCGGAGACGGAGGCGGTTTTCCAGCAGATCTCCTTCCTCTTTTAGCAGATTCCCTTGCGGATTGGCCCCAAAGTTTGAAGTAGGCAGCTGCGGTTTGATGGATGCGAGCACATATCTGCACACGCGATTGACTAGGAGCCCGGCGGTTGACTGTAGCTTGCGCAACTTGCGTGTGTCGATGGTCTCGGTGACTTAGCAACGGATTCTGCTGATCTCGACGACTTGCGGTGACGTACCATGCTGCTTTAACCTTTTTGAACTTAAATCCCGCGGATTGTAACTTTAAACCGATGAACATTAAAACTGATGCAGATCCTTCCGAGTTGAATCTTTCTTCATCCGAGAAAATGCAAACTTTTCCGATCCCTGGAGAGATCCCTTCAAGAACTCAACACTACTGTGCGCAGGCCCCACGGTGGGCGCCAACTGTCGTGGAATTAACACGTCAGATGTCCGGTTTACGGACTTAGTCGTGAGGCCGCGCATCTATGTGGTAGCTTGAGAGGGGTTGAGCGGAATCGAGAGATGCAATGCAAGACACGGATTTAGACAGCTTCGGGCCCCGGGAAACATCATCCAGAATAGCCCTACGTGTTGTTTGAGGCTAGGTCTCATTATGATCCTCGTGGTGTCGCCGGTAAACCGGCTCTTTGTGTCTAGCCCTAGAGATTGTTTCTTCTCCTCTAACTTGTCCTCTTTGGGGAGCCCTGCCCCTCCTTATATATGTTGAAGGGGCGGGTTACATGACTAGTCCTAGTAGGACTAGGATTGATCTATTACAAGGAGTCCTAGTCTTGCTTCCTTTATGGAGAATATTCCTTGCGCTTTATTATTAAACCGGCCCACTATTAATATGAACCGGCCTTCTGGGCCTTGGGCCTTGTCATCCATGATCCGCCTGCCGGGTTACTAGTAACTTGCCAAATGTAAACCGTCTTAAGTAAAATGTCCAGTCCGGCTGGGTTATAATTCCGGCCGGTTCATACCGCGGGGTATATCCCCGACAGGACTGGACCTAGTTGCAGGAGGTGAACTGTTTGGCTTGCTTTGCCATTTTGAACAGGAAAGCTGAAAATATAGTGAAGGGCCGGTTTATGATTTGTGCAAAGTTAAACCGGTAGTGTTCGAAGGTATTTACAAATGGTGGTTTAAGCAGGGGCCTAATGGTATCTACCGGTTTATATTCTTTTCTAAAAGTCTAAACCGCCAATAAAAATATGAAGGATACAGATCTATGGAAAAACAAGTTCTGTAATATCAGTGACGAAGTTACGGATCTACAACAGGTCAGAAATTCAGAAATATTCATGGTCTATATTCAACGGATGCAACAGTGGCTTCGACAGAATCTATGCTAGTATTATTGGGGTAAATAAAGGCGTGTTAACGAAGCGAAGCTACTACTACATCTAGGAAACATGGGGATCGGATCTACACTAACTGTCGGGCAATGGTGAAGAACTATGAAGAACAGTGCCCTAGCTATGAACTTACTGACGGAAACCCTAATGAGATTTATGTAAGGGGGAAGGAAAGAACTTACTGGAGCCGATGAGTGCGGAGGTGCGCCGCGTTTTTCTGATCCAACTAGGTTGATGCAGCGGCCAAGCTCGATGAAGATGCAGGGCTCGACGGTGGCGGCGGAGCTTGAGCACGAGCGGGCGCAAGGAAGAAGAAGAGGCAAAGGAGCAAGGGGGGAAAAGGAGATGCCCCTCTGCCCTATTTATAAGCCGAAAAATGAAACGGCAGGCGCTAGAATCGAGGAGCCAGAAAAGTGGATATGGCAAGATACTGTTGCCTCGATCTTTGGAACTTTTAATGAGTAAAAAATAAAAACAAGTACAGGTATTAAATGGGCAGATGACGTCACGGCGGTTCATTGTGATCCAGGAAGATGACGCCACGGCGGTTTATGAAGCGTTTGAAGTTATGAAAGGTGACATCTTTACAGGACGTTGAAGATTGACTTGAACAAGTTCAAAACAATCTGGGGCCTAATGTGAGGGATATTACTACTGGGTATAAACCGCCCAGGAGGGGCCAGTTTATACCTGTCAAGATTACTTCTACTGAAGCCCAATGGAGCATGACGCTTTATTTGGAAGATTTAAAGCCCAAGAGGTGTTAGGGCCCATAATTTGTAAGCCGCCATACAACGTGTAACTAGTGATGTAAGATAGGAAAGATAGAGACCGAGCCGGACCAAGTTTATGAGCTGGCCTCGGGATTCTGTAAACCGGACCAGGCGTCACCTCGTGTATATAAAGGGACGACCCGGCGACGGTTCAGGGGCAGAGGACAACAACTCGAGACACATGCAAATCAAATTTGCTCTCTGGTCATCGAAACCCTAAGCAATACCACACCAAACTAGACGTAGGCTTTTACCCTCATCGAAGGGGCCAAACTAGTATTAACCCTTGCGTCCTTGTCCGCTTTAACCCCTTTAAGCTAACCCGTAGAGATGGCCTCACGACTAAGTCCTTTTTCTAGGACATCTGCCGTGACAAAACCAAGACAATGTTCAAACTCATCACACATGGGTTAAGCTATCTGAATCGTTTGTGATGTTCACATATCGTACACAGTTCTGAATAAGGACCGTGTCTGATGACACTTTGCGCGCCAGTTTTTCGCTGAAGCGATTCCAAATTTTTGGCTTCCGCATAAATATCTACCTCCCCTCCCCCTCCCCTTACCAAAAGCCACATTTCCCATGTTTCTGCATTCCTTTCCAAGTTGAAACCTTCACTCATAGCTTGCAGCGCCGCCTCCTCGTTAGCAACCCTCCTTCATGCTGCTCGGCCTCGTCTATCCAGGCAGGTAATCCACACCCGACCCCCATCCTCCCCCTCCATCCGCATCCCACATGCCCAAACCGTCGGCGCGAGCACGACACCTTCCACTCAAATCACCGACCCCTCCACCAAATAAGCGCCGCCCTAAGCCATGGTGCACACAGTATAGCCAAGATCTCAAGAAGCATTTGGCAGCGGAGAAGCAAATCACGGCCACACGCGCGGATGAGGTCATGATGGCTGTCATTCGTGTCGACCCCCAGATCTTGCAGGAGCACCTTGCCATTTGCTAGCTATGCCAGTTAAGCATGCTCGGTTTACCCATTGCGTGTGCTGCTCCTGCCTTTCCTTAACAAATTCTAGTGAATTGTGCTATCTAATTTTACCATGCAATCTGTTGCTCTAGGGTATATGTTCTATATGTCGTGGAGTGTGGTGCTCGCTTATTAACTATTTGGTTAATTAGTTGTCGTCTTCAGTTAACTGTTTGGTTCAATTCTGCAAATGTCATGTTCAATTCTTCGGGCTGCAATTTTGTATTGTCTTCCATGTGAGAAATAAATTGAATTTATCTTTACAAAATACATGAGAAACGAATACAATTTCTATATTTCCAAGTTGTCAAGCATGCTTGGTTTGGTTATAAATGTGGTGCTCAGTTAACGTTTGGTTCATTTGTGTTATGGTGTTTAGTTAACTGTTTGGTTCAATTCTACAATGCGATGTTCAATAGTTGCGGGTGCATTCTGTTATTGTATACCATGTGAGTAGTAAATCGAATTTGGTTGTACTAAATACATGAGAAACGAATACAATTGCTATATTTCCAAGATATTAAGCATGCTTGGTTTGGTTAACTGTCTGATCTTCTATTAGGAGTATGTTACATTGTGCAATGTGGTGCTCAGTTAACGTCTGGTTCATTTGTGTTGTGGTGTTTAGTTAACTGTTTGTTCAATTCTGCAATGCGATGTTCAATAGTTATGGGTGCATTCTGTTATTGTATACCATGTGAGGAATAAATTGAATTTGGATGTAGTAAATACATGAGAAACAAATACAATTGCTATATTTCCAAGTTGTTAAGCATGCTTGGTTTGGTTAACTGTCTGATCTTCTATTAGGAGTATGTTATATTGTGCAATGTGGTGCTCAGTTAATGTTTGGTTCATTTTGTGTGGTGTTTACTTAACTGCTTTGTTCAATTCTGCAATGCGATGTCCAATTGTCGTGGGTAGAATTTTGTATTGTTGTGCATGTGAGGAATAAATCGAATTTGGCTACACTTAATACATGAGAAACATATACAAGTGCTATATTTCCTAGTTCTTAATCATGCTTGGTTTTGATAAATGGGTTTTCCATGTGGCTTGAATTAATCTGATGAATCTGCAATGTGCTTATTTTTCATCCACATATTGTACTGATAGCATGTGAACCCTTACTTAAGTTGATGACTCACTACATTATATGTGTTGTAGGGAAACAATGGGAAGCACCGAGGTTTACAATCGAGGTTAGCACGTGCCTACCTATGGATTGAGTAAGATCTTTCAAGTAAGTTGTCATCGGTGCAAGCAATAAAAATTGCTCTCTAAATATGTATGATCTATTAGTGTGAAGAAAATAAGCTTTATACGAACTTATGATATGAAAGAAATAAAAGCGACAGACTGCATAATAAAGTTCTTTATCACAAGCGGCAATATAAAGTGATGTTATTTTGCATTAAGATTTTGTGCATCCAACCATAAAAGTGCATGACAACCTCTGCTTCCCTCTACGAAGGGCCTATCTTTTACTTTTATCTTTACCATAATACAAGAGTCAAGGTGATCTTCACTTCTCCTTTTTTTTACTTTTATCCTTTGGCAAGCACAATATGTTGGAGCTATATCTAGATATATATACCCATGCGGATGTAGAGAGCCATGAACCATTATTGTTGACATTACCCTTGAGATAAATCATTGGGAGGCGAAACTATAAGCCCCTATCTTTCTTTGTGTCCGGTTGAAGCTTTGAACTCATAAGTATTGCATGAGTGTTAGCAATTGTGAAAGATTGAATGATAGTTGAGTATGTGCACTTGCTGAAAAGATCTTATATTGACTCTTTCCGGTGTTATGATAAATTGCAATTGCTTCAATGACTGAGATCATAGTTTGTTAGTTTCAAATGATATTTTTTGATTTTGGCTTTCTCTTGAGGACAAGCGAGGTCTAAGCTTGGGGGAGTCGATACGTCCATTTTGTATCATGCTTTTATATCATTATTTATTGCATTATGGGATGTTATTACACATTATGGCACAATACTTATGCCTTTTCTCTCTTATTTTACAAGGTTTACATGAAGAGGGAGAATGTCGGCAGCTGGGATTCTGGACTGGATAAGGAGCAAATATTAGAGACCTATTCTGCACAACTCCAAAAGTCCTGAAACTTCATGGGGAGACATTTTAGAAAATATAAAAAATAATGGGCGAAGAAAGTACCAAAGGGGGGCCACCTTCCATCCACAAGGGTGGGGGCGTGCCCTGCCCCCTGGGCGCGCCCCATGCCTTGTGGGCCATCGGGCAGGCCCCTGATGCCCATCTTCTGCTATATGATGTGTTTTGACCTGGAAAAAATCATAAGGAGGCTTTCGGGACAAAGTGCCGCCGTCTCGAGGCGGAACCTGGGCGAAACCAATCTAGGGCTCCGGTGGAGCTGTTCTGCCGAGGAAACTTCCCTCCGGGAGGGGGAAATCAAAGCCATCGTCATCACCAACGACCCTCTCATCGATAGGGGGTCAATATCCATCAACATCTTTACCAGCACCATCTCCTCCCATACCCCAGTTCATCTCTTGTATCCGATCTTTGTCCCAAAACTTCAGATTGGTACCTGTGGGTTGCTAGTAGTGTTGATTACTCCTTGTAGTTGATACTAGTTGGTTTATTCGGTGGAAGATCATATGTTCAGATCCTTAATGCTATTCAATACCCCTCTGATTATGAACATGAATATGCTTTGTGAGTAGTTACGTTTGTTCCTGAGGACATGGGAGAAGTCTTGTTATAAGTAATCATGTGAATTTGGTATTCGTTCGATATTTTGATGAGATGTATGTTGTCTTTCCTCTAGTGGTGTTATGTGAACGTCGACAACATGACACTTCACAATTATTTGGGCCTAGGGGAAGGCATTGTGAAGTAATAAGTAGATGATGGGTTGCTAGAGTGACAGAAGCTTAAACCCTAGTTTATGCATTGCTTCGTAAGGGGCTGATTTGGATCCATATGTTTCATGCTATGGTTAGATTTATCTTAATTCATCTTTCGTAGTTGTGGATGCTTGCGAGAGGGGTTAATCATAAGTGGGAGGCTTGTCCAAGGAAGGGCAGCACCCAAGCACCGGTCCACCCACATATCAAATTATCAAAGTAACGAACGCGAATCATATGAGCATGATGAAAACTAACTTGACAACAATTCCCATGTGTCCTTGGGAGCACTTTGCTTTATATAAGAGTTTGTACAGGCTTGTCCTTTGCTACAAAAAGGATTGGGCCACCTTGATGCACCTTAGTTACACTTGTTACTTGTTACCCGTTACGAATTATCTTATTACACAACTATCTGTTACTGATAATTTCATTGCTCGCAAAGAATACCTTGCTGAAAACCACTTGTCATTTCCTTCTGCCCCTCGTTGAGTTCCACACTCTTACTTATCTAAAGGACTATGATAGATTCCCTATACTTGTGGGTCATCAAGTGCTAGACACCATCACAGGAGGAAATTTCTTGGGGATCCATACTTTTTATGCTTATGATGCTTTTAACAATTTGGTAGGCTCACCCCACTTATGGTTAATGAAACGGTTTTAACTTTGGAGCATGTCATTCAAAGGCTTAATATTATTGAAAATGAAATTCCGATTGTAGAACTTATTGAAAATTTGGATAAAAGGATCAACAATCAAATCACTCAATATAGATCAAAGGTAGGAATTAATTTAAAGAACCTAGAAGAAAAGGCCCCCCTGGTTAATGAGAAAATAAATCAAGATTCTGTTAGAATTGACAAGTTAGAGGGTGTCATTACTAATGTGGGTTCCGCTTTTGCCTCTGTTTAAACCACTCCAAAATTTTCCCCTACCAAGTTCACTAAGTTTGCTTGTGTTCCTAAAAATTAGGATGAATCATCTAGTAAAGGGAACGAAGATCTAAAGATGATAGGAATTAGTCCAAGCCTTATCAATATCATCCGAGAGCCTGTCAATATAAGTAAATTCTTTGATTTTGTACCTAGGAGTATTATTATTAACAAACCCAATGAACTTCCTAGGTATTACAATCATTCTACTTATGGTTTGAGTACCAAAGATGACAATACCTAGATCATTGCTTCATGCCTAGCTAGGGGCATCAAACAATTGCGCTTCTTGGGCGGCAACCCAATTTTATTTTGGTTTTTACTTTTTTCTTGCAGTTCTTGAATAAATATATCATCTAGCCTCTAGTTAGATGTGTTTTCATGTTTTAATTTAGTGTTTGTGCCATGTAAGACCCTTGGGATGATTTGGAAGGTAGTAGATTGGGTTTTTCTGGAAAACAGAAACTTTTGCGTCTAGTGTCAGAATTGTGTATGGTTGATGGTACCTGAAAAAATCTGTTTTTTTACACATTTCTGATCTACAAATTTCCCACGTTGTCCTAATTTTTCATAATTTTTAGAGATGCATAAGTTTCACATCAGTTCGCATCTTTATAGACTGTTCTGTTTTTGATAGATTATATTTTCTTTCTATTGTTTGCTTATTTTGATGCATCTATGGCTAGTATCGGAGGGTATGAACCATGGAAAAGTTGTAATATAGTAGATATTACACTAATATAAAATAAGAATGAGTTCATAGCATTACCTACAAGTAAGGATTGGATTTGTTTTACTAACGGATCTCATGAGTTTTCTGTTGAGTTTTGTGTTGTGAAGTTTTCAAGTTTTGGCTAAGATTGGATGGACTATGGAATAAGGAGTGGCAAGAGCCTAAGCTTGGGGATGCCCAAGGCACCCGAAGGTAATATTCAAGGACAACCAATCATCTAAGCTTGGGTCTTCAATCCATCGGTAAATTTACTTGAGGCTATATTTTTATTCCCCACATGATATGTGTTTTGCTTGGAGCGTCTTGTATGATTTGAGTCTTTGCTTTTTAGTTTGTCACAATCATCCTTGTTGTACACACCTTTTGAGAGGGACACACATTAATCGTAAATTTATTAGAATATTCTTTGTGCTTCACTTATGTCTTTTGAGCTAGGGTAGTTGCTCTAGTGCTTCACTTATATCTTTTTGAGCACGGCGGTGATGTTTATTTTGAAGAAATTGATGAACTCTCATGCTTCACTTATATTATTTTGAGAGTCTCTAGACAACATGGTAATTTTCTTGGTTTATTAATTTAGTCCTAATATGATAGGCATCTAAAGATGGTATAATAAAAACTTTCATAAAGAGCATTGAATTTATGAGAAGTTTGATTACTTGCAATTGTTTTGATATATTAGATGGTGATATTAGATTTATGCTAGTATTAAGTTGTGTTGTTGAATAAATAATTGTGTTAAGGTTTGTGATTCCCGTAGCATGCACGTATGGTCTTCTAGTTATGTAATGAAGTTGGAGCGTGATTTATTCTTGATTGTCTTCCTTTGCATGAAAGTCGGCGGCACGCGATGGTTAACTCCTACCAACCTCTCCCCTAGGAGCATGCTTACTAGTACTTTGCTTCGAGGGATAATAAACTTTTTGCAATAAGTATATGAGTTCTTTATGACTAATGCTGAGTCCATGGATTATACGCACTCTCACCCTTCCACCATTGCTAGCTACTCTAGTACCGCGGAACTTTCGCCGGTGCATTGAAACCACCTTACACCTTTCCTCAAAACAGACACCATACCTACCTATTATGTCATTTTCATAGCTATTTTGAGATATGTTGCCATGTAACTCACCGTTCCGTCATCATGTTTGAGTTTACCATTGAGTTGTAATTTTGAGTTCTAAGTAAATAAAAGTGTGATGACCATCATTATTAGAACATTGTCCCATGTGAGGTTATAATGAAAAAGAAAGGAGAGAGGCAAAAAGAGACTCCAAAAAAAAAGAGAAAATAGTCTCCAAAAAAGAGGAGTCTCCAAATAATGAGAGAAAAAGAGAGAAGGGACGATGTTACTATCCTTTTCCACACTTGTGCTTCAAAGTAGCACCATGTTCTTCATTATAGAGAGTCTCCTATTTTGACACTTTCATATATTACTAGTGGGAATTTTTTATTGTAGAACTTGGCTTGTATATTCCAACGATGGGCTTCCTCAAATGCCCTAGGTCTTCATGAGCAAGCATGTTGGATGCACACCCACTTAGTTTCTTTTGAGCTTTAATATACTTATAGCTCTAGTGCATCCGTTATATGGCAAGCCCTACTCACTCACATTGATATCGATTGATGGACATCTCCATAGTCAATTGATTGTCTAGTTGATGTGAGACTTTCTCCCTACTTTTGCCTACTACCACCTTCAATTCCACCCATAGTGTTATGTCCATGGCTCATGCACATGTATTGCGTGAAGAGTTGAAAAAGTTTAAGAATGTAAAAGTATGAATACAGTTGCTTGGCTGACACCGGGGCGGGCATGATTTACACTTTGTGCTAAGAAGAGGGAGCATAACAAGACTATATGATTTTGTAAGGATAACTTTATTTAGCCATGTTATTTTTGAAGCTTCATAATTTTCTTTCTAGTATGCTTGAAGTATTATTGTTTTGATACCAATGAACTTTTGTTTTGAATCATATGGATCTGAACATTCATGCCAAATAAAGAAGAAATACATTGCTAATTATGCTAGGTAGCATTCCACATCAAAAATTCTATTTTTATCATTTACCTACTCGAGGATGAGCATGTATTAAGCTTGGGGATGCTTGATACGTCTTCGACGTATCTATAATTTTTTATTGTTCCATGCTATTATATTATCAACTTTGGATGTTTTATATGCATTCATATGCTATTTATATTATTTTGGGACTAACTTATTAACCTAGAGCCTAGTGCCAGTTTCTATCTTTTCCTTGTTTTTGAGTTTCGTTGAAAAGGAATATCAAACGGAGTCCAAACGGAATAAAACTTTCGCGATGATTTTTCTTGGACCAGAAGACACACGTAGGACTTGGAGTCCAAGTCAGAGAGTCCCCGAGGATACGACAAGCCAGGGGAGCGCCCTAGGCGGGCGCCCCTAGGGCTTGTGACCCCCTCAGAGACCCCTTGACCCCCTTCCTTGGCCTATAAATTCAGAAGTATTCCCAAAACCCTAGAAGCGTTCATGAAAATACTTTTCCACCGCCGAAGGTTCCTGATCTAGTGAGATCCCATCTAGAGGCCTTTTCCGGTACTCTGCCAGAGGGGGACACGATCACAGAGGGCTTCTACAGCAACCTTGCCGCCCTTTCGATGATGTGTGAGTAGTGTACCACAGACCTACAGGTCTATAGCTAGTAGCTAGATGGCTTCTTCTCTCTCTTTGATCTTCAATACAATGTTCTCCTCGATGTTCTTGCAGATCTAATCGATGCAATCTTTTTTTGCGGTGTGTTTGTCGAGATCCGATGAATTGTGGATTTATGATCAGATTATCTATGAATATTATTTGAATCTTTTCTGAATTCTTATATGCATGATTTGATATCTTTGTATTTCTCTTCGAATGATTGGTTTGGTTTGGCCAACTAGATTGGTAGTTCTTGCAATGGGAGAGGTGCTTAGTTTTGGGTTTAATCTTGTGGTGTCCTCACCGAGTGACATAAGGGGTAGCGAGGCACGTATTGTATTGTTGCCATCAAGGATAAAAAGATGTGGTTTATATCATATTGCTTGAGTTTATCAACATCATGTCATCTTGCTTAAGGCGTTACTCTGTTCTTATGAATTTATTACTCTAGATGCATGTCGGATAGCGGTCGATGTGTGGAGTAATAGTAGTAGAAGCAGGCAGGAGTTGGTCTACTTGTCACGGACATGCTGCCTATATTCATGATCATTGCCTTAGATATCATCATAAATTTGAGCTTTTCTATCAATTGCTCAACAGTAATTTGTTTACCCACCGTATGCTTTATTCAAGAGAGAAGCCTCTAGCGAAACCTATGACCCCGGGGTCTATTTTACATCTATTATTTTCAGACCTATAAACCAAAAACCCAAAAATACCTTGCTGCAATTATTTTGTGTTTACTTTATTTAGCTAATTATTTTAGTTTTAAATCTAACTCTATCAGATCTCTTGTTCATGGCGTTGAAGGGATTCACAACCCCTTTTCCGCGTTGTGTGCAAGTGTTTGTTAGTTTGTGCAGGTGCATATATTGGAGACTTGCTTGTAACTCCTACTGGATTGATACCTTGGTTCTCAACTGAGGGAAATACTTGTCTCTACTTTGCTGTATCACACTTTCCTCTTCAAGGGAAAAATCAACGCAAGCTCAAGAAGTAGTAAGAATAAAGTGTGGACTTTGGTGGACTTGCCCGATGATCGGCAAGCCATTGAGAATAAATGGATCTTCAAGAGGAAGACGAATGTTGATGGTAATATCAATGTCTACAAAACTCGACTTGTTGCGAAGGGTTCTCGACAAGTTCAAGGGGTTGCCATGATGAGACTCTCTCACCCATAGCGATGCTTAAGTCAGTCTGAATCATGTTAGCAATTGCCACATTTTATGATTATGAAATCTGGCAAATGGACGTCAAAACTACATTCCTTAATGAGTTTCTAAAAGAAGAGTTGTATATGATGTAACCAGAAGGTTTTGTTAATCCTAAAGGTGCTAACAAAGTGTGCAAGCTCCAGCGATCCCTCTGTGGACTGGTGCAAGCATCTCGGAGTTGGAATATACGCTTTGATGAGGTGATAAAAGCATATGGTTTTATATAGACTTACGGTGAAGCATGTATTTACAAGAAAGTGAGTGGGAGCTCTGTAGCATTACTAATATTATATGTGGATGACATATTGTTGATTAGAAATGATATAGAATTTCTGGATAGCATAAATGGATACTTGAATAAGAATTTTTCAATGAAATACCTCTGTGAAGCTGTATATATATATTGGGCATCAAGATCTATAGAATAGATCAAGACGCTTAATAGGACATTCACAAAGCACATACCTTGATAAAGTTTTGAAGATGTTCGAAATGGACTAGTCAAAGAAAGGGTTCTTGCACATACTTGAAATTGAGTAACACTAGTCAAAGAAAGGGTTCTTGCACCTGGATCACTGATGTGTGCTTTTCCATGTGTCTGGCAAAGGGGGTACAAGAGTGATCTAGGTGCGGATCACTGGACAACGGTCAAAATATCCTTAGTAACGGGAGGACTAAGGAAATGTTTCTCGATTATGAAGGTAATAAAGAGTTCGTCGTAAAGGGTTACGTTGATGCAAGCTTTGACACCGATCCGGATAACTCTGAGTAGCAAACCGGATATATATAATGGAGCAGTCATTTGGAATAGCTCCAAGTAAAGCGTGATAGCAGCATCTATAGTATGACATATGGATTTGCAAAGTACACACGAATCTGAATGTTGTAGACCCGTTGACTAAAACCTCTCTCACAAGCAAAAAACATGATCAATCCTTAGAACTCTTCGAGTGTTAATCACATGGCGATGTGAACTAGATTATTGACTCTAGTAAACTCTTTTGGGTGCTAGTCACATGTCTATGTGAACTATGGGTGTTAATCACAAGGCGATGTGGACTACATTATTGACTCCAGTGCAAGTGGGAGACTGATGGAAATATGCCCTAGAGGCAATAATAAAATGATTATTATTATATTTCCTTAATCATGATAAAGGTTTATTATTCATGCTAGAATTGTATTGACATGTGTGGATACATAAACAAATACCGTGTCCCTAGTAAGCCTCTACTAGACTAGCTCGTTGATCAAAGATGTTTAAGGTTCCCAACCATAGACACGTGTTGTCCCTTGATAACGGGATCACATCATTAGGAGAATGATTTGATGAACAAGACACATCTGTTAGCTTAGCATATGATCGTTCAGTTTATTGCTATTGCTTTCTTAACGTCATATATATGTTTCTTCGACCATGAGTTCATGCAACTCCTGGATACCGGAGGAATACCTTGTGTGCTATCAAACGTTACAACATAACTGGGTGATCATAAAGATGCTCTATAGGTATCTCCGAAGGTGTCATGGATCGAGACTAGGATTTGTCACTCTGTTTGATGGAGAGGTATCTCTAGGCCCTCTTGGTAATATAGCATCATAAGAAGCTTGCAAGCAAAGTAACTAAGGAGTTAGTTGCGGGATGATGTATTACGGAACAAGTAAAAAGACTTGTCGATGACGAGATTGAACTAGGTATGGAAATACCGATGATCGAATCTCGGGCAAGTAACATACAGACGGACAAAGGGAATTATGTATGTTGTCATAACGGTTTGACCGATAAAGATCTTTGTAGGATATGTAGGAACCAATATGGGCATCCAGGTTCTGCTATTCGTTATTGACCAGAGAAGTGTCTCTGTCATGTCTATATAGTTCTCGAACCCATAGGGTCCGCACGCTTAACGTTCGTTGATGATATAGTGTTATATGAGTAATGTGATTTGGTGACCGAATGTTGTTTGGAGTCCTGGATGAGATCACGGACATGACGAGGAGCTCCAGAATGGTCCGGTGGTAATGATCGATATATAGGACGATGATATTTGGACACCGGAAATGTTTCGGGATGTACCGGATATTCATCGGAGTGTCGGAAGGGGTTCCGGGAGGCCCCAGGGAGGTTATTGGGCCTTATGGGCTAAAGGGGAAGACCACACCAGCCCACAAGGGGCTGGTGTGCCCCTCTACCCCCTGTCCACGCACCAAAGGAGGCAGGGAAGGAAAGGGGAGGTGCCCTAAGGTAGTCAACTCCCTTTCCTCCCCCCTATGACCAAATATGGAAGGGGGCGCGGCTAGGCAGGCCTCTAGGGCTGCCGCCGACCACATGGGGGCGCCCTAGGGGCTGCCTCCTCTCCCCCTCCACCTATATATATGAGAGGAGGGAGAGGGGCAACATATACCACGATTTCCAAGCCATGTGCGGCGCCCCTCTCCCTCTAGTTCGTCCTCGGCCATATTTTCGTAGTGCTTAGGCGAAGCCCTGCGGAGATAGCATCACAATCACCGTCACTACGCCACGGTGCTACCAGAACTCATCCACTACTTCGCCCGTCTTGCTGGATCAAAAAGGCGAGGACGTCACCGAGCTGAACGTGTGCTGAACACGGAGGTGTCGTATGTTCGGTACTTGATCGGTTGGATCGCAAAGAAGTTCGACTACATCAACCGCATTAATAAACGCTTCTGATTACGATCTACGAGGGTACGTAGACACACTCTCCCTCTCATTGCTATGCATCTCCATGGATAGATCTTGTGTGTGCGTATATATTTTTTGTTTTCCATGCAACGTTCCCCAACAACGGTCATGGCGACCGACGGTCAGGTGGCGTCCACGACAGCCACCTCCCACCTTCGGGTCATGGTGGTGGAGCTGGTGATGGCCACGACGGCTGACTATGGGGTGCCGGGCACGATGGCTACCTCCCGCCTTCAGGCCGCAGTGGCGGAGCGAGCAATGGCGCTGGCTTTCGACGATGGGGAGGCGACAACGGCGGTCGAGAACAGCCGCCGACAGGCAGTGGTAGCGGAGCATGTGGTGGGTGTTGTGCGCACACCCAACAGTGATGCCACACGCAGTACACGGCGCCGGGGACCGCGCCGCTGCTGCGGTGTAGCCTCCTAGCTTGAGCTGTCCTCTGAAAATGGCGGAGCAACTGAGCGACGATGATAGACCGGTGCCATTGGTGATTGTGGGAGAAGCATGTAATGCCCCGGAAGTAACACTTTCCCTATATGGCAATATATAAACTTTGGCTTCATCAATTCCATTCCGGGTTCTTCTTCTTTTCGGGTTTCTTCGTTTTGTCGTGTGCGTGTGTGCATTTCATCCATGTCATGTTGCCTTGTCCATTGCATTGCATTTGTGTTGTCACTTGCATCCGGTCCCACTCGTCTCTTCCCGTTGTCCGTTTCGAGTTCCGACGCTCTCACACGTGCCCGTGGCATCCCCGAGTCCTTCTTTCGTGTTTGGCCATGTAACGTTTCCGGAATGGCGTGAGACTTGTCGTGCGATGTTGTTTTGATACGTGTAGGCCGCCTGTCAAGTTTCGTCGCGTTTGGAGTTCGTTTGGTACTCCAACAGTTAACCTAGTGGGCTAAAAGTACCTCCTCTTTGAGGCCCAAGACCCCCTCCACAACAGCCCACCAAGCCACCACAACCCATCCCATCATCTCGGTCGCTGATTTGTGATCGTGTGGCCGAAAATCGCTCTCCATTTGGAGTCTCCTAGCTCCTTGTGCCTATAAAAACGCCCCCTTGCCATTTTTGTCCAAAACCCTAGCCTCCTCCTAGCTCCAGCCCCGCCTCGGAATCCGCGCCGGGCGGATGTGTCCGACCCGGGCCGGACAGTTCCGCCACCGCACAGTTCCGCCGCGGCCCGCCGGCCCGCTCGCAGCCCTTCGGGCCCATCGCCCTTCGCGCCCGCTCGCGCCGCCGCCCCCTTCGCCTCCGGCAGGCTCCTCGCCGCCGACCACCGCGAGGGACACCGCGCCTCGCCGCCCGCCGGCCACCTCCACTTCGCTAGCAGAGCGCCGCCGCCTCGAGCTCAAGAGCTCCGAGCCACGCCGCCGCCCGAGCCGAGAGCTCCTCCGGCCCGACGCCGCCGCTCCGGGGCCTCGCCGCCGACGACCCGCGACCCCAGCTCGCCGTGCCCTCCCGCCGATCCGATCGAGGGCACCAGCCCGATCCGATCTGATCGCTAGCGAACCCTAACGGGTCCCGCGTTGACCCGCGTGCCCGCGACCCGCTCCACTCCCGCAACCCGCGGACCCGCTTCGCCCGTTGACCCGGCCAGCAGCCGCGTTGACTGGAGGTTGACCCCTTGTTTTTTACTAAGTCTTTTGTTGTTTATTTTAGTTGTCTGATGTATTATTATGATGGCAATAACTTTTACTGTGCTTGTACGATTTGTGCATATAATATGTCAAAATGATCGTGGTGACATGGACTACGTTTTGTTCCTTTGTGTCATGCTTGTTTGAGTCCATCTAGATGTCTTAATCTTCATGACAAGAGTGCTACATGATATAAACTGCTGCTATTAGTTGTTTTCATGCCATGTTTGAGATGTGATAACTTGGTGCATGTTTATCCAAATGGAGCAAATGATATGTCCAAATGTTCATCATGAGATGCTCTACATGTTGGTTGCTATAGCATGAATGTTAGAGTTCATATTGCCATGTTTATCTCTGTTGCAAAAGTGCATGTGGTTGTTAGGTTTTGTAACTTGTTACGAGATGCCTAGTTGAGGAGCTCGTTGCTATTGTTGTGTTTGTCCCCATGTCACATGCTCATATGTTTTAGATTCTACTTCATGTGTTCTTTGCTGTGGAGCAAACCTTTTGCCATGTTGTGCTTTAAGATGACTTAAACATGCTTGCAGCCATGATAATGTTACTGTTTTAACACATTTCACTAAGTCTGGAATCTATAATATCCTGATGCAATGTTTGTTTGATGCTCTAGGCAAATCCATGTTAGTTTTGGGGTGGCTATTGATCATTCCTTGTTGTATATGTTGTTGTCTATCCATCCATGTCCTCACTTGCTCATTTGGGTTGCTGTAGCATATTTAATTCTTGCTCCCAAGTTGCTATAAAATATTACTGTCAGGTTTTTATTGTCATGATCAAAATGTTGTAGCTTGTTGCTATTGATCCATGTCTCCTATGGAGATGCTCCAATGGACTTGTTTGCTGTAGGATATGTATAATTCATGTCCATGCTTCTTGTCACCATGTTTGAGTGCTGTAGAGTATATATTTCTTGCTCCAAAGTTGCTATGTGGCTGTTACGTTCAGCTTTGCATCGTTTCTTGTTTAGGGTGTATCTTTTAGTCCGCTGCTCCGTTTTGAGCAAGTCCTATATGAAACTTGTGTGATTTTGCATGTAGAATCATAATATCATCTTGTAAACATGTTTGGAGTATGTTTGCTTGATGTTTGGGTGCATCTTGCACTGTTGCCATGCTTATCTTGTTTTGATCATATCTTCTAGACCGTAGCTCCGTTTTAAACAAACTTTATATGAAACTTGACTAGAATTTCGTGTAGATTGTCATGGTGCATATTAAATTGCTGCTTAACAACTTTAACTCTAGGTTTAATCAGATCTGGACTAATTTCAAACTATGCATATGAGGATTTACCGAATTTGTCTTAAGTAGTTTCCGGCCTCATTTAAACCTGTTGTTTCTTGTGTTGTTTCTCTGTGCTTCCTACCTTGCCATGTCCTGCATCCTAAATAGACTTGTCTTGCATCCTACTTGCTTGAGTAAATTGTCTTGTTCTTGTGTTGTTTTCTCTGTGCTTCCTATGTTGTCAAGTTATGCTTCCTAAGTGCATCTGCAGTGCTTCTTGAGTGCATCTTACATGCATCCTGTAGTTTGCGCACTGCACCTTGTTTGATTTTGTGCCTCATGTGTTCTTGTGTTGAGTAGAGCCAGAAGCCGAGACCGAGTACGAGAACGAGGTTACTACCGAGGTTGAGAACGAGGAGCCGTCTGACGATCCCATCGACGACTCGACAGGCAAGATGACCTGACCCAGATATCATTACTATCTTTACCTATTGCTAGAAGTCTCACTCTTTAGCTTATTGCCTCGATGCCCATGTTTGTCTGTCAGCCTCCTATTGTAACCATGAATCTGTCTAACCACCCAACCTATGCAAACCTTTGTTTGGCTACGTAGGCTTCGCTCAGCCCCTCTTATAGCATTGCTAGTTGCAGGAGAAGATTTGAAGATTCTTGCTTCATGTTGAAGCTTGTTGGGATATCACACTATATAAACTCTTAAATGAAATCATCTATATATTGGTAATGGGTGGAAGGCTAAGCCTCTTGCTTGGTGATTTGTTCCACTCATGCCGCCCTAGAAACCGTATAAACCGGTGTTATGTTCCTTGATTTTGCATTCCTCACACGGTTGGGGTTATGGGACCCCCTCGATAACCCGCTTAGCGCTAAACCTTTTCTAGCAAGGCCCAACATTGGTACTCCATTTGCCTAATAACTAAAAACTTGCATAGGGACTAGCTATCCCCTTTTATTAATCAACCCCCCCTCGGGCCAGTGCTCCACATGAGTGTTGGTCCGAACTGAGCGGACTGCGGGGCTGCCTCGGGGAAACCCGAGGTATCTGGTATTACCCGTAGGATGTCTCATCCGATCGTGGCCTGAGACTAGATACGCTCGGCTATTGCCAGGGTGTCGGCACGCCGGGAGGTCTTGCTGGATTAGTTTTACCTATGTCGGTATATCTTGAGCACGTGATTCCAAGGATACTCGGGCGTTCCCACCTTGGTGTTGCGACTCCGTGGATCGTGGGCTTGTAATGGGCCAAGTTGGAACACCCCTGCAGGGTTTTGAACTTTCGAAAGCCGTGCCCGCGGTTATGTGGCAGATGGGAATTTGTTAATATCCGGTTGTAGAAAACTTGACACCATGTTCAGAACACACTACCAGCGTGAGTACCGTGACGGTCATTTTCCGAAGTGGGTTCGGGAAGTGAGCACGATGGGGTTATGTTTGTCGTGTTTTAGATAGGATCACTTCGTGATCACTTTGTCGCTCGTGGCACTTCTCTTCTCGCTCTTATCACGTAAGTTAGTGCTAGTGCAGCTGCAGCCTTTTATTCTTTCTTCAGCCTTGTTCCACACCCAAGGCTTAAATAGTTCTGTTACCCGGGAACGGGATTGCTGAGTCCTCCGTGGCTCACAGATTCTACACCACACCAGATGCACGTACCATGGTGAACTACCCAGGTGATGGCACTGAGCTGTTCTGGGAGTACGACGAAGAACGTAGCCGTTACTACGTGCACTATCCCGATGATCAGTAGTGGTTTCTACTAGGGGCGATTGGAACCTGTGGCTTTATGTATGTTTGGTATCTTTCATTTGGATCTTCACCCGTAGTCGGGTTGTGATGTTATTTGGATGATGATTGATTATGTAATGAATTGTGTGACGTGGCGAGTGTAAGCCAACTATCTCTTTTGTTTTTCATCCCTATTTTTACATGAAATGTGCAAAGATACCGAACTTGAGATCATTCCAGAATGGGCTTATACCTTTAAGTCGTGCCTCGACACGTAGGAGGTATAGTCCCATCCTGGGCATTACAAGTTGGTATTCAGAGCCTTCTCCGACCTAGAAGCCCCCACTGATTGATCGAATCGTTGACGGTTGAGTCTAGGCACACACTTAAAATGTTTTGAGTCCTATATATATCGGAGAGTAGGAATTCTTTTGCTGCTCATCTCTTTTCACTCTGGTGAGGACTCCTGATGATTACTCTTGTCTCTTGTACTCTCAAAATTTCACCAATTTTTTTTAGGAATATCGCGAGTATTGTTTGGATTGTTCCGATGTCTTTGTGACGAGAACATTGTTCTCGATGCCTCCTGTCATTTAGGGGTTGTGGCAGTGTCCCAGGGAGTTGAGCTCTGAGGTGTTGTCGTCACAAATGTATCGCATCAGTTCTGGAATACTTAAGACGGCCGACATCGAAAACTCTCATATGCGGTTAGTGGCAAGATAACCCCGACATCACCCAGTACTGGGGAGGTAGTTCAGGAGTATTGCCATAGCTTGTATAGTAGATGCGTTCCGAAGGTCCGAGGTAGACGGTTTCCGGAAATAACTGGTTATGTGTTGAAGGATGGATACAGCTGGATGTAGGATTAGAGTTGAGTGCGCGATGCTTCCCCTGTATCCCCAACACCTGATTGCATAACTGGAAACTTTTGGAAATTAATAGGTGGGTTCATCTAGTAGATCATAGGCATTCTTCCAACGAATGCATGATATGGAGTTTGGGGTTCTACATTGAGTGAAGTAATTTTATGGCCGTTGTTCCGATCGGGAGTTGCATCTTAAAGGGTCCTTGGCTATGCTGATCCGGGGATTGCAAAACCCTTTTGTAACACGTTCCATAAGCTTTCAGCACGAATATGTCGAACAAAGCTTCTATCTTGTTTTTGTTCTATCTGCACCTTGTTGTTTTATTTAACTTTTGTTCTCCCAAGTGGCTTCTCGTGAAGATTGTTGTTGCTATTAAACAGTGAATTTCATTCGTTCATCTTGTTCGAATGATTCTTGTGAAGACTATGTTGCAATTCTAGCCGTTGATTCAGCTTATATCTTCTTTCAATCAAATGGCTAATAGTTGTCATCTCATTCAGGATGGCTCCTAAAAGGGTTCCCAACGCTAACCCAGAGGGCGAAGAGGTTCCTGATCATCCTCCTTCCCCTCCTCCTCCGTCTGAGGCCTGGAGAGCAATTATGCAAGCGACGAACCAAAACACCCAGATGCTTATGCAAATGATGCAGAACATTCAAGCAAATCAAGCAAATCAGGGTGCTCATGGGAACCAAGGCAATTTGTTCAACCAACCTCACTTTGGTACGCTCAACCAGTTTCTGGCAAACCAACCAAAGGCATTCAGTTACTGTGTGGACCCTCTTGATGCTGAAGACTGGATAACAGATATCAAGAAGCATTTCGAGTGCAGTAACGTCGGGCCCGAGGACTATGTGAAGTTTGCAGCCTTCCAACTCAAGGACCAAGAAGCTGATTGGTGGCAGCAGTACAAAGACTCCAGAGCAGGGCGTGTAATCTCCTGGGATGACTTCTGCAAGGACTTTCGCTCTCATCACATTCCAACAAGTGTCATCGAGGGTATGCGTGAGCAATTCCGCAACCTGAAGCAAGGCTCAATGACTGTCTACCAATATAATGTCAAGTTCCAGAACCTTGCCCGCTATGCCAAGCAAGACATCCCAGATGCCAAGAGCAAGATCTATCAGTTCCGTGGTGGTCTGAAGGATGAAATCCAACTAGCTCTCACCTTGTTCGAGCCTGATGAGTTTGATCAATTCTATAACATGGCACTTAAGCAAGAGGCAGCCCAGCTCAAGATGGAAGCTTCCAAAAAGAGGATCGGAGATGATGTTCACTCCTCCTCTTCTTCTCAAGTGGTCGCAAAGCAACAGAAGTTTTGGCTTCCACCTCCTCCAGTGATCCGAGCTCCCAACAACGACAACAAGAATTCTGGTGGCCGTGGTTTCTCCCACCCACCCAACCCAAGCAGTCAGTCAAAGAACCATTTTCAAGCTTCCAAGTCAAGTGCTCCCCATTTCCGTCCTCTCTCAGAAGTGGTTTGCAACAAGTGTGGCAAGAAGGGTCACTATGCCAACAAGTATACTCAAAGGCGCCTTCCGCCTCCTCCACCTGTCAGCACTGCTATTGTCAAGCATGATCCGAAGGCAGCAAGAGTGAATCTGATGAATGCAGCTCAAGCAGAGAATTCTTCATATGTGATACTTGGTAATCTTCCAGTCAACCTCAAACCTGCTAAAGTGTTGTTTGATTCTGGTGCATCACATTCCTTCATGTCATTTCCTTTTGCATCCAAGCATAATGTGGGTACAGTTGCCTTGCCAAAGGAGTTAAAATTATTTCTCCGGGCAAATGCATGACTTCTAGATTGTATGCTCCGGATGTATCTATTCGCATGGGTGATTACCGCTTTCTGGTTTCTCCGGTTGTTCTCGGCAACTCCGACATTGATTTAATTCTCGGGATGGATTGGCTTTCTCAGCATGATGCTCACATTGATTGTGCAAATAAGGAAGTCAAGATTACTCATCCTAACGAAGACGTGATTATCTTCGCCTCTCGAGATAACACAATCAGGCTATTCTCTCTAAATGACAAGGGCGAGATTAATGCCATCTCTCAAAT
The DNA here is from genome assembly GCA_902687465.1 of Secale cereale. Classification (NCBI taxonomy): domain Eukaryota; kingdom Viridiplantae; phylum Streptophyta; class Magnoliopsida; order Poales; family Poaceae; genus Secale; species Secale cereale. The sequence goes on along the minus strand of LR738713.1, from coordinate 391,185,761 downwards.
TCCGGTGGTCAATGAATACGAAGACTTTTTCCCTGAAGAGCTTCCAGGCATGCCTCCGCATCGTCAAGTTGAATTCATCATTGAACTCGAGCCCGGTACTAAGCCAGCATGCCGGCGTCCGTACAAGCTCTCTCCTGAAGAGTTGAAGGAGTTGAAGAAACAGCTTGATGAGCAAGAGCGTATGGGTCTGATCAGGCCTAGCACTTCTCCTTGGGGCTGTGGTGTCTTATTTGTCAAGAAGAAAGATGGCACGGAGCGCCTTTGCGTTGATTACCGGCCATTGAACAAGAAGACAATAAAGAACAAGTATCCGCTCCCCAACATCAATGAATTGTTCGAGCAGCTCAAAGGAGCAAAAGTGTTCTCAAAGCTCGATCTTCGGATGGGTTATCACCAGATTCGCATTCGTAAAGAACCACAAGACTGCCTTCAGAATGAGCTACGGCTCATATGAGTATACAGTCATGTCTTTTGGCCTCGCTAATGCTCCACCTACCTTCTCGAGAATGATGCACTACATTTTCAACCCCTACACCAACGAATTTGTGCTTGTGTATCTGGATGACATCTTGGTATTCTCCAAGAATGAAGAGGATCACGAAAAGCACCTCCGTCTGGTTCTCGACAGACTCCGTGAACATAAGTTCTATGCCAAGTTCTCCAAGTGCGAATTCTGGCTCGATAAGGTCTTGTATCTGGGCCATATCATCTCCGCTGACGGTATTGCGGTCAACCCCGAGAAAGTTGAAGCGATTGTCAACTGGGAACCTCCTCAAAACGTCAAGCAACTCCGAAGCTTTCTTGGTCTTGCTAGCTATTGGAGAAGGTTCGTTGAGAACTTCTCCAAGATTGCCAAGCCTCTCTCCAACTTGCTGCAGAAGAATGTCAAGTACAACTGGTCTCCAGATTGTGATGTGGCATTCAAAACTCTCAAAGAAAAGCTCATCACTGCTCCAGTTCTTACCCCTCCAGATGAGTCCAAGCCCTACGAAGTATTCTGTGATGCTTCTCTTCAAGGACTTGGTGGTGTGCTAATGCAGGACAAGAAGATTGTGGCATACACTTCTCGTCAATTGAAGCCAAGTGAGAAGAACTATCCCACACATGATCTCGAGCTAGCAGCTGTGGTACACGCCTTGATCACGTGGAGACACCTTCTGTTGGGCAGAAAAGTCGACATATTCACCGATCACAAGAGCTTGAAGTACATCTTCACACAGCCGAACCTGAACCTTCGCCAGACTCGTTGGGTTGAGATGATCCAAGAGTATGATCCAAGCATCGAATACACACCTGGCAAGGCCAATGTGATTGCAGATGCCTTGAGCAGAGAGGCATATTGCAACAGTCTCCTTATCAAGCCGTTTCAGCCTGAGCTTTGTGAAGCATTCAGGAAGCTCAACCTCCAAGTTGTTCCGCAAGGTTTTCTTGCAAATCTTCAAGTTGCTCCTACCTTGGAAGATCAGGTCTGTGAGGCCCAACTCAGTGATGCTAAGGTGCAGAAAGTGAAACATGGTATTGCAAAGGGTACTCCCAAATACAAGTGCTATCACGTTGATGAGAGAGATACCTTGTTCTTTGAGGACAGACTTGTGGTTCCCAAGGGTGATCTCAGGAAGCTCAAAATGAACGAAGCACATGACTCCCTTCTCTCGATTCATCCTGGAAGTTCTAAGATGTACCAAGACCTCAAGCAATCTTACTGGTGGACTCGCATGAAAAGGGAGATTGCCCAATTCATGAATGAATGTGATGTCTGCAGAAGAGTGAAGGCAGAGCATCAACGTCTAGCCGGTCTCCTCCAACCTCTTCCTATCCCCGAGTGGAAATTCGACCACATTGAAATGGATTTCGTCATGGGTTTTCCCAAGTCCAAGAAGGGGAATGATTCTATCTTTGTTGTCATTGACAAGCTTACCAAAGTAGCTCACTTCCTTCCAGTCAAAGAATCCATCAATGCAGCTCAACTGGCAGAGTTGTACACTTCCAGAATTGTGTCCTTACATGGCATTCCACAAGTTATCTCCTCAGACCGTGGAAGTTTGTTCACATCCAAGTTCTGGGACTCCTTTCAGTCTGCCATGGGCACTAAGATCCGTTTCAGCACTGCGTTTCACCCTCAGACTAGTGGTCAAGTCGAAAGAGTGAACCAGATCCTAGAAGACATACTCAGAGCTTGTGTCATCTCTTTTGGCATGAAGTTGGAAGATTGTCTCCCGTTTGCCGAGTTCTCTTACAACAACAGTTTCCAAGAAAGTGCCGGCAAAGCTCCGTTTGAAATCCTCTATGGCAGAAAGTGCCGTACTCCTCTCAACTGGTCCGAGACTGGTGAACGTCAACTTCTTGGCAATGACTTGATCTCATAAGCCGAAGAAATGTGCAAAGTCATACGTGAGAATCTCAAGGCCGCTCAGTCGCGTCAGAAGAGATACTATGACGGCAAGCACCGTGATTTGGCCTTCAACATTGGGGATCATGTCTATCTCCGTGTTTCTCCTATGAAATGCACCCAAAGATTTGGTATCAAAGGAAAGCTTGCTCCTAGATAAGTGGGCCCTTTCAAGATCCTTGGCAAAAGAGGCGATCTAGCCTATCAACTTGAGCTCCCTTCCAACTTTGCAAATGTTCATGATGTGTTTCACGTGTCTCAACTCCGCAAGTGCTTCAAGACACCTGAACGCACCATTCCGTTTGAGGAGATTGATCTTCAACAAGACTTGTCTTACCGAGAGCACCCCGTTGCTATTCTCGAAGAAACCGAGCGCAAGACCCGCAACAAGTCAATCGAGTTCTTGAAAGTTAAGTGGTCACACCATACCGACCGAGAAGCTACGTGGGAACGAGAAGATCACCTTCGTTCCGAGTATCCTTCCTTCTTCTAGTCCTAGATGTCGGGACGAGATCTTTTCGTAGTAGAGGAGAGTTTGTAATGCCCCGGATGTAACACTTTCCCTATATGGCAATATATAAACTTTGGCTTCATCAATTCCATTCTGGGTTCTTCTTCTTTTCGGGTTTCTTCGTTTTGTCGTGTGCGTGTGTGCATTTCATCCATGTCATGTTGCCTTGTGCATTTCATTGCATTTGTGTTGTCACTTGCATCCGGTCCCACTCGTCTCTTCCCGTTGTCCGTTTCGAGTTCCGACGCTCTCACACGTGCCCGTGGCATCCCCGAGCCCTTCTTTCGTGTTTGTCCGTGTAACATTTCCGGAATGGCGTGAGACTTGTCGTGCGATGTTGTTTTGATACGTGTAGGCCGCCTGTCAAGTTTCGTCGCGTTTGGAGTTCGTTTGGTACTCCAATAGTTAACCTAGTGGGCTAAAAGTACCTCCTCTTTGAGGCCCAAGACCTCCTCCACAACAGCCCACCAACCCAGCACAACCCTTCCCATCATCTCGGTCGTTGATTTGTGATCGCGTGGCCGAAAACGGCTCCCCATTTGGAGTCTCCTAGCTCCTTGTGCCTATAAAAACGTCCCCTTGCCATTTTCGTCCAAAACCCTAGCCTCCTCCTAGCTCCAGCCCCGCCTCGGAATCCGCGCTGGGCGGACGTGTCCGACCCGGGCCGGACAGTTCCGCCACCGCACAGTTCTGCCGCGGCCCGCCGGCCTGCGCGCAGCCCTCCGGGCCCGTCGCCCTCCGCGCCCGCTCGCGCCGCCGCCCCCTTTGCCTCTGGCAGGCTCCTCGCCGTCGGCCGCCGCGAGGGACGCCGCGCCTCGCCGCCCGCCGGCGCCGGTCCCCGCCGGCCGCCTCCACTTCGCCAGCAGAGCGCCGCCGCCTCGAGCTCAAGAGCTCCGAGCCACGCCGCCGCCCGAGCCGAGAGCTCCTCCGGCCGGACGCCGCCGCTCCGGGGCCTCGCCGCTAGCGCCCCGTAGCGCCCTCGCCGCCGACGACCCGCGACCCCAGCTCGCCGTGCCCTCCCACCGATCCGATCGAGGGCACCAGCCCGATCCGATCTGATCGCCAGCGAACCCTAACGGGTCCCGCGTTGACCCGCTCGCCCGCGACCCGCTCCACTCCCGCAACCCGCGGACCCGCTTCGCCCGTTGACTCGGCCCGCAGCCGCGTTGACTGGAGGTTGACCCCTTGTTTTTTACTAAGTCTTTTGTTGTTTATTTTAGTTGTTTGATGCATTTTTGTGATGGCAATAATTTTTACTGTGCTTGTCCGATTTGTGCATATAATATGTCAAAATGATTGTGGTGACATGTACTACGTTTTGTTCCTTTGTGTCATGCTTGTTTGAGTCCATCTAGATGTCTTAATCTTCATGAAAAGAGTGCTACATGATATAAACTGCTGCTATTAGTTGTTTTCATGCCATGTTTGAGATGTGATAACTTGGTGCATGTTTATCCAAATGGAGCAAATGATATGTCCAAATGTTCATCATGAGATGCTCTACATGTTGGTTGCTATAGCATGCATGTTAGAGTTCATATTGACATGTTTATCTCTGTTGCAAAAGTGCATGTGGCTGTTCGGTTTTGTAACTTGTTACGAGATGCCTAGTTGAGGAGCTCGTTGCTATTGTTGTGTTTGTCCCCATCTCACATACTCATAAGTTTTAGATTCTACTTCATGTGTTCTTTGCTGTGGAGCAAACCTTTTGCCATGTTGTGCTTTAAGATGACTTAAACATGCTTACAAACATGCCATGATAATGTTACTGTTTTAACACATTTCACTAAGTCTGGAATCTGTAATATCCTGATGCAATGTTTGTTTGATGCTCTAGGCAAATCCATGTTAGTTTTAGGGTGGATATTGATCATTCCTTGTTGAATATGTTGTTGTATATCCATCCATGTCCTCACTTGCTCATTTGGGTTGCTGTAGCATATTTAATTCTTGCTCCCAAGTTGCTATAAAATATTACTGTCAGGTTTTTATTGTCATGATCAAAATGTTGTAGCTTGTTGCTATTGATCCATGCCTCCTATGGAGATGCTCCAATGGAGTTGTTTGCTGTAGGATATGTATACTTCATGTCCATGCTTCTTGTCACCATGTTTGAGTGCTGTAGAGTATATATTTCTTGCTCCAAAGTTGCTATGTGGCTGTTAATTTCAGCTTTGCATCGTTTCTTGTTTAGGGTGTATCTTTTAGTCCATTGCTCCGTTTTGAGCAAGTCCTATATGAAACTTGTGTGATTTTGCATGTAGAATCATAATATCATGTTGTAAACATGTTTGGAGTATGTTTTCTTGATGTTTTGGTGCATCTTGCACCGTTGCCATGCTTATCTTGTTTTGATCATATCTTTATATGAAACTTGACTAGAATTTCGTGTAGATTGTCATGGTGCATGTTAACTTGCTGGTTAACAACTTTAACTTAAGGTTTGATCAGATCTGGACTAATTTCAAACTATGCATATGAGGACTTGCCGGATTTGTCTTAAGTAGTTTCTGGCCTCATTTAAACCTGATGTTTCTTGTGTTGTTTCTCTGTGCTTCCTACCTTTCCATGTCCTGCATCCTAAATAGACTTGTCTTGCATCCTACTTGCTTGAGTAAATTGTCTTGTTCTTGTGCTGTTTTCTCTGTGCTTCCTATGTTGTCAAGTTATGCTTCCTAAGTGCATCTGCAGTGCTTCTTGAGTGCATCTTACATGCATCCTGTAGTTTGCGCACTGCACCTTGTTTGATTTCGTGCCTCGTGTGTTCTTGTGTTGAGTAGAGCCGGAAGCCGAGACCGAGTACGAGAACGAGGTTACTACCGAGGTTGAGAACGAGGAGCCGTCTGACGATCCCATCGACGACTCGACAGGCAAGATGACCTGACCCAGATATCATTACTATCTTTGCCTATTGCTAGAACCTCTTTAGCTTATTGCCTCGATGCCCATGTTTGTCTGTCAGCCTCCTATTGTAACTATGAATCTGTCTAACCACCCAACCTATGCAAACCTTTGTTTGGCTACGTAGGCTTCGCTCAGCCCCTCTTATAGCATTGCTAGTTGCAGGAGAAGATTTGAAGATTCTTGCTTCATGTTGAAGCTTGTTGGGATATCACACTATATAAACTCTTAAATGAAATCATCTATATATTGGTAATGGGTGGAAGGCTAAGCCTCTTGCTTGGTGATTTGTTCCACTCATGCCGCCCTAGGGACCGTATAAACCGGTGTTATGTTCCTTGATTTTGCGTTCCTCACACGGTTGGGGTTATGGGACCCCCTCGATAACCCGCTTAGCGCTAAACCTTTTCCAACAAGGCCCAACATTGGTACTCCATTTGCCTAATAACTAAAAACTTGCATAGGGACTAGCTATCCCCTTTTATTAATCAACCCCCCGGGCCAGTGCTCCACATGAGTGTTGGTCCGAACTGAGCGGACTGCGGGGCTGCCTCGGGGAAACCCGAGGTATCTGGTATTACCCGTAGGATGTCTCATCCGGTCGTGGCCTGAGACTACATACGCGCGGCTATTGTCAGGGTGTCGGCACGCTGGGAGGTCTTGCTGGATTAGTTTTACCTATGTCGGTATATCTTGAGCACGGGATTCCGAGGATACTCGGGCCTTCCCACCTTGGAGTTGCGACTCCGCGGATCATGGGCTTGTAATGGGTCAAGTTGGAACACCCCTGCAGGGTTTTGAACTTTCGAAAGCTGTGCTCGCGGTTATGTGGCAGATGGGAATTTGTTAATATCCGGTTGTAGAAAACTTGACACCATGTTCAGAACACACTACCAGCGTGAGTACCGTGACGGTCATTTTCCGAAATGGGTTCGGGAAGTGAACACGGTGGGGTTATGTTTGTCTTGTTTTAGATAGGATCACTTCGTGATCACTTTGTCGCTCGTGGCACTTCTCTTCTCGCTCTTATCACGTAAGTTAGTGCTAGTGCAGCTGCAGCCTTTTATTCTTTCTTCAGCCTTGTTCCACACCCAAGGCTTAAATAGTTCTGTTACCCGGGAACGGGATTGCTGAGTCCTCCATGGCTCATAGATTCTACACCACACCAGATGCAGGTACCATGATGAACTACCCAGGTGACGGCACTGAGCTATTATGGGAGTACGATGAAGAACGTAGCTGTTACTACGTGCACTATCCCGATGATCAGTAGTGGTTTCTACTAGGGGCGATTCGAACCTGTTGCTTTATGTATGTTTGGTATCTTTCATTTGGATCTTCACCCGTAGTCGGGTTGTGATGTTATTTGGATGATGATTGATTATGTAATGAATTGTGTGACGTGGCGAGTGTAAGCCAACTATCTCTTTTGCTTTTCATCCCTATTTTTACATGAGATGTGCAAAGATACCAAACTTGAGATCATTCCAGAATGGGCTTATACCTTTAAGTCGTGCCTCGACACGTAGGAGGTATAGTCCCATCCTGGGCATTACAAATCAGGCGTGATAAGCAAGGGGGGGGGGGGTG
>LR738713.1:391104467-391178259 GCA_902687465.1 Secale cereale | reverse complement strand
AAAATGTAACTCGGGACTCGACAGACGTGAGGGTTTATATAGCAGGACTGTAAGCATTAGGGTTTTGAGGGATTTGGCTGACCGACCGGGAAGCTTGTGCGGTTGTACGCGGGAACCTGCGCTGTTGCGTGGGAACGGGCTCACCAATGATTCATTGGCGCCCCTCCGAGCCAACATTTGGCCAAAAGAACGCATATGCGGTGCTCAAGATTGCGCTTGAAGTCTTCTGCGGCAGCGCGGTGACATGACGTGCGAATGGAGGATTAAATGACATATACACATATGGTTAATATTTTTTTGTGATTTAATTACCTAGCACACGGCTGCTCTCTACACAGCGTCGCGAATGATTGTTCACCCACCGTGTGATGTGGAAGACGACATAGTTTCACATCATGTCGCCGGCTCGCAAATACCGGCCGACTTGTAGACGGCCATTCTCTGCGTGTTCAACTGCTCTATGTGTGTGATTTTTCGCGGTTGAGGCGGCCGCTGCGCGCTCTGCTCGCATCCCGCTACGCGAACTGCCCACGTTTGGGGTCGGCGCACGATCACGTACCTTTGTGCTGCCATTATGCATGCGTTTGCACCGGGCGTGGCGCCGCGATGCAGTTACCTGCTGCAAAAACTGCCAAGGGGACGTGCCGAGAATCCAGGCCGTTCGGCTCTCATTTATTCCCACAGCAATTTACCTTAATCTCTTGCACCCCACAACGCAATAAGCACACCCACCACGACACATATAGAGAGGATATCCAACGGCTCCAATGGCGCTCATCGTGGCTCCGATGGTGCTCCCAGCAGCTGACGATGACCACGCGTGGCTGTTCACCGCACATCACGTAGTGGACACCCACGTGTGGCGGAAGGACCTCTCGGTGGTGTACACAAACGAGCCGGTCTCGGTGGAGAGCTCCATCCACACTATGGAGCAGTTGCTTGCTAAGGACAAGTACCAAATGGCCGGCTTCGACCTCGAGTTCACCCGCGGTCATGCCGGGTATGATCAGATGGTTGTTGTCGCCCAGTTGTGCGTGCACCATGACATCCTCGTCTACCACTACCACCTGGCCACAAGGCCTTGCGAGCGTTTCTCCAGGTTTATCAACAGCCTCAACTATAGTTTTGCTACGCTGGACACCAACAACGATCTGAAAGCGCTCGAGATTTCGGTTGGGCCTGCTGGAATCTTGTCGACATCTGTGACCACTGCAAGATCTGGGGCAGCACGAAGAACAAGCAGGGCACCATGGTTGACCTCGCCTCAACTATCATGGACCCCAACTACATGAAGGTGAAGGATGAGAGCAAAAAGGACAAGATCGCCTGACAAAGTGCCTAGGCGCAGAGGCTGGATGAAAAACACGTCAAGCATTGTTTAGGAAATCGGTAACTGGTAGCTGCTCAGTTGGCTTGGGAGTAACGATTAATCGATGAATTAGCCTATTAACTAGATTAATCGGTACACCATTAATCGGTAGATTAAATAGGAACTTGCCAACATATATATATTCAGTTTTTATGTATTATACTATACTCTCATGTTCTCCAGCTATATAATATACCAAAATATGCTACTGTTTGGTCGAACCCTAGCTACTGAGGAGTGAGAGGGGGATGGAAGGGGTTACGTTGCGAAAGTTTGGCTCTGTTTGCCCATAAGTTAATGAATCAACAGCGGTTAATCGGCCTAATAATGAATTAAGTCTGACAGGCCAATTAATCGGCCTCACAAGTTAACATGATGAATAAGTGCTATTCAATTCGTCCACCCTACAAGTAGCGATTAACTGTCTCATTAACTGATTAATCGAACAAATTCTTGAATAGTGACGTCAAGTACGCGACCAAGGACGCGTATACAAGCTATGAGATGTACAGGCGGATCATTGACACAAGGAAGTGCCTTCGTCCTGCCCCAGACAAGGGATCGAGCCATAGAGCAGTGGCGGTAGCGTCACAAGAAGTTGATGATTAGATGATCGTTTCTCCTAGTTTAGAATACATGTAATTGTTTTATTGAGGTGTGTGCGAATATTTCGTATAGTCACTTATGTAATTAGATGTTTATTTTGGTTATATATGTTGTTCTTCTGTAGACAGAGCAAATCACATCGCATATGAATTAAACTAGGAACTCGTCGGTGATGATTTCATCAATCGCTGACATTTGCATACCAGCAAGCGTTTTCCCACAACATACACGGACCTTCACACACATTTCTGATTACGGACCTGTTTGCTGCGGATCACACACATCTTGTTAAGTTGAACCGTTTCTGTTGTTTTCGCTCATCGCAAATAGTTTATCCGAGTGAACTGTATGTCGTCTATCGCACACACATTTATCTGGCCAGCCGTTTCTTTTGTGTTGCCTAATCAAAAACAGTTCATGTGAGTGCACTGGATGCCGTATATCATACACACCTTGATCTGGCTGATCGTTTCTGCCGTTCTGGTCATCGCAAACAGTTCATCTGGATCAACTGTATGCCACGTATCGCACATGCAACTCTAATATGAATCGTGCTTGATGTGTCCGCCATCGCTCACAGTTCGTCTTATTGGTGACGGATTTATTACGACACCGTTTGTGATGCATGCATCGCACACAGTTGGGTCGAAGGGTCTCTGATTCATGTGTCGCGTTAGCACCATCCTACAGTAGTGTTTGTTGATTCTAAAAATTATTAAGTGAACCAACAGGACTAAACCTAGTGTCTCCAACATGTTTCAGAATTATTGGAGCTATAAGATTATTTATAGGAATTTATAGCCTCAATTCAAATACTTAGTGACTTATTTCAAAGCCCAAATAACTCCTTGCAAATTGTGCACTATTTTTTGTCACGGTTTTCACCTTGTGCTAGAAATCATGAATATTTTTAAAGGGAATTTTGGTTCACTGAAAAGGTTCGAATTTTAACCTAGTTGAATAAATTATCTGCTAGGGTTTGATCAATCCCTATTTCAAGTTTAAATAAAATTTAGACATGATGCATGGATGCTCCTAATATAATTATTTACACTCAAATATTCTAGGGCTGTGACAGGGAAATTCCTGTTCAACGAAAAGCATCTCCCGGAGCCCAGAGGTAACCGATACCAATTCTATTCTGCTCATGAAAATTGTCAGGGTTGTGCATTGTGGTTTTTCATCACTACAAGACTACGGTGAAAGTGCCTAAGAGCCTCTGTTAACGACAATATCACACATTTTCTCCATTACCAGGTACTACTGGAATTCTGTTCTGCTATATATCCCATTTACACAAAAATACATACACTGACATTTTCGTGTTGGTAAGCTAACTCGGGCTTTAAATTTTAGCACACAGAGATACGTGTGTTTTCAATATCTATTCTATATCATGATACTGTTTTACTACTATGAAAATGTGTGTTTCTATCGCCTTTGGAAGTTGAGCTTTGAGATGTTGTAACCAAAGAGAACGGCAAAGAGGACAGGGAATGCTGCCAGGGCCACTGCTGCCAGTGGCAGTAGTTCACGGTGAAAACCAAAGTAGTCCCTCGTGAATGTTGCGACTAATTTGGTCTCTCCAAATACAACGATCATCCTATCGTTGTCATCTCCGAACTGCGTGGTGAAGAAGACATTGAGCGTCCACGACATTGGGGAGATGTAGTAGAGCCATATCCACCATTTTGGTATTTGCTGCCATATGTTTATGTATTTTTTTGTAAGCACAATTATTTGATCTGTAATGGTAATGGTATATATATACTTAATACTAGCTAGTACAAGAGTTAAGATGGCTTTACTTACAGGCGCAGGCACGATGAACCCAGACATGAGGTTCTGTAGGGTGTAGAACATGGATGCAAGTATGGCAGCGACTTGGATGTTGGGGGTGAGCGACACCATCAACATTCCCAGGTAGAGGAAGTAGAGCAGCGTGCAAAACATGGTGTACATGAACCAAAAGAACTTCGCTGCTGTCCACTCATACCCTATCATTGGATATGCTATCAACATGAGGAGCACTACCTGCACCAGCACATAAGGTATCTCCATGGCAATCTATCCCCCAAAAACGAAAGATAAGTCAATATCTGAACATAACAGTAATATAATCTATCTGAAGCTAGTAATTCTCATGTGATTAATAGGACCTGCGCAAAAGAGTAGGCCCAAGGAGAGTACATCCCTGCAAACCTTTCCCTGTACACGACGGAGCGTTCAACGGAGACAAAAGGCATCACTGATTGGCAGTTGTTGATGCCACTGAACAGAGTGATTCCATACATGCAACCAAATATGGTGAAGAGACCTTGTTGATCGTTTCTACCCTCAAACAAAAGAAGCAACTTCAGCCATCATACATGCATCAGTTAAGATGCATAATTAAGAGATGGCGTACGTACATGTTGTTGATGTTGCCTTGCTGCCAGAATAACACACCGAAGAAAACGCAGGCCACTGTTAGGAATACCATCCGCACCAGGTTGTAAGAAGGAGTTCTCCAATACGACAAACACTGCTTCCAGAGGCAAGCTTTGAATTGCTCCCGAAACTTCTGCGGAAACTGGGTTGGGAAATGGAGGTCACTTGTACCGGGAACTGGTATGCTCAAGCGCTTCACCAGCATATCCTTGTCCCTTTGGTTAAAAATTTACATGCTGGTTAGCATGAATATTGCTTTAACAATAATTTAAGGACTAAATGATTTCTCTGTTAAGTATGCTATATGGTGACCCATGCTTATATTCCATTCTGATCAAAACTCATTCGGAGATCCACAAGCCTGTTTTTGCTTTTCTCAGGTATTCTGAGCAAAACTTACAATCTATTTTACAAGCAATGTTTCTTTGGATAGTTTATGGTGTAATGATTATAATTAAGATTGTTAAGGCAGTAGGCACTAGAGCCAGCTGAGCTGATTCTTCGAAATTAACTTACTTGCACATTGATGATTCCCTGTACATTTGTGCAAAATCTACTCCCAGTTGAACTTCCATAGATGTAGAAGTAACTTCTAGCATCCATGTTGATGGGTTGTAGTTGTCCTCAATCCTGGGTACCCCAGGTATTGCCTAAAAGAACAAACAAAATAATTTCACCAGTTTGTATAACACAGGCAGGTGGTCAACTTAGTATAGCCTTCTGTGATTAATATTTGCTTGCCCCTTCATGTATTATGTAGATTGCAAAATCATGAGGACTGGAGAATGGTTTCAGAATAATACATAACAGAAAAGGATGCAAACAAAATATAATTAGATCGGTTAAATGGTATGTTTAAATTGACTTGTATCACACATAAATGGACGATACAAATTATGAGCATAATTGGTTTGATGCCAAAATTTGGCAAATGCCAAATGTTGGCTAGTGATTGGTTGGCTACCAACTTTTCTTGTCAATCTGACAAAAAGTTACCAAATTTTGGCAACTTCTGATTTCGCCAAATATTGGCAATGCCAAATGTTGGCATCAAACCAGTTATGCTCTATATGCGCATGTACTTAATTATTTTGTGTAAGGACAAGTTAAGATTACTAATTACCTGGAAATACTTGATGACCTCACATGAATGGTGTCCAACTGGCCCAGCATAGATCAATTCTCCACCCCTTTTCATCAGCATCAACTAAATGTATATGAGAACCTAATTAATAATATGGTATTACACCTATATATGGATTTATTTGTTGGATAATAAATTTAGGATTAATAATGCATCTAAATTACTTTGGAACTATTGCCCACACGCACGATTATGCAGTAGAAAATACATATGTATTTTCAGAAATAAAGTTTCCTTTGCAACAGAACTTTGATACTCATAAATTAAAACATGTGCAGCTATCATGATCTACGTCTAGTTAATTGGCACTGCTAACCTCGTAAAAATAATAATAATAATTGGCACTGCTAAAACACAACCAAGATAACTGTTGTACATAGTTTTTTCTTTTCTCCAATTAATGTGTTTCTACCTCGTGAACGGACGTGTCAGCTTGTTTTAACATAAATTTTAACAATAAAACAGAGATACCATTTTATTCTGTAAAAACACTCAGTAAGAGAAAGTTGTGATTGTACTATCACTGTTAGCTTCTCGAAAACTATAGTCTGAGGCAGGCTCTGCATTGGGCTTAATTTGGGGTTCTTTAAGTAGCTTGTTTCCTGCTGATAAAGTGTTAAGGGTTCTATCTGAGGTAGCAACCGATTTTACTCCATGTCTAAGAGTTAACTTATTCCATGGCTACTTCCAATTATATTACTGAAAGGCGAACAAATGCTTCACAGTTCCATAGCACATGGTTATTTCATGTTTGATTTAATCAAAACTGATTTCTGACATTCTTATCCAATACATCCCCTTATAATACTACATATACTTCTTATAGCTGGAAAATTACCATTTCTACTAATAAAAAAACTTATTTCTTGATGCCTAGAGAGAGAATCTTGGAGAGGGATATATATATGTAAAGCAGTTACCTCATCAAATGCCTCAAATATATCAATACTTGGTTGGTGAATGGTGCACACAACTGTTCGACCTGTGTCTGCAACATTCTTCACTGCACGCATGACAATAGCAGCGGCCCTTGCATCCAAGCCTGACGTTGGCTCGTCCATAAATATGATTGAGGGGTTAGACACGAGCTCAACTGCAATCGTGAGCCGTTTCCTTTGTTCTGTTGATAGCCCATTTACCCCTGGTATTCCGACCAAAGAATCTCTAATTTCATCCATCTCAATTATTTCAAGAACTTCCTTGACAAATTCCTGCGAGGGAAAGGAATAAAGGTGAGCTCACATTTTCGTCTCAACTGTTCCTACCACCTATGAGGCTAGGATACAAGAATGCAAACCCTGTACACTACACTTTTATTCGTTGCATATAGGTTTGTGTTAACAAGGTCTTGAACTCAAGACCTCTTGGCTCAGATACCATATTGTATTTTCAACAAGAGAGACAAATATAGCTCACATTTCTTGCTTTTGAATCAACTTCTGGTGGAAGGCGCAACCAGGCTGAATATGCAACCGATTCACCAACTGTGATCTGTGGGGAATGGACATCAGTTTGTTCACAGTAGCCTGATATCCTAGCAAAAGTCTGCTGAATTTTAGGATACCCTCCTATTCTTATATCCCCTTCAATAACACCACCAGTTTTCCTTCCAGAAAGAACATCAAGGAGTGTTGTTTTTCCCGCTCCAGTAACCCCCATGAGTGCCGAGAGAACCCCTGGCTGGAATGCTCCTGTGATATTGTGGAGTAGCTGTAGTTTCTTTTTCATGTAACCATGCTCCCTCATTTCCTGCAATGAAGAAATACTTAGTAATTAGTGATCAGCCCTTGGTATGGCTCTAAGCTCTCTGGTCATGCTTTCAAAGATGTTCCAGCTATATTTGAATTACCGCAGGGGTGTCTACATAGTACTTGATATCCTGGAATGATATTATAAGGGGCGTGAAAGGCAATACCATCCTCCCTGCACAAGGTTTAGTTATTAAAGTCAAATTAAGATTACATTCCATTGACAGTATTATGTAGTGTAGAATTCAACTAACCAGTCCTATTTGGAGACAAAGCAGTCTCAGCTTGTAGCTTAGGCATCCTCTTTTCCACATTGTTATCTTGGTCTCTTCCATCAAATGTGGTAAGCTTATTGCGAGAGATAATAGCTCGAGAAGTTCCTGGAACTGAGAGGCTCATAGGAGGTCAGAATAGGTGGCATATGCTTGATTGAGTTCACAATTCATGCTACACTGTTGCACTAGAAAATTATACTCCCTCCAATCCAAAATAAGTGTCGCAGTTTTGAACTAACCTTAGTTCAAAACTACGACACTTATTTTGGATCAGAGGGAGTAGTATTAAGTTGTTTAGCTTAATGCAATTTCGGCCATGTCACACTTACCCTTTTTAATGGTCAAGCCAATGGCAAAGCCTACATTGAACATCAAAGTAAACCCAAGCAATGCTGCAATTGAGATCCAGTAAAAATAGCTGGAGAAGTCTAGCCCTTGATCCATTAGGATCCTCCTTCCAAGTGATACACCAGATACCTTGATCTATCAACATAAAAAAATTAAGGATCTTTTGGTATTACATGTTTCTACAACTAATTCATACTTGGTATGCCAAAGTGTACCTCCAACCATCTTTGTGCCAAAAACTCATTTCCAGTTAAGCCTATTTCACCATACGACAATGGAGAAAGCCAGAATCCCCACTTTAGCCAATTAGGCAGAAATGCTGTAGCAACACAGACACTGAAAATGTTAGCGATGGTTGCTTAATAATTGAGGACAACCTACTTTTGCAAGAAATTAGGACTCGTCTCTTAGCAATATGAAATGGGAGTATTCTCTTTTTTTTTCTGTTGGAAGAAAATAAGGGAGTGTCTTACAGCGAGGAATTATGAAACCACCAAACAGAAGGGTGGCTAGAAATGCCATCGTACCACCGACTGAACCAGCCACCATTGTTTGACAGTATGAGGCGACACATCGAAACATTGATAATGTTACTGTGTGGATGAGGAAGAGGACGAGGAGCTGAGAGAAAAATCTAAACACAAGAATCGTACATGTTACCACAAAGCAAGTATTGCAGCTGGAAAAACTAAGTTTCGCGGAAAGAAAGTCTAAAAGAAAAGTAATTATTGTTAGATAGGGGATTTTCATGTTTGACTACAGTACACCAGATCACTGCAGCAAAACCATTATAAACAATTCTGTACTTTGGACTATTTCCACTGGCAAGAATCTTCTATTTTTTACTGGGTGATTATACTCTACATCTGAATGACTCGAGTTGGGTGAACGGTAATAATTCCTCAATCTAAATGTTGTTGTAGTTGAACTAGTGCTCCCATCCCACTTGGGTATTAGTTTCTACAACAGATTGTAACTTTACCTGGATGCTTCCGGGGTATAGCCAATCAGGTAGTAGGATATTGTTGTCCAAGCTATTGACTCAACTAAGGAGACTGGGATTTTTAGGATAAAAGATGGTATTGCATAAGCCCATGCAGGATAGAAGTAGTCGTCTCTCTGTTTGTAGAAGACCGGCAGACTGTTAATTGCCATGGCCAGCTCAGGGAATCCATTCACCATCAGCAGCAGGAGCGCATAGAAGAGTGAACCCATATAATAGTTAGCATGAATTCTGTCAACACTCATATGTGTGCGGAGAAATACTGTCCCAGTAATAACAGCAAGTAATCCAAGCTGCAGCGCAGAAATACGTATGTTAGTTTATAGTGCACATGTTGAGAAAAGTGCAACATGACATAGCTGTAAATTCCATCGATTTTTCTAATGAAAACTGTAACAAATAATACTGTAACCAAAAACACCACGAGCATTTGAAGTCCTGAAATTGCACACTGAGTAGGAACTGAATGTAGAATAAGATGCTGACATGCTGGGAAATTTCCTGTTGTAGACTTCAAATAATATGGTCCGCGAGTTCAATGTTCTCAGTGTGTGGAAGAAAGTACTACAAGATGGCTACAAGTCCATGTACCCTGTTGTACCCTGTGTTAAGATGGCTACAGGTCCCTATTCCTACAATATTTCGCATTTGAGCACAACTAGAGCTACATACTGCATCAATCTTTACCTTTATTATCTATTCCCTCTGTTCCAAATTATTTGAAGTTCTAGCTTTGTCCTAAGTCAAACTTCTCAATATTGAAAAAGTTTATAGAACAATGTGATAATATCTAGCTTCCACACCCGGTGGGGTCTGGGGAAGGATTATCCGAGTCAAGCCTTACCCCTGCACGGCGCAACATCAAATATATGTGGCATGAAAATAGATTTTATGATGAATCTACTGAAACAAATTTGGTGTTTTTGATGTTTGTATATCTTTATATAGGCTTGATCAAACTTAAAGAAGTTTGAATTAGAATAAACCTAGAACTTCAAGTTATTTGGAATGGAGGAGGTACTATATATATATATTAATGCCGCAGTTCACTGGAGAGTTGAAAGTGACTCAAATGCAGATGTAAACATAGATCTCAACATTTATGTGAAAGCTTTATTGAGACCTGCAGACCTCCATAGTAACACAAGAACTTTATTGCATCATATTGCTTCTAGGTTTTGCTATATTTCGATGAGAGAGTTTTTCTGTAGCTCAGGCTACATGGTACCCCTTATCTTTGCCATCCATTTCTGCATCGCGATTCGTGCAGACGTATTTGTCTTTTTTGTTTCTCTCAAACGACACAACATATAATCTTCAAATTTTGCAGAACAACAATACATTCTAACTACAATCTGGGAAAAAACTTTCAGATTTTTTCATGCATTTTAAATACTTAAAATAATATTTTTAGTCAAACAAAATCTCATTTTGTATATTTATATCAGACCAAAAAATCTGAAAGTTTTTTCACACATTGATGTTCTAATGTTTGTTTGATCTGGAAAGTTTGAAGTTCATATGTTGTTTCATTTTAGAGAAACAAAAAAGAGAAATCTTCTTGTTGTGAGTTAGTTGAAGAGTGCGGATCTCAAAGCAAGGTTGGAGGGTTGTGGATAAGAGGTTTCATGTAGCCTGAGCTACAAAGGAACTTTGTGTATTTCGATCGGTAACTAATACTGAGCATAATGCATGTAATTTGAGGATTGTGCATTTACAGACTAGAACTCAATCCACACTCATAAACACCTAGCATTCAACATTCTAAATAGCACTGTAAAACTAGGCACAAATTCCCATGCATCAATCACATTTTTTCCCAAAAGATAGTTCGACTTCCTTACCTGAATGGTTTTTGCTATGTAGATGAAGGCATTCCTTTTCATAAGAAGGAGCTCCCGTGCAAAACATGCCTTGAGTAGATCCCACTTGGATAATGAGTAGATACTGAAGGACAAGGCATTCTTATGTCTTTCAGATTCGTCATACGGCTTCGAAAGCTCCCCAGCAAGATTCTGACCAGTTTGAGATGCTTTGAACTTATCACAGAATTGATCAACTGTACAAAAATTATATCCTTCTTCGGTGCGGCTCCAGTATTGTTGTTGATCTTTTTTTGAAAGTACCTATGTAATATATAAGTTAAGAGTGGACTACTTTATGATTGTAAGCAAGAGTAAAAATAAGCATGACAAACTCAGGTTATCGTAATCTATACCCAATTACTTCATATTAACAATGTTTACTTTCGTTGAATTCACATCAAAATTTCAAAACTATAGTTATAAGTCTTACACTTTGTTAGATGACAAGGTGAACCATGCTTACACGACCTCCTAGATGCTATTGATGCTTATTTTGACATGAGCAATTCAGACTATGTAAATTAGTACTCCCTCCATTCCATAATGTAGTGCGCCCGCGCTTTTCGAGATTTAAGTTTAACCATAAATTGAACCAACATGGGTGACTGCGGCGGGTTTATGGTTAAACTTAAATCTCAAAAAGCGCGGGCGCGCTACATTACGGAATGGAGGGAGTATATTTTGCTAAATACCTCTTGAAGGAAGTCAGCGTCCCCTTTTCTTTCAGGGCACTTAAAGCCACAAGATTCAAAGAAACTCATAATGCAGCTCTTAGGACCATGGTATACGATTTGTCCTTCAGCCATCAAGATAATATCATCAAAAAGCTGGTAAGTCTCTGGTGCTGGCTGAAGGAGTGAGACCAGTATGGTAGACTCCGATATATGAGCTAGCTGTTGGAGACAAGAAACAATTTGGAAGGTGGTAGAACTGTCCAGCCCAGTTGATATTTCGTCCATGAAGAGCGCTTTTGATGGACCTACTATCATCTCTCCTGCTTGCAAGAATTTTTTACAAGTGAAAATAATTAAATTAAGCATCCAGTAACGAATTAATTTATATTATTTATCCTATATAGATCAAAATTGAGGTTGGGATTACATAAACTGAATATAACACATTACTAGCTACTCCCTCTGTAAACAAATATAAGAGCGTTTAGATCACTACTTTAGTGATCTAAAAACTCTTATATTAGTTTACAGAGGGAGTACATTCTAAAAAGTAGAGAAGAATCATGCTAAGTTGATTCGTTCAGGCTTGTGTGCTTTCATGAGAGCAGACATTTATGGTTTATCATACCCCTGTTGTTAACTTTGTTGTGGCGAGAGTTTCATTAGTTCATGGTAATAATAAAGTACAGAAAGCATCGACAAAATCAATTAGCCACCAGAAAAGGTGCGTACTTTCCAATATGCAATTAAGGAATTTTGGTCAATGAAATGCAAATTTATTTATTTACTTATCTTGCAAAAATATCATTTACAAGATTATAGTTGAGATAATAAAACCATCCTTAAAATGTCATATGTATGGTAAATTCACCTGTGGTTAGTCTTTTCTTCTCACCGCCTGAAATACCTCTTCTCATGGCATCTCCTATTTGTACATCAGCGCATATGTCAAGTCCCATTATCTGTGAGGCAAGAATGGATTATGAACACGAAAAACATTGTGTGCTGGAACCAGTGAATTATTCTTTGAACATTGTTTACCTTCATAATGTAGTCTGTTTGCATGCTTCTTTCTAAACCTTCCACAGATATTGCCTATAAAAGAAGTGCATAGCAATTATAAATGTTGCAGCTAAACTGAACTGGTCTGTACACACATGATATGATTTGTTCTTTTTTAAGAATCACTGAAAAATTATGATGGCGCTTGGCAGAAAGATTGTATTTTCAGGTTTGATTCAATATTATCAGAGAAAGGGGTTCCAATGGGCACACTCAGAAATGTTACAACGTTATAACAAAATAGGTATTTTACCTTCATGTATGTATCTATGTTGGGGTCAGGGGTGATCCCAGCCTCTTTCTCCCTTCTAATGACTTCCTTCATGATTTCTATTTTGTACAAGAAATTGAGAGCACTGGGTTTAGTAGATAGAATGGGTAATTACTATATTTCCTAAAATCAAGGTCTTTCTGACTTTGGGGCATTTGCTTTGATTAGTTGCCTGCTGTCCCTAAAAACCTTGAGTTAATCAGGTCCCAGGAATTCTTGTGTGCATCGTATTGATGCAGAGGCCGGGGGGCTTCAACGTCCTTTTCGAAAAAAGACAGGTCCCAGAAAAAAGAAAATACCTGCTCTGCTGCCAACGCCCTGGAATCTTGCAGAGAAGTCGAGCGTCTCCCTGACAGTCATCTCAGGGACATGAAGATCATACTGGCCAATGTAAGCTGCTGTCTTCTCTGGAACAAAATCTTGCAGCTTGACACCATTGTAGTCAATTTCTCCTGTTACCTACGCACCAACACATGCATGCTATGTGAGTAAAGGAAGTATTGAAATACACGGTACACAGTATTTTCTCTGTTTCTGCGTGCACTTTCAAACCTACATAGAGCTCATAAGTGGCAGCTAAACTGCGGTGTATATTTTTTGATAAAGAACTTCGGAGTATATGGCCATATACCTTGAGGTTTTTGTTGAGTTTTCCAGCAAGTGCTAGCAAAAGGGTGGTTTTGCCACAGCCTGGGGGTCCAAGGAGAAGGGTCATCCTGCATGAGCACATAGATTCAGATTGGTGTTGCATTTGCATACTGATGATGAGGAAGGAAGGAAGCTCACCTGGATGGTTTGAGGATGCCGGTGACATCTTTGAGGATGTGGATCATTTCTTGGTTACGGTTGAAGCCGAGCATGGTGGTGAGCAGCTGCATATGGCAATGGAGGCATTTGAGCGAGCAGGTGGCGAGTCGATCGAGTAATAGTAGTAGAGAAGAGAAGAGGAGCTGCGAGAGATGAACAAATGAATCACGTACCGAGAGCGTGGAGATGGCGGAGTTGAGGAGCGTGGGGAGCGGCTTGCCATGGACGACCTGGCACTCGGCGTCGACGCGCAGGTTCCGCCACCGCACCTCCACCGTGGGCTGGCGCACGCCGACCCTGTCCATCCTGCGGCGCTGGTCGCGGAGCAGGCGGAGGTTGTCCTTGTGGATGTCGGCGATGAGGGTGTGCACCAGCTCCCGCCGGTCCGCTGCCCCCAGCCGGCGCACGTCCACCGGCTCCAGCGGAGGAGCGCCGTTGGCATTGGCATTTGCGTTGGCATGGAGCGGGAGCGAGGTGTGGAGCCTGTCCCAGGTGGGCAGCCGCTCGATGGCCGCCCATCTCAGCTCGGCCTCTTCGTCGTGATGTTGCTCCCTCAGGGACAAGGAGGAGGTGCAGGAGAGCGCCTCCCTCAACGACGACGGCGACAGCTGCAGCCTGCCGCTCGCAGCCGACGTCTTCTTCTCGGGGTCATCTACCGCAAGACCATCTTGTCCTTGTTCCTCATCACCCATCTCCACCTTGCTCATCGCCTTCCCCTGGCTGCCTCGATAGCAGAGCTACAGTTTCCTCGCCGCCACCCTCCTTTGATGAAGAACCAGCCAGCCAATGGGACTTTATATACTCTCTCTTTTCAATAGAAAAAAAAGCTCGCTTGACTGGATGCCGTTTGACTCGACTCAACTCGAAATTTCTCCAAGTTACAAATGTATGAATCTCTGCAGCTCTGCTATATATCTCCACAAGAACAAGGCAGCTAGCTAGATGGCTACAGTGAGCACATGACTGACAATCGACTGGCTCAGCACTAAGGCAAGCCGAGTCTCCCGCCATTAGTTTACTCGATGATGGAGTATATGGGTACTCATATGCACTGTATACACTTGTTATCCGCCGCGTGCCTCTCTCCTGGTGCACTGGTTTCCTTGTCTTGTCCTAACTTCTTGGCCAGGGACGTGCACTGCATGCTGGCCGACATCCGAGTCCCACCGCTCTCCGTGTCTCAAAGAAGAAAAAGGAAACTCCACCACATCCTAGTAGCTTGCACTACATTTACGTTTAAAGGGCAGTGATAGCCGGTCGGCCGGCCGAGGTCGCACCGCGCAGGCGCGCACGTCCAATTGGCGTGAGTGTAGCCACTCTCATTACACCAGCCAGCTCGCCGGCCGTCCTCGCCCGCTTGCCTGTTCCAGCCAAAACATTCAACCGT
Source organism: Secale cereale (assembly GCA_902687465.1). Taxonomy (NCBI): domain Eukaryota; kingdom Viridiplantae; phylum Streptophyta; class Magnoliopsida; order Poales; family Poaceae; genus Secale; species Secale cereale. The sequence continues at coordinate 391,163,270 of LR738713.1, read as the reverse complement.
TCCAAGCAAAAAAAACCACGCCAATTGCAGCAAAAATTCACCGACACCGGTTGTTAAATTGTGATCCAAATGCTACCATGTTGAACTAACGTAATACAAATGGTGTGGGCTTATGCGTCGGTAACGACGCGTAAGAGTGCAACCCGTTTACTTGTCCTCCAAAAACTCTTATGTATTGCCCTCATATATACCCAAAAAGACTTTCGTCCCGCTTTATATATAAAGCAGAGACCAAGGCAGGATACATAGGCGCTGAGCGCAGCAACATCATCCCTAGCACTACACGAAGAGATGAAGCCGCATATGACGAACCGTGGGCTCCAAGGCGCCTTCAGGAAGGGGACGACACCGGAGTGCCGCCACCGCCCGATCCGAGGATCAAAGTTTCCTCTGGAGCAACACGACGGGCAATGAGAGCCGCGACGACGCCTTCAAAAAGGGAACGAGTTTCGCCGTTGCCGGTCCGTCCGAAGATGGAGCAGGTTTTCACCCCGACCACCATTCACCGCCACCAAACGCCACACCCCGGCTACCACGCCGCCCACACGGCCGTGGCAACCGGGCAGCACCAAGCCACGGGCTCTGCCCAAGAACCACGCGGACTCACCACCAGGGCCGCCGCCCCGGCATCCAAGACCTTGACACCACCTCACCCGAGATCCGCCGCTACCCCAACCAAAGACACGAGTGGAAAGGACCCGACTTTCGCACCCTTGGGCTCTTCCTAGTGCCGAGACCCAATAGGTCGGCCAAAACTGACCTCCATTGCGCCATCCTCCGCACCGGGCGTGAGACGAGCTCGGTCCTGCTGTCAGGCGCGAGACGAGCATGGTCCTGTTGCCGGGCGCGAGACGAGCTCGGTCTTGCTGCCGGGTGCGAGACAAGGTCAGTCCTGCTATCGGGCGCGAGACGAGCTCGGCCCTGCTGCCGGGTGCGAGACGGGTGATGGACCGCAGCAGGGGAAGGGCCAACCATCGATGAAGGTAGCGGACGGACGATCGAGAAGAAGGATCGAAGGTCGACACAGGCCGTACACCGACGGGCCGAGGTCGGAGATGTCCAGCCGCCGCCGTGAACGACCCGAACCAGCGCCAGGAGCCACCACCATGCCGTGGAGCCCACTGTTGGGGAACGTTGCATGGAAAACAAAAATTTTTCTCTACGTTCACCAAGATCAATCTAGTAGATGCAACTACGAGGGGAGAGTAGGATCCACATACCCTTGTAGATCGCTAAGCGGAAGCGTTAAGAACGCGGTTGATGGAGTCGTACTCGCCGCGATTCAGATCGCTGAAGATCCAAGCACCGAAGCAACGGTGCCTCCGCGTTCTTCACACGTACGGCTCGGGGACGTCTCCTCCTTCTTGATCCAGCAAGGGGTGGAGGAGAGGTTGATGGAGAACCGGCAGCACGACGGCGTGGTGGTGATGGTGGAGAAGAACTCCGGCAGGGCTTCGCCTAAGCACCGCGGGAGAAGAAGATGTTATGGGAGAGGGAGGGCAGCACCGAGGCACGAACTTGTGTTTGCTGCCCTCCCTTTGCCTCACTATATATAGGGGGGGTGGAGAGGTGAGGGGCGCCCTAGGGTTTCCCCTAGGGGGCCGGCGGCCAGGGCAAGGGGAGGGGGCGGCGGCCAAGGCTGGCCCTAGGGTTTCCCCCCCTAGGTGCCTTGCCCCCCACGGCTAAGGGGGTGCGGCCACCCTAGAGGGGTCCACCTCCCTTGGCGCACAAGGAGAGGGCCCAGGGGGGGGCGCACAGCCCCTTGAGGGCTGTCGTGTCCCCCCTTGTGGCCCATTAGGCCCAGAACTACTTCTGGAACCCCCGAAACCCCTTCCGGTACTCCGCCGATTTCCCGATGCTCCCCGGAACACTTCCGGACTCCGAAACCTTTCATCCTATATATCAATCTTCGTCTCCGGACCATTCCGGAGACCCTCGTCATGTCCGGGATCTCATCCGGGACTCCGAACAACCTTCGGTAACCATGCATTTTTCTCACTAACAACCCTAGCGTCACCGAACCTTAAGTGTGTAGACCCTGCGGGTTCGGAAACCATGTAGACATGACCGAGACACTCCCAGGTCAATAACCAATAGCGGGATCTGGATACCCATATTGGTTCCTACATGTTTCTCGATGATCTCATCGGATGAACCACGATGTCAAGGATTCAGGCAATCCCGTATACAGTTCCCTTTGTCTCGTCGGTATGTTACTTGCCCGAGATTCGATCGTCGGTATCTCTATACCTAGTTCAATCTCGTTACCGGCAAGTCTCTTTACTCGTTACCGTAATACATAATCCCGTGACCAACTACTTAGTCACTTTGAGCTCGTTGAGATGACGTATTACCGAGTGGGCCCGGAGATACCTCTCCGTCACACGGAGTGACAAATCCCAGTCTCGATCCATGTCAACTCAACAGACACCCTCGGAGATACCTGTAGAGTACCTTTATAGTCACCCAGTTACGTTGTGACGTTTGGCACACACAAAGCACTCCTACGGTGTCAGTGAGTTACATGATCTCATGGTCATAGGAACTTATACTTGACATGCAGAAAACTATAGCGATAACTGACACGATCAAAAGCTATGTTTAACGTTTGGGTCTCGTCCATCACATCATTCTCCTAATGATGTGATCCCGTTATCAAATGACAACTCATGTCTATGACCTGGAAACCGCGGTCATCTTTGATCAACGAGCTAGTCCTGAAGAGGCTTACTAGGGACACAAAGTTTGTCTATTTATCCACACATGCATTTAAGTTTCCAATCAATACAATTATAGCATGGATAATAAACGATTATCATGAACAAGGAAATATAATAATAACTCTTTTATTATTGCCTCTAGGGCATATTTCCAACAGTCTCCCACTTGCACTAGAGTCAATAATCTAGCATTACAAGGTAATGAATCTAACACCCATAGAGTCTTGGTGTTGATCATGCTTAGCTCGTGGAAGAGGCTTAGTCAACGGATCTGCAACATTCAAATCCGTGTGTACTTTGCAAATGCTTATGTCCTCCTCCTTGACTGAATCGCGGATGGAATTGAAGCGTCGCTTTATGTGTCTGGTCCTCTTGTGAAACCTTGGTTCCTTGGCTAGAGCAATGGCACCAGTGTTGTCACAAAACAGAGTCATTGGGTTCAATGCACTAGGCACAACTCCAAGATCTGTCATGAACTCCTTCATTTTCCGCCTCCGAGGCAGCTATGTACTCCGCTTCGCATGTAGAATCGGCTACCACGCTTTGCTTGGAACTGCACCAGCTTACCGCTCCCCCGTTGAGAATATATACGTATCCGGTTTGAGACTTAGAGTCATCCGGATCAGTGTCAAAGCTTGCATCGACGTAACCCTTTACGACGAGCTCTTGATCACCTCCATAAACGAGAAACATCTCCTTAGTCCTTTTCAGGTACTTTAGGATATTCTTGACCGCTGTCCAGTGATCCATACCAGGATTACTTTGAAACCTTCCGGCCATACTTATGGCAAGGCTGACATCTGGTCTTGTGCACAGCATTGCATACATGATAGAGCCTATGGCTGAAGCATAGGGGACGACACTCATCTTTTCTCTATCTTCCGCAGTCACTGGGCATTGAGTCTTACTCAACTTTGTACCTTGCAATACCGGCAAGAACCCCTTCTTGGACTGATCCATTTTGAACTTCTTCAAAACTTTATCAAGGTATGTACTTTGTGAAAGTCCTATCAAGCGTCTTGATCTATCTCTATAGATCTTGATGCCCAATATGAAAGCAGCTTCACCGAGATCCTTCATCGAAAAACTCTTGTTCAAATACCCCTTCACGCTATCCAAAAATTCTATATTGTTTCCAATCAGCAATATGTCATCCACATATAATATTAGAAACGCTATAGAGCTCCCACTCACTTTCTTGTAAATACAAGCTTCATTGTAAACTTGTACAAACCCAAACGCTTTGATCACCTCATCAAAGCGAAGATTCCAACTCCGAGATGCTTGCACCAGCCCATAAATGGAACGCTGGAGCCTGCATACTTTGTCAGCATTCTCTGGATCGACAAAACCTTCCGGTTGCATCATATACAACTCTTCCTTAAGAAAACCGTTAAGGAACGCTGTTTTGACATCCATCTGCCAAATTTCATAAGCGAAATATGCAGCTATTGCTAACATGATTCGGACGGATTTAAGCATCGCTACGGGTGAGAAAGTCTCATCGTAGTCAATCCCTTGAACTTGTGAAAAACCCTTTGCCACAAGTCGAGCTTTATACACGGTGACATTACCGTCAGCATCCGTCTTCCTCTTAAAAATCCATTTATTCTGAATGGCCTTCCGCCCTTCAGGTAATACTTCCAAAGTCCATACTTTGTTTTCATACATGGATCCCATCTCGGATTTCATGGCCTCTAACCATTTGTCGGAATCCGGGCCCACCATCGCTTCTCCATAGCTCGTAGGTTCACCGTTGTCTAACAACATGACCTCCAAGACAGGGTTACCATACCACTCAGGTGCAGTGCGTACCCTTGTCGACCTACGAGGTTCGGTAGTAACTTGATCAGAAGCTCCTTGATCATCATCATTGGCTTCCTCTTCAACCTCTGCAGGCTCCACAAAAACATCTTTCTGTGCTGCGCTACTCTCTGGTTGAAGTAGAGGTTCAATAACCTCATCAAGTTCTACCTTCCTCCCACTCAATTCTTTCGAGAGAAACTCTTTCTCGAGAAAGGACCCGTTCTTAGCGACAAACACTTTGCCCTCGGATCTGAGATAGAAGGTGTACCCAACTATTTCTTTTGGGTATCCTATGAAGACACATTTGTCCGCTTTGGGTTCGAGCTTTTCTGGCTGAAGCCTTTTGACATAAGCATCGCAACCCCAAACCTTGAGAAAAGACAACTTCGGTTTCTTACTAAACCATAGTTCATACGGTGTTGTCTCAACGGACTTAGATGGAGCCCTATTTAAAGTGAATGCAGCTGTCTCTAACGCATATCCCCAAAACGATAGTGGCAAATCGGCAAGAGACATCATAGAACGTACCATATCTAATAGGGTTCGATTACGACGTTCGGACACACCATTACGCTGTGGTGTTCCGGGTGGCGTCAACTGTGAAACAATTCCACATTTTCTTAAGTGATCACCAAACTCATAACTCAGATATTCTCCCCCTCGATCAGATCGTAGGAACTTGATCTTCTTGTTACGATGATTTTCAACTTCACTCTGAAATTGCTTGAACTTTTCAAAAGTTTCAGACTTATGCTTCATTAAGTAAATATACCCATATCTACTTAAGTCGTCGGTGAAGGTGAGAAAATAACGATATCCACCGCGCGCCGTTACACTCATCGGACCGCACACATCAGTATGTATGATTTCCAATAAGTCACTTGCCCGTTCCATTGTCCCTGAAAACGGGGTCCTTGTCATCTTGCCCATGAGGCACGGCTCGCACGTGTCAAGTGATTCAAAATCAAGAGACTCCAAAAGTCCATCAGCATGGAGCTTCCTCATGCGTTTTACGCCGATATGACCCAGACGGCAGTGCCACAAGAAAGTGGTATTATCATTATCTACTCTACATCTTTTGGCATCAATGTTATGAACATGTGTATCATCACTATCGAGATTCAATAAGAATAAACCCCTAACTTCGGGTGCATGACCATAAAAGATATTACTCATATAAATAGAACAACCATTATTCTCTGACTTAAATGAGTAACCGTCTCGCAATAAACAAGATCCAGATATAATGTTCATGCTTAACGCAGGCACTAAATAACAATTATTCAGGTTCAAAACTAATCCCGATGGTGATCGAAGAGCGAGCGTGCCGACGGCGATCACATCAACCTTGGAACCATTTCCCACGCGCATCGTCACTTCGTCCTTCGCCAGCCTCCGTTTATTCCGCAGTTCCTGTTTAGAGTTGCAAATGTGAGCAACCGAACCGGTATCAAATACCCAGGCACTACAACGAGAGTTGGTAAGGTACACATCAATAACATGTATATCACATATACCTTTGTTGTTGTTGGCCCCCTTCTTGTCCGCCAGATACTTGGGGCAGTTCCGCTTCCAGTGGCCGTTCCCCTTGCAATAGAAACACTCAGTCTCTGGCTTGGGCCCAGCCTTGGGTTTCTTCACTGGATTAGCAACTGCTTTGCCACCCTTCTTAGAGTTACCCTTCTTGCCCTTGCCGTTCTTCTTGAAACTGGTGGTTTTATTGACCATCAACACTTGATACTCCTTCTGGATGTCTGCCTCAGCGACTTTCAGCATCGAAAACAGCTCGGCGATGATCTTGTTCATCCCTTGCATGTTATACTGCTGCACGAAGCTCTTGTAGCTTGGAGGGAGTGACTGGAGAATTCTGTCAATGATAGCCTCATCCGGGAACACAAGTCCCAGATCAGCTATGCGGGTATAGTACCCAGACATCTTCAGTAAGTGCTCACTGACAGACGAATTCTCCTCCATCTTGCAAGCGAAGAATTTATCGGTGGTCTCATACCTCTCGATCTTAGCATTCTTCTCAAAGATGAACTTCAACTCCGTGTACATCTCATATGCACCATGACGTTCAAAACGCCTTTGAAGTCCTCCTTCCAAGACGTACAACATGGCACACTGCACTATCGAATAGTCATCCGAACGCGTCTGCCAGACGTTCATAACGTCCGCAGAGGCTCCAGGAGCGGGGGGTTCACCTAGCGGTGCATTTAGGACATAAACCTTTTGGGCAGCTGTGAGGATGATCCTCAGATTGCGGAGCCAGTCCACAAAGTTGCTCCCGTCATCTTTCAGTTTAGCTTTCTCTAGGAACGCATTAAAATTCAGGGGAGCTACTGCGCGAGCCATCTACAACCAAAAATTTGCAAAGACATTTTAGACTATTGTTCATGATAAGTGAGTTATTACCTAATCAAATTATTTATAACTCCCACTCAAATTGACATCCCTCCGGTCATTCGAGCGTGACATGATCCAAATTCACCAACCCAAGTCCGATCATCACGTGAGATGAGGTGGTGTCAATGGTGAACATCAACATGTTGATCATATCTACTATATGACTCATGCTCGCCCTTTCGGTCCTCCGTGTTCCGAGGCCATGTCTGTACATGCTAGGCTCGTCAAGTCTAACCCGAGTGTTCTGCATGTGCAAAACTGGCTTGCACCCGTTGTATGCGAACGTAGAGTCTATCACACCCGATCATCACGTGGTGCTTCGAAACGACGAACCTTCGCAACGGCGCACACTCGGGGGGAACACAATTTTATCTTGAACTTTTAGTGAAGGATCATCTTATAATGCTACCGTCGTCCTAAGCAAAATAAGATGCATAAAAGGATTAACATCACATGCAAATCATAAGTGACATGATATGGCCATCAACTCGTGCTTTTGATCTCCATCTCCAAAGCACCGGCATGATCTCCATCGTCACCGGCGCCACACCATGATCTCCATCATCATGATCTCCATCATCGTGTCGCCATCGGGGTTGTCGGCGCCCACCATGCTCTTACTACTATTGCTACCGTTTAGCGATAAAGTAAAGCATTACAAAGCGCTTGAAGATTGACACGCAGGTCATACAAAAATTAAAGACAACCCTATGGCTCCTGCCGGTTGCCGTATGCATCGACATGCAAGTCGATATTAACTATTACAACATGATCATCTCATACATCAAATATAATTCATCATGTCATTGGCCATATCATATCACATACATACCCTGCAAAAACAAGTTAGACGTCCTCTAATTTGTTGTTGCATGTTTTACGTGGCTGCTATGGGTATCTAGCAAGAACGCTTCTTACCTACGCAAAACCACAACGGTGATATTCAAGTTGCTATTTAACCTTCTACAAGGACCGCCTTGTTCTATTCCGATTCAACTAAGATAGGAGAGACAGACACCCGCCAGCCATCTTATGCAACAAAAGTCACATGTCTGTCGATGGAACCGGTCTCATGTACGTGGACATGTAAAGTTGGTCCGGGCCGCTTCATCCCATAATACCGCTGAATCAAGAAAGACTAAGGAGGGCAGCAATTTAAACATCAACCCCACAAACCCTTTTGTGTTCTACTCGAGAAAGCATCTACGCAAGATCCTAGCTCATGATGCCACTGTTGGGGAACGTTGCATGGAAAACAAAAATTTTTCTCTACGTTCACCAAGATCAATCTAGTAGATGCAACTACGAGGGGAGAGTAGGATCCACATACCCTTGTAGATCGCTAAGCGGAAGCGTTAAGAACGCGGTTGATGGAGTCGTACTCGCCGCGATTCAGATCGCTGAAGATCCAAGCACCGAAGCAACGGTGCCTCCGCGTTCTTCACACGTACGGCTCGGGGACGTCTCCTCCTTCTTGATCCAGCAAGGGGTGGAGGAGAGGTTGATGGAGAACCGGCAGCACGACGGCGTGGTGGTGATGGTGGAGAAGAACTCCGGCAGGGCTTCGCCTAAGCACCGCGGGAGAAGAAGATGTTATGGGAGAGGGAGGGCAGCACCGAGGCACGAACTTGTGTTTGCTGCCCTCCCTTTGCCTCACTATATATAGGGGGGGTGGAGAGGTGAGGGGCGCCCTAGGGTTTCCCCTAGGGGGCCGGCGGCCAGGGCAAGGGGAGTGGGCGGCGGCCAAGGCTGGCCCTAGGGTTTCCCCCCCTAGGTGCCTTGCCCCCCACGGCTAAGGGGGTGCGGCCACCCTAGAGGGGTCCACCTCCCTTGGCGCACAAGGAGAGGGCCCAGGGGGGGGGGGGCGCACAGCCCCTTGAGGGCTGTCGTGTCCCCCCTTGTGGCCCATTAGGCCCAGAACTACTTCCGGAACCCCCGAAACCCCTTCCGGTACTCCGCCGATTTCCCGATGCTCCCCGGAACACTTCCGGACTCCGAAACCTTTCATCCTATATATCAATCTTCGTCTCCGGACCATTCCGGAGACCCTCGTCATGTCCGGGATCTCATCCGGGACTCCGAACAACCTTCGGTAACCATGCATTTTTCTCACTAACAACCCTAGCGTCACCGAACCTTAAGTGTGTAGACCCTGCGGGTTCGGAAACCATGTAGACATGACCGAGACACTCCCAGGTCAATAACCAATAGCGGGATCTGGATACCCATATTGGTTCCTACATGTTTCTCGATGATCTCATCGGATGAACCACGATGTCAAGGATTCAGGCAATCCCGTATACAGTTCCCTTTGTCTCGTCGGTATGTTACTTGCCCGAGATTCGATCGTCGGTATCTCTATACCTAGTTCAATCTCGTTACCGGCAAGTCTCTTTACTCGTTACCGTAATACATAATCCCGTGACCAACTACTTAGTCACTTTGAGCTCGTTGAGATGACGTATTACCGAGTGGGCCCGGAGATACCTCTCCGTCACACGGAGTGACAAATCCCAGTCTCGATCCATGTCAACTCAACAGACACCCTCGGAGATACCTGTAGAGTACCTTTATAGTCACCCAGTTACGTTGTGACGTTTGGCACACACAAAGCACTCCTACGGTGTCAGTGAGTTACATGATCTCATGGTCATAGGAACTTATACTTGACATGCAGAAAACTATAGCGATAACTGACACGATCAAAAGCTATGTTTAACGTTTGGGTCTCGTCCATCACATCATTCTCCTAATGATGTGATCCCGTTATCAAATGACAACTCATGTCTATGACCTGGAAACCGCGGTCATCTTTGATCAACGAGCTAGTCCTGTAGAGGCTCACTAGGGACACAAAGTCTGTCTACTCATCCACACATGTATTTGAGTTTCCAGTCAATACAATTATAGCATGGATAATAAACGATTATCATGAACAAGGAAATATAATAATAACTCTTTTATTATTGCCTCTAGGGCATATTTCCAACACCCACAGCCACGTCGGGACCCCTAGGGGGAGCCCCGTGCCGCCCTACCGACCCGCACCACGGAAGAGGATAGCCTAACCGCAGACGCCGCCGGCCACCCCACATGGCACGCCTCCGCTCCAGCCACCTCCAGCACCCAGGGACCGCCAGAGACGACCGGACCATGCCACCGCAGCCCGCACCACCTGCCGGAAAGGCTGCACCAGATCTGGCCGGCATGCACCGCCACCACCCGCCGGAGCCACCCCCTGCTGCACCGCCTCCCCACGCCGCATGACACTGTAGGGGAGCCGCCTGTAGCAAGCGCCGCCTGCGGCCCTCTCCACTCGACGCTGGCGCTGCCCGCACCGCCTAGGAGCGGAGATGGCCAGCCCGACCATGGGTGAGAACCACCACCGAAACGCCCATCGCACCACCGCCAGGAGGAAGTCGCCGCCCACTCCTCAGCACACCGCGCCGCCGCACCCGTCACCAGTCCGGCGCCCCAGCCAGGCGGATCTGGCCCGTGCCTGACCATCGGCGCGAGGGGACGAAGAAAGCCTTGCCGCCGCCTGCGTCTACCGGGCTTCGCCCGGCCGCGCCCACCAGCGGCGGTGAGGGAGGAGCAGGGGGGAGGGGGACGCGCTGCAGAGATCGGGGAACCCTCCCCAGCCGCCTCGTGGCTGGCGGCGCGGGAGGGGTAGGGTCGGGGGAGCGGTCGGGGAACATCTCTGCCCTCTCATATATACCCCATGTGGTTGCCCTTTGACTTAATCGATTAGTCCCCCCGGGTTCTTAGAACGCCACATGCGCGCTTCGCCGAGGGTTCGCCCAAGCCCCCCGCGTCGACCACTCGGGCGACCCCCTAGCCCCAGCCGCCCGGGGCACATCCTCTCTCCTCCCCTCCCTTCGCCGTCGTTGAGGGAGCCGCCGGTCTAAGCCCGGGGGCCGGTGGCGGTGGCGGAGGACATCACCTCTCTTCCGCGGATATGGGGTTGCGCAGGGCCCCAAATCATGTGGAGACGCCCCAGATCTGATCGACAACGGTGATGGCTATGGCGCGGCGGCGTCGGAGGCAACACGGGCTGCGGGCACGGTGGCTGGCCCAATTCGACCGGCAACGGCGGCACGCCATCTGCCTTTGGATCGGCGGCGGCGTGGAGCGCCTCGTGGTCATGTCGGCGGCACCTCCGGTCAAATCTGTTTTGACCGGTGCAGTCAATGGTGGTGGCCATCTCTTCTGTAAGAGCTGGTCGGCCTGCGGCTAGGTGGGTGGATCTCGAGATTCGTCATCTAGTCCCGGCTACAAGTCGGGGAGATATAGTTACCGGTGAAAACCAGGCCATTGGCGGGCGATGGCGGCGTTTTGCGCCATTACCTTGATGAAGGCATCGCTATGTAACTGTTATCGACCCACTCATGCTGCTCCAGGGGAAACCCTAGGATCTGGTATTCCAGATCAGACGATGGCGGTACTGCGGTTTTTCTCTTGGGAGCATCATTTGTGGAGCAGCGCTGGAAGACAGAGGCAGGAGTTGGAGCGACTTCATCTTACACAGAGCTTCGGTGGAGCTGTCAAGTCATGCCTGGCTGACAGGTGCTACGCTGAGTCATGCCTGCTTGGCAGGTGCTACGCACGACAGATCTTCCAGAGTCTTTGCATCTGGGCGGATGGGCGTAGGGCGGTGGAGCCGTTGGGCGCTGTGGTCGCGTCGACGGATGTCTAGACTAGCAAGGATGATGCGGATATCTCTTCTGAAGATGGGTCAATGGTCCGATGATGATGGTGGCTTCTAAAATGTGTGCATGTGGTGTGCGCTTTAGGTAGGCTGCACTGGTTGTTGGTCCCGATACATTATATGGATGGATTGGCTATGACACCGGTTTTAGATATGGAAAGTGAGAGCACTCCACATTATCGTGTTTGTAGGTATGAGTGGCGGCTTCAGGTGGATTGATGTATGTTCTTGTCACACCTTTGTGGAATAATTAATAAAGATGGCTGCATGCATCAGATGATGCAGAGGCAGGGGGTTTAACCTCCTTTTCCAAAAACAATACCCCATGTAGTCACACCAAAGACATCATGTCGTCTCGTGCTTGTAATACTCCTCCATCATAGTGATTGTGCCTTCGTGCGTCCGTGATTTTTCCCGCGAGGGTTTCCACGTAAAAATCCATGTCTTTTGTGTCTCATTTGATCTCGTTTTATCTAACAAGTGGTATACAAAGCCAAGTTCAAAGGTAAAAGATTTGAGACAAGAGATTAGGGTTACGTGCGCCGTGGCGCACGTCCTGGTGATCCATCGAAACCGACAGCAAGTTGAATTCCGTTGTTGCACCACCTACGAAGGCCCTCTTTGGATCCAAGGGTTAGTGTTAGTTTGAGCTAGTTTGAGCTCAAATAGGCTAAAGTATCCAAACATGCTAGTTTGAGCTAGTTGCGTCTAACCCACCCAAAAAAACTACCCCACCCAAGAGGTGCTAATTGGAGCTAGTTCTTCTAGGGCCCTCTAAAAATCACTAAAAAATCATTATCTCTCTATCCCCCCCGCCTTTCAAATGATTGAGATAGTGCATTTATTGTCAATCTAACCCTGTCATCCAAACACCTCTTTGGCTAGAGTTAGTTTAGGGTTAGTCATGAGCTAGAAACTAACTCTAACCCTTAGCTAAGTTAGAGTATCCAAACAGGGTCGAAGTAGAGACCTCTCTGTTGTACCCGGTGGTTAAAGTCCCGAGGCTCAACCCGCCGAGTTCCATTGCTGCTTCCCGTCCACGTAGCTTCAAGTCTCGAGGGATCATACGTAGCTGGTCGCTTGCTACGTGCACACGAGGAAACTACCAGGTGTTATCTATTTTAGTTCTCTGCTTGCAAATTAATTCTTTAAGAATTTTTTTCTTTCGGTACTATTTTGTGCACACAGATTTATCGACAAATGGCATCCATGAAGTACGATCTTCTGCTGCTGGATCATGACACAAGGCTTACCCTATGGCAAGTCAAGATGTGGGCGTTGTTGGCACATGCCGACTATGTTGATGCACTGGATAGTTTTGGGAAGAACAGAATTCAAGATTGGACTGGTGAGGAGAAAAGAAGGGATCGTAAGGCTTTGTCACAAATTCAACTCCATTTGTGTAATAATGATTTGCAGGTAGTTTTGAGCGATAAAACTATCGCCGCTCTATGGTTATAACTGGAAGGGATTTGCATGACAAAAGATCTCATCAGCAAGATGCATCTGAAGCAAAAATTATTTCTGCACAGGTTTCCCGAGGGAGGTAATGTTTTGAATCATATTTCAGAATTTAAAGAGATCACATCTGATCAAGTTGCAATGGATGTTAAGTATGACGAGGAAGATACCGCTTTAATGTTACTTTGTTCACTGCCAAGTTCTTACACCAATTTTAGAGACGCCATATTATACAGTCGTGATACTCTCACGCTTAATGAAGTTTGTGAAGCTTTGAACTCTAAGGAGAAGATGGAATTAATGGTGCATCATGATGGTCCGATTTCATCCCAAGTCGAGGGATTATTTGTTCGTGGAAGGACAAAGGAAAAGAACTCCAATAATGGAAACAGAGGCAAAAGTAAGAATGTCTACAGAGGCCGGTCGCAATCTAGAAAAAAGAAACAGTATTGCAGATATTGCAAGAGAGACAGGCATGACATCTCAGAATGTTTCAAGTTGTGGAACAAGGAAAAGAGGAATGACACATATAAACCGAAAGGTAACAAACAAGGTGAAAATACTGCTAGTGTTGCCTGTGATGATATTTCTAATGATGCTCTTATCGTTATTGCTGGATGTGCTGAGACCAATGATAAGTGGGTACTTGATACTGCATGTGCTTTTCATATGTGCTCGCATAGATATTGGTTTGCTACTTTTGATTCTACTACTGCTGCTAGTTCCGTTTTGGGTTTTTATAATTCACCATGCAAGATTGAAGGCACATGTTCCGTTCGAATCAAGATGTTTGATGGCACAATAATAACTTTGACAAATGTTCGGTATATTCCAAAGATGAAGAGAAACCTTATCTCTGTGAGTGCCCTTGATGCAAAGGGGTACAAATATTCAGGTGGAGATAGTGTTTTAAAAGTCGCCAAAAGTTCTATTATTGTGATGAAATGTGATTTAAGTTCGACCAATGATCTTTATTACCTTCGAGATTCTACCGTTTCAGGAAACGCTACTCCAGCTATTTCAAAGAATTCGGATTATGATGCTGCTTTAGAGAGTTGACAGGAATTGGTCATTCACATGGTTAGTCATAATATCCTACATAAACTTTTAGATCGCTGAATATGATATGTTTGATTCCTTGCAATAGTTTTGCGATATAGAGATGCTAATATGTGGGAGGAACTAGTGAATGATTATGGTTTAGTAAAAATATTGGTGTTAAGGTTTGTGATTCCCGAAGCATGCACGTATGGTCTCCTAACTATGTAACCAAATTGGCACGCATTGTATTTTGATTGTTTATCTTTGCGTGAAGGTCGAGGGTGCGCGATGGTTAACTCCTACCAACCTCCCCCCTAGGAGCATGCGTCGTAGTATTTTTGCTTCGAGGGCTAATAGATTTTTCGCAATAAGTATGTGAGTTCTTTATGACTAATGTTGAGACCATGGATTATACGCACTCTCACCTTTCCACCATTGCTAACCTCTCTTGTACCGCGCAACTTTCGCCGGTACCATACACCCACCATATACCTTCCTCAAAACAGCCACCATACCTACCTATCATGGCATTTCCATAGCCATTTCGAGATATATTGCCATGTAACTCCATCGTTCCGTTTATTATGACACGCACCATCATTGTCATATTGCCTTGCATGATCGTAAGATAGCTAGCATGATGTTTCCATGGCTTGTCCCTTTTTTGATGTCATTGCTACGCTAGATCATTGCACATCCCGGTACACCACCGGAGGCATTCACATAGAGTCATATTTTGTTCTAGCTTCGAGTTGTAATATCGAGTTGTAAGTAAATGGAAGTGTGATGGTCATCATTATTAGAGCATTGTCCCTTGAATAAAAAAATAAAAAAAGAAAGGCCAAATAAAAAAAGGAAGGCCCAAAAAAGAGAAAAAAAAGGAAAAAGAAAAAAAAGGGATAATGTTACTATCTTTTTTCCACGCTTGTGCTTCAAAGTAGCACCATGATCTTCATGATAGAGAGTCTCCTATGTTGTCACTTCCATATACTAGTGGGAATTTTCATTATAGAACTTGGCTTGTATATTCCAACGATGAGCTTCCTCAAATGGCCTAGGTCTCCATGAGCAAGCAAGTTGATGCACACCCACTAGTTTTCTATTGAGTTTTCATACACTTATAGCTCTAGTGCATCCGTTACATGGCAATCCCTACTCACTCACATTGATATCTATTGATGGGCATCTCCATAGCCCATTGATACGCCTAGTCAATGTGAGACTTTCTCCCTACTTTTGTCTACTACCGCCTTCTATTCCACCCATAGTGCTATATCCATGGCTCACGCTCATGTATTGCGTGAAGAGTTGAAAAGGTTCGAAAAAGTAAAGTATGAAAACAATTGCTTGGCTGACACCGGGATAGGCATGAGGGGTACCTTGTGTTAAGAAAAGGGAGCATAAAAGACTATATGATGTTGTAGGGATAACGTTCTTTAGCATTGATATTTTGAAAGACTTGATTGTTTGTTGGGATGACCGAGTATTAAATTCTTTTATGTCAAATGATAGACTATTACTTTTAATCACTCGTGTCTTAATATTCATGCCATGATTAGATTACATGATCAAGATTATGCTAGATAGCATTCCACATCAAAAACTATCTTTTTTATCATTTACCTACTCGAGGACGAGCAGGAATTAAGCTTGGGGATGCTGATACATTTCCGTCGTATCTATAATTTTTGATTGTTCCATGCCAATATTCTACAACTTTCATGTACTTTTGGCAACTTTTTATACTATTTTTTGGGGACTAACATATTGATCCAGTGCCCAGTGCCAGTTCCTGTTTGTTGCATGTTTTTTGTTTCGCAGAATAACCATATCAAACGGAATAAAAACGGACAGAGATTTTTTTGGAATATATGTGAATTTTGGGAAGCGGAACCAACATGAGACGATGCCCGACTGGGCCACGAGGCAGGGGGCGCGCCCACCAGTGGCAGGGGCGCCCTGGGCCCTCGTGGCCACACCATAATGCGGCTGATGCCCTTCTTTCGCCGCAAGAAAGCTAATATCCGGATAAAAATCGTGTCAAAAAATCAGCCCCATCGGAGTTACGCATCTCCGGGAATATAAGAAACGGTGAAGGGCCAGAATCGGGGAACGCAGAAACAGAGAGAGACAGAGAGACATATCAAATATCGGAGGGGCTCTTGCCCCTCCACCGCCATGGAGGCCATGGACCAGAGGGGAAACCCTTCTCCCACCTAGGGAGAAGGTCAAGGAAGAAGAATAAGGAGGGGGGCTCTCTCCCCCTCGCTTCTGGTGGCACCGGAGTGCCACCGGGGCCATCATCGTGTAACGGCGATCTACACCAACACCTCCGTCATCTTCACCAACATCTCCATCACCTTCCCCCATTTATCTACAGCGGTCCACTCTCCCGCAACCCGCTGTACCCTCTACTTGAACATGGTGCTTTATGCTTCATATGATTATCCTATGATGTCTGAGTAGATTATCGTTGTCCTATCGGTGATTGGTGAATTGCTATGATTGATTTAAATTGCTTGTGGTTATGTTGCTGTCCGTTGGTACCCATTGTAGCGACCAGACCTCAAATAGTCTGATCTCTGTGCATCAGTGTCATCCCTGGATCAGTAATGCTGACACACACAGTACTTGAAGAATTTATAACAGAGTAGAAATCATACACTTATTACATCGATAGTCCAACGATGATATTATTACAATAAATATGGCTGAAGGCCATCTAACACGATAACAGCGGAAGGCTTGGAAGATAAGTGAGTCCATCAACTCCAGCGGCAGCGCTGAGTATAGAACCACGACCTAAAAGGGGCATCTTACTCATCGTCAGAAAAGTCTGCAACATGAAACGTTGCAGCCCGAAAACGGGTCAGCACATGGAATATGCTGGCAAAGCAACACAAGAGAATGCAATGAAAGTAAGACTATACTATATGCAATATGGCTGGTGGAAAGCTCTATGGTTAAGTTTTTGCGTAAAGCCAATTTTTCCCTACTTCAAAGGAATAGATTTTAATTAACTATCATGGTAGTTGAAACATCGTTGAGAAGATAGACATCCTCTCAACCCCAATTAAAATAATCATTAAACCCAACAAAATTAATTAAAGCAACATGATGAGATGCACATGAAAATCCAAGTACTAGATACTCAAGACGTCCATAACCGGGGACACGGCTAATCATGATCAGTTTGTACACTCTGCAGAGGTTTGTGCACTTTTCCCACAAGACTCAATCGTCTCCGTTTGGTTTCTCGCACTGCATGGTGTTTGAGAAACGGATGACCGAGACATAGTCTTTCAGAAGTGCTAGCACCTTACGATCGGGCGGACCGTACCAACCTACATCCCCTACATCTGCTAGTCCACCACTGTAAGAGTTCGCACGACTTACTCATACTATGCTAGAGCCCATAATAGCATTGTGGCTGCACACGGAAGTTTCTAGTATGAATAATCTCATGATCCCTTTGAGCCTGGGTGGCGGTCCAAAAGAAAAACAGGCAATCACTGGAATACCCAGATGCCTCAATCCACCCAGATGTGTATTAATGTTGCCACCTTAAGTTGAACCATTAATTAACAAACTCACATCTGTCAAGGATTTCACTCCCCAATCCACGTCTACGAGCATAGCATGTCCTAACAGCAAACGTAGAAGTAACTCCCAAGGGTTTGAAAATAATGCAGGTAATAGGTACTACCTCAATCTACTTCCCAATCCCACAAGTTAATTGATCCTACTCATGCAATGTGTGAGGGTTTGGACTAATGCAATGAAAACTGGGTAATTGGAAAGCATGATCAAGGTGTTACTTGCCTTGCTGATGATCCGCAAAACCTAGAGACTCAAAGTAGCAAGCGGCGCACTCCGGGTACTCTATCGCAAACAAACAAGCATACAATAAGTGCTTAACTAATGCACGGGTTAAACTAAAATAAGAGATCTAACCAGAAAGTTCAACTTAAGAACTCCGGTTTGCAAAAAGAATCAACTCGAAAGAAGCAACGAAACTCAAACTGCGAAAGAAACAAGCTCCGGTTTACTAGTTGGCCTAAAGTTAAATTTTACAGTAGCCAAAACCTTGTTCAAGTTGATTAAACGTAAAGAGGGCATCGAGACGAAGATCTGGGATTTTGAATCACCTGATTCCGACTCTCGAGCGAAAAGAAAAACGAAAAACAAGATCAGGGCAGAAATCACGATCGGAATAATCGCGGATAAATACCCCGAAAAAGAAAAATGGACGAACAGGCTAACGAACGAACGTTCGCTGTCTGCGGCTAACTAACAAAAACCATTAGTTAAAACGAACGTATGGACGAACGTCCGCTAAATAACTAAACCGACAGAAAAACCGAATCGATCTAATATAATAAAACAGATCTACGGTTTTTTTTAAAAACCGAGCGGTTCTAAAAAAATGGCTTCTACCTCGCGAACTCCGCAGGATCTTCGGCGACGGCGGCGGCGGTCCGGCGGTGGCTAGCGAGGCGGCGGCGCGGGGTGCGGCGGGGCGGCGGGATGCGGCGGCGGCGGCGCAGCAAGGGTGGCGCGGCGGCAGGGTGCGGCGGCGGCGGCAGGCAGCGGCGGCGGGGCGGTGCTAGGGTTGCGGGGCGGCGGGGCGAGGCGGGCTGGCGGCTTGGGGCGACTTGGGCCGGGGTGGCGGCTTATAAAGCCCAGAGTCCCTTTCCTATACGAGTCTAAGTCGGTTCACTCTTTTTTTTAAAATAGAGTCCTGACGCAGAAAAACTAACGAAAGAAATACTAAACGGACTCCAAAAAATCCCAAAATAAATTTTCGCCGTCCTCTAATAATATTTAGGACAAAGTGAACATTTGTCCCGGACCTAAATGCAATTTTGAAAAACACGCATTTTTCCTATGCAAATAAATTCGCAAATAAATCCAGAAAAATACCAAAAGTGATTTTAACATTTTTCCTCCAATATTTCTGTTATTTTGGAGAAGTCATATTATCTCCGCTCATATTTTGTATTTAGAAATATTTTTAGGAGAGAAAAATAATTAGAATCACACTGTCCTCGTACCGGTATTCGAGCGAACTCAAATACAAAAACGGTAAAATTCCCAACTCTCTCCGTAGGTCCATGAGTTGCTTAGAATTTCGAGGAACGCCACAAACAAAAATGCAAAAAGCATGCAATGCAAAAATGTTCTATTTATAACATTCCAAATTGAAAATTTGGGATGTTACAAACCTACCCCCCCTTAGAATGAATCTCGCCCTTGAGATTCGACTTGGCTAGAGAACAGGTGTGGGTGGTCCTTGCGTAGATCATCTTCTCGTTCCCAGGTGGCTTCTTCCTCGGTGTGGTGACTCCACTGAACTTTGCAAAACTTGATAACCTTACTGCGAGTGACTCTGCTCAAAAATTCGAGAATCTTAATAGGCTTCTCCTCGTAGGTCAGATCACTGTCTAACTGAATTGTTTCCAGGGGTACTGTGTCTCTAAGCGGTATATCGGCCATCTCCGCATGGCACTTCTTAAGCTGTGATACGTGAAACACGTCGTGCACTCCTGACAATCCTTCGGGCAATTCCAACTTATAGGCAACCTCTCCCATGCGTTCCAAAACACGGTAAGGTCCCACAAATCTCGGGGCTAACTTCCTTTTAACTCCGAAACGTTTAACTCCTCGCAGAGGCGATACTCTCAAGTATGTTCTGTCTCCGATCTCATAGGCTATCTCCTTGGGCTTCGAGTCTGCATAACTCTTCTGCCTGGACTGAGCTACCTTCAGTCTATCTCGAATCAACTTCACATTCTCCTCAGACTCTTTGATTAAGTCTGGTCCAAACAACTGTCGGTCTCCAACTTCATCCCACGACAACGGTGTCCTATATCTCCTTCCGTATAATGCTTCGAAAGGGGCCATCTTCAAACTGGCTTGGTAATTGTTGTTGTATGAGAACTCCGCGTAGGGCAAGTTGTCATCCCAACTAGATCCATAATCTAATGCACAGGCTCTTAGCATATCCTCCAAAATCTGATTGACCCTTTCGGTCTGTCCATCTTTCTGCGGGTGAAATGATTTGCTAAACTCTATCCTGGTATCCAAAGTTTCATGTAACTAATTCCAGAACTTTGAGGTAAACTGGGTTCCTCTATCTGATACGATGCTCCTTGGAACTCCATGCAGACACACAATTCTGGTCATGTATATATTTGCCAACTTTGCACTGGTATATGTGGTTTTCACAGGGATAAAGTGGGCTACCTTCGTCAATCGGTCTACTACTACCCAGATTGAATCATATCCTGCTTTGGTCCTAGGCAATCCAGTGATAAAATCCATGCCAAGCTTCTCCCACTTCCATTCGGGTATTGGCATAGGTTGTAACAATCCTGCTGGCTTCTGATGTTCTGCCTTCACTCTCTGACATACATCACAAACTGCTACATACTCCGCAATATCCTTCTTCATACTGGTCCACTAGAAAATATCTTTCAAATCCAAATACATCTTAGTATTCCCTGGGTGAATCAAGTATGGTGAATCATGGGCCTCCTGTAAAATCATCTTCCTGATCTCCGGGTCATTGGGCACTTAAACACGATCTTCAAACCATAAGGTGTCGTGTTCATCCTCACGAAAACCTTTAGCTTTTCCTCCGCTCATCCTCTCCTTTATAGCGACAACCTCCTTGTCAGCTTTCTGAGCTTCTCTAATTTTATCCATCAGGGTAGACTGGATTTCTAATGTTGCTACATAGCCTCTTGGAACTATCTCCAAACGTAGTAAGTTCTCGGCTAACTCCTTCGGAAATTCCTCCATCATTAGGGTATTGACATGGCTCTTACGGCTTAGCGCATCGGCTACTACGTTAGCCTTTCCGGGATGATAATGCAATCTCATGTCATAATCCTTAATGAGTTCCAGCCATCTCCTTTGTCTAAGATTCAACTCCTTCTAAGTGAATATATACTTCAAACTCTTGTGATCCGTAGATACTTCACAATGGTTCCCAATAAGAAAATGTCTCCACGTCTTCAATGCATGCACTACGGCTGCTAACTCCAAATCGTGGGTGGCATAGTTCAGTTCATGAGGTTTTAGCTGTCGTGAAGCATACAAAACAACTCTTCCTTCCTGCATAAGAACAGCTCCAAGTCCTCGACGTGAAGTGTAGCAGTACACCTCATAATCCTTATGTTGATCTGGCAGAATCAACACAGGGGATGAGACCAACCTTTTCTTCAATTCTTGGAAACTGGCCTCACATTCTTCGGTCCAACTGAACTTGGTGTCCTTCTTTAACAACTCTGTCATTGGCTTTGCAATCCTCGTGAAATTCTCGATGAATCTCCGGTAGTATCCTGCAAGTCCAAGAAAACTCCGGATCTCTCCAACTGTTGTCGGTGCTTCCCAATTGGTCACGGTGTCCACCTTAGCGGGATCTACTGCTATTCCTTCTCCGGATATAACATGTCCGAGGAATCCGACTTCCTTCAACCAAAACTCACATTTGCTAAACTTGGCATATAACTGATGTTCTCTGAGCTTCTCCAATACCAATCGCAAATGCTCTGCATGCTCCTCTTCATCCTTCGAGAAGATCAATATATCATCTATGAACACTATGACGAACTTATCCAAATACTCCATAAACACTTTGTTCATCAGGTTCATAAAGTATGCCGGTGCGTTTGTCAGACCAAACGACATAACGGTATACTCGTACAACCCGTACCTAGTGGTAAATGCCGTCTTAAGTATATCCTGCTCTCGGATCTTCAATTGATGGTACCCTAATCGCAGATCGATCTTGAAAAATACCTTAGCTCCTTGCAATCTATCGAACAGATCATTGATCATCGGCAATGGGTACTTATTCTTGATCGTTACTTCATTCAATCCACGGTAATCAACAACCATTCTTAACGATCCATCCTTCTTCTCCACTAGAAGTACTGGCGAACCCCAAGGCGAAGAACTTGGGCGTATGAATCCTTTATCCAGTAACTCCTTAATCTGTTTCTTAATTTCCTCCAAATCCTTTGCGGGCATCCTATATGGTCTCTTAGAAATTGGCCCGGTGCCTGGCTAAAGTTCAATCAAAAACTCTATATCCCTATCCGGTGGCATTCCTGGCAGTTCTTCTGGAAACACATCCGGATAATCGTTCACTACTGGCACTTCCTCCTGAACAACTGACAAGGAATTTAATCTACTCCTCTTTGTCTCATGCCGGGATACATACTTGATCCTTCTTCCTTCCGGCGTAGTAAGCAAAATGGTCTTGCTGGCACATTCAATATTTCCTTCATACTTAGATAACCAATCCATGCCTAATATCACATCCAGTCCTTGAGATTCCAATACTATTAGGTCCGAAGGGAAAATGTAATTACCGATCCTTAGGGGCAACTGATCACACCATGACTTAGCCATATACTCCGCTCCTGGTGAGGTTACTAACATGGGCGATCTAAGGGCTTGGGTCGGCAGCTTATACTTATCCACGAACCCCCTTGAAATGTATGAATGTGATGCACCAGTATCGAAAAGAATGAGTGCAGTAAAGGACTTAACTAAGAACTTACCTATAACCGCATCTGGTTGCTCCTCTACCTCCTCCACAGTTACATGGTTCACTTGTCTTTTGTTGAACGGGTTGGGCTTCTTCCCGACACTTCCATTGCCGTTTCCATTCTTAACTTCTGGGCATTCATTGGCATAATGTCCATTCTTCCCGCACTTGTAACAAGTGACATGGCTGAAATCCCTCTTAGTGGGTGTGGACGGTGTAGGGCGGTTCTGGTTTCCATCGGCTCCATTTCCATTTCCATTCCCATTCTTGGTGCCATTGTGATTGTGCGATCTACCTCCTCCATGGGTATGCTGGAACTGTCCTACCGCTTTAGGGGTAAAACGGGGCTTCTGCTGAGCTCCAGAGTTATACTTTCCTTGCCCATACTTCCTCTTGCGACTCTCAATCTGTTGATGCTTCCTTTCAATCATTAGGGCGCGGTCAACCAACTCCTGGTAGTTATTGAAAGTTGCCACCATCAACTGTACACTCATCTCATCATTCAGCCCTTCCATGAATCTCTCCTGCTTCTTGGCATCTGTAGCCACATCATCTGGGGCATAACGAGATAGGGTACTAAACTCATCCACGTACTGAGCCATAGTACGATTCCCTTGGCGCAAATTGCGAAACTCCTACTTCTTCATACTCATTGCTCCAGTTGAGACATGGGCGGTACGAAAAGCTTGCTAAAACTGATCCCAAGTCACATTGGCTACGGGGTAAGTGGCTGTGTAATTCTCCCACCATGCTGCGGCTGGTCCAGACAACTGGTGTGCGGCAAATCGCACCTTCTCAGCATCCGAGCAATTGGCGGTGGTCAAATCCCTTCCAATCTTGCGTAGCCAGTCATCAGCCACTATTGGTTCGATGCTGCTAGCAAACACGGGTGGTTGCAACCTTAAGAAACGTGTCTGGTTGTCCACGGGTGGTGGTGGTGGTGGAGGGTTGTTGTTGTTGTTGTGGTTGTTCTGAGTGTTCTGGACAAGAAGTTGCATCAGGGTGTTCTGCTGCTGAATCAACTGGGTGAGCTCAGGGGGAAACTCAAATTCACGTCTTGGAGGCATCTGATGGGTGTAGAGGGAAGAGATTAGAATAGAAAAGAGGTCTAAGGGAAATCACTACCCATATGCACATGAGGCAAACACACAATCATATCACACCAATCAATTTCAAGCAAAATCTTATAAATCTAACGATCGTTACAAAAGTGCTCTAAAACTAATATATGGAGGTAAACTACTAGTCACAGGGTGGTCATCTAAAAATATTGATCGGCAGAGGATTCCATAATATCTGCTCCAGCTTCATCTTCATAGTCTTCGTCCTTGCTATCCTCAGCTTCCGAATCTGTGTCATCTATGATGATATAGTCTTCCGGTGGAATCTCCTTGGGTTCTTCTTCCTCGTCTTCTTCTCCCATGAGTATTCCTAACTTCCGTGTCAAGTCATCGTTCTTCTCCACAAGTATCTTCATCTCCTCCTCATATCCGTCGCGTGTAGACTTGAGTTCTTCCTCTAACTCCAAATTCCTATTTAGGGCCATCTTCAAATCTATCATCCCTGCACACATCTGGTGCTCCTGGCGACGAATGTGGTGGTTCAACTCCTGGATGAATGTTGCAATGGACCTATCCTTCCGGGTGCTAATCATATCCCAATTCTCATCTCGGCGTCCACAAATTTGGTAGATGGTGTCCTTTAGCTCCTGCTTGTAGACTTCTCCAATCCTTCCCATAGCGATGTGGGCTGCCATGCTCCTGCCTAGGCTCCATGTAGGCGCATTAAAGGAAAATGCTATGGGTGAGGTGACGGGTGCGAACGTCCTTCCTGGAACTTGGGCTTGAATCGACCAACGCTCCTCCTTAGGTAGAGTGGCATTGTAGGTTCCGGTGAAACTTGGTAGTCCAATGTTTAGATATCTGGTGACTTCCTTCAGGTGTCATCAAAATGGCGTATCATCATCTGGTTGCATGAACTTGTGCTTTGTTTCCACCATCCTAAAGAGTAGAAAAGATGAGGAGTCAGAAAGAGAAGAATGAATAGTGCTCTAGGGCTTGTCTTAGTGGTCGTGTCCTACAGTCAGCGTGTGCTCTGATACCATCTTGTAGCGACCAGACCTCAAACAGTCTGATCTCTATGCATCAGTGTCATCCCTGGATCAGTAATGCTGACACGCACAGTACTTGAAGGATTTATAACAGAGTAGCAATCACACACTTATTACATCGATAGTCCAACGATGATATTATTACAATAAATATGGCTGAAGGCCATCTAACACGATAACAGCAGAAGGCTTGGAAGATAAGTGAGTCCATCAATTCCAGCGGCATCACTGAGTATAGAACCACGACCTAAAAGGGGCATCTTACTCGTCGTCTGAAAAGTCTGCAACATGAAACGTTGCAGCCCGAAAACGGGTCAGCACATGGAATATGCTGGCAAAGCAACACAAGAGAATGCAATGAAAGTAAGACTATACTATATGCAATATGGCTGGTGGAAAGCTCTATGGTTAAGTTTTTGCGTAAAGCCAATCTTTCCCTACTTCAAAGGAATAGATTTTAATTAACTATCATGGTAGTTGAAACATCGTTGAGAAGATAGACATCCTCTCAACCCCAATTAAAATAATCATTAAACCCAACAAAATGAATTAAAGTAACATGATGAGATGCACATGAAAATCCAAGTACTAGATACTCAAGACGTCCATAACCGGGGACATGGCTAATCATGATCAGTTTGTACACTCTGCAGAGGTTTGTGCACTTTTCCCACAAGACTCAATCGCCTCCGTTTGGTTTCTCGCACTGCATGGTGTTTGAGAAACGGATAACCGAGACATAGTCTTTCAGAAGTGCTAGCACCTTACGATCGGGCGGACCGTACCAACCTACATCCCCTACATCTGCTAGTCCACCACTGTAAGAGTTCGCACGACTTACTCATACTATGCTAGAGCCCATAATAGCATTGTGGCTGCACACGGAAGTTTCTAGTATGAATAATCTCATGATCCCTTTGAGCCTGGGTGGCGGTCCAAAAGAAAAATAGGCAATCACTGGAATACCCAGATGCCTCAATCCACCCAGATGTGTATTAATGTTGCCACCTTAAGTTGAACCATTAATTAACAAACTCACATCTGTCAAGGATTTCACTCACCCAATCCACGTCTACGAGCATAGCATGTCCTAACAGCAAACATAGAAGTAACTCCCATGGGTTTGAAAATAATGCAGGTAATAGGTACTACCTCAATCTACTTCCCAATCCCACAAGTTAATTGATCCTACTCATGCAATGTGTGAGGGTTTGGACTAATGCAATGAAAACTGGGTAATTGGAAAGCATGATCAAGGTGTTACTTGCCTTGCTGATGATCCGCAAAACCTAGAGACTCAAAGTAGCAAGCGACGCACTCCGGGTACTCTATCGCAAAAAAACAAGCATACAATTAGTACTTAACTAATGCATGGGTAAAACTCAAATAAGAGATCTAACCAGAAAGTTCAACTTAAGAACTCCGGTTTGCAAAAAGAATCAACTCGAAAGAAGCAACGAAACTCAAACTGCGAAAGAAACGAGCTCCGGTTTACTAGTTGGCCTAAAGTTACATTTTACAGTAGCCAAAACCTTGTTCAAGTTGATTAAACGTAAAGAGGGCATCGAGACGAAGATCTGGGATTTTGAATCACCTGATTCCGACTCTCGAGCAAAAAGAAAAACGAAAAACAAGATCAGGGCAGAAAAACGAAAAAGAAAAATGGACGAACAGGCTAACGAACGAACGTTAGCTGTCTGCGGCTAACTAACGAAAACCGTTCGTTAAAACGAACGTATGGACGAACGTCCGCTAAATAACTAAACCAACGGAAAAACCGAACCGATCTAATCTAATAGAACAGATGTACGGCTTTTTTTTAAAACCGAGCGGTTCTAAAAAAAGGCATCTACCTCGCGAACTCCGGCGGGATCTCCGGCGACGGCGGCGGCGGTCCGGCGGTGGCTAGTGGGGCGGCGGCGCGGGGTGCGGAGGGGCGGCGGGATGCGGCGGCGGCGACGCAGCAAGGGCGGCGCGGCGGCGGCAGGGTTGCGGGGCGGCGGGGTGAGGCGGGTTGGCGGCTTGAGGCGACTTGGGCCGGGGTGACGGCTTATAAAGCCCAGAGTCCCTTTCCTATACGAGTCTAAGTCGGTTCACTCTTTTTTTTTTAAATAGAGTCCTGGTGCAGAAAAACTAACGAAAGAAATACTAACGGACTCCAAAAAATCCCGAAATAAATTTTCACCGTCCTCTAATAATATTTAGGATAAAGTGAACATTTTTCCAGGACCTAAATGCAATTTTGAAAAACGCACATTTTTCCTATGCAAATAAATTCGCAAATAAATCCAGAAAAATACCAAAAGTGATTTTAACATTTTCCTCCAATATTTCTGTTATTTTGGAGAAGTCATATTATCTCCGCTCATATTTTGTATTTAGAAATATTCTTAGGAGAGAAAAATAATTAGAATCACACTGTCCTCGTACCGTTATTCGAGCGAACTCAAATACGAAAACGGTAAAATTCCCAACTCTCTCCGTAGGTCCTTGAGTTGCTTAGAATTTCGAGGAACGCCACAAACAAAAATGCAAAAAGCATGCAATGCAAAATTGTTCTATGTATAACATTCCAAATTGAAAATTTGGGATGTTACACCCGTCATATGAGCGCGCGCGTGGATCACACCATAGGGTTAGTTGTATGTTGATGGGACTACGTATTGGAGGGCAAGAGTGACAGAAGCTTCAACCTAGCGTAGAAATTGATGCATACGGGATTGAAGGGGGACCAATATATCTTAATGCTATGGTTGGGTTTTACCTTAATGAACGTTAGTAGTTGCGGATGTTTGCTAATAGTTCCAATCATAAGTGCATAGAATTCCAAGTAAGGAATAACATGCTAGCAATGGCCTCTCCCGCATAAAACTTGCTATCGGTCTAGTAACTTAGTCAATTGCTTAGGGGCAATTTTGCAACTCCTACCACCACTTTTCCACACTCGCTATCATTAACTTTATAGTTTCTTTATCTGAACAGCCCCTAGTTTATATTTGCATGCTCTTTATATTCTTGCAAACCTATCCCCCAAAAACTACAAAGTACTTCTAGTTTCATACTTGTTTTAGGTAAAGTAAACGTCAAGCGTGCGTAGAGTTGTATTGGCGGTCGATAGAACTTGAGGGAATATTTGTTCTGCCTTTAGCTCCTCGTTGGGTTCGACACTCTTACTTATCGAAAGAGGCTACAACTGGTCCCCTACACTTGTGGGTTATCAAATACCTTATGTTCTATCAAACATCACAATGTAACTGGGTGATTATAAAAATGCTCTACAGGTATCTCCAGAGGTGTTTTATTGGGTTTGCAAGAATCCAGATTAGGATTTGTCACTCCGGGTATCGGAGAGGTATCTCTGGGCCCTCTCGGTAATACACATCATAATAAGCCTTGCAAGCAAATGACTAATGAAGTTATTCTCGGGATGATGTATTACGGAACGAGTACAGAGACATGCTAGTAACGATATTGAACTAGGTATAGAGATACTGACGATAAAATCTCGGGCAAGTAACATACCGACGGACAAAGGGAATTATGTATGTTGTCAAAACGGTTCGACCGATAAAGATCTTCGTGGAATATGTAAGATCTAATATTGGCATATAGGTTCCGCTATTGGTTATTGTCGGCATTCTGGGAACAGGGGTACCTAGGCTTGCCTGCCTGCGGCCCATGGCATGGCTCATCAGGCGGCCTGGTACGGCCCAACCTCTTCAGCAACCACTCAAGACCCTCACGAGGGGCCGAGCCTCGCGAGGCGGACGACGCAAGACATCCCCTGGGGCGGCCGCACTAGGCTGGCTCATGAAGATTGGAGATATCAAGGCAAGGGGCACCTCGCGAGGTCCACGTAATGTGAGCAGTGACGACCAAGGCCAGGCGGGTGCCAGCGGGCACAGAGTGCTAGTTTTCTCTTTGGTGCTAAAGGAGCAGGTGCAGGCGAGGAGTCCCGATGCGTCAGGCAAAGGTTTCCATATCGGTGCAACGAGACCAAGACTAGCAGGACGGCAGAGCGGAGGTCATCGCGGAGCCCACGGCGGCGTCACCACTAGAGCCTTTGGCAGGCGAAGACCACCTTTTGTCAGGATAGCTTGTACTAGCTGCCCCCCTTCAAATTTGGCCATTGTGGGATCCCTTCCCACTCAATATTTGGGAGGAGGACCCGGGCCACTATAAATAGGACTAGCCACCATCATTGGGGGGGGGGGGGTCTCATCTTGAGTTGATCAGATAGAAGTCCACACACCCACAAGCTCACTCGAGCACAAAAACACCTCCCCTCAGGAGGCTGTTCACCCCATGTACCAGTTCGTCCTCAGCCTACAAGGCAATCGACCACACCACATAGGATTAGGGTATTACACCACAACGGTGGCCCGAATGTCGGAGATATTGACCATGGGTACCCTCAGCGCCAACCCTTGGTATTTTAAGACAAATAACAGCCGCTTGGTCTACCACGGCCGTCTGCTCCTCGAGCCGCCTCCTAGGGTGGCCTGCCCTAGGAGCCGGCTACCAGCAGGCAGCAGGGACCCAACAGGCAGTAAGACCAAGCATCACCAGCCAGCAGACGGCCTGCACTCCCCCCTCAGGGAACACGCTGAGGAGGGCCCCGACGTGGCGGGGGCATGGCTACAAGAGAACGTGTCCTTAGAAGATCTATAGAGGCGTGGCTACAGTGGCCATGTACTTTGGGAATATCTCCTAGGCGGCGGGTCGCTGTAGCCACGAGGCCCGTGACCAAGCAGCGATCAGAGGAGGCCACGATCCCACTACCCACAAACGGCGGGCCAGCAGGCGGTTGGCCCCATCGGTCAGCGAGCAAGCTCAAGAACAAACCGCCTCTGGCAGGCGGCCAGGGCAGACGGTCGTCTGGTAGCAGACGGCACACCCCACCCTAGAAGTCCTAGCCTCATCAAGATGATAGGACGGGGCGAGGCGGCAGCGTACGGCGAGGGACGATGGCACTATAGCCATCTCCTTCCCGACGAGGCTGTCGTCAGCAAAAGCACCCCCACAGTGAAAGACAATCACGAGGGGCCCGCAGGCGGCGGGCCCCAGCAGACGGGCGGTGAGGCCAGCACCAGAAGACACTGACGGCTGGGGGCCACGCCGTCGAGGTTACCATTGTACCCCTGGGGGGTAGGCCTATATAAACCCCCCAGGGTCCTCCATGTTGAGGGCTGGATAGTTGGCTATTAGAAGTACACAAGGCAAGAACCCTAGAGAGGAGGGAGAGGAGGTGAGCTAGCCTTGTTCATCTCCTTCCTTTAGACATCATAGCTCGAGGTGCAATCCTGTAGCTACTCTAGTGCTATCAGTGATGACGCGGAGTCCCCGCAGAGCAGGACTAGGGGTGTTATCTCTTCGGAGAGCCCCGAACCTGGGTAAGATTCGTAGGCGTCCTAAGCATCGCCTTATCCCGCTTCCCGAGCCCGGCGACGTTCTTTTGACCCCATGCATGATAAGCCATCCTTTGGCATATGTCGTCCCAAAACCGCGACATTTGGCGCCCACCGTGGGGCTAGGTGCACCGTCGTCCGGAGACATGTTCTGGACGGGAACCTTGTTCCTTCCTGGCGAGAGTAGCCAGCCCGGCACGCCCACTGGCGTGGAGACTGGGATGCTTCGCAGCACTGAGGCTGCATGCGCCGTGAGCGGGCTCGCCGATCTGCTCGGCGCCGCCTGCATCCACGACGAACCTACTTCGGCGGCCGAGCCAGTGGCGCCGGAGAGCTTCCTCGTCGAGCTCCTCGACAAGCTCCACCTCGTCGACGAGCGCGCCTCCGACGTGGAGTCAGTGGGCTCTTCTGACCCACCAATAGACATGATCGTCGACCCCGACGACTCCTTTCCCGAGCACGTGGAGATCGTCAACGATCCTCTTCCCGTTCTTCTGATCTGCGGCACCATCAGCACCGTCACGTAGGTGCTCGTCACCGACCACGGCGAACCATCGTGCCGGACGGGTCCAAACCCGCTCGAGGTCGCTCTGCAGCACCTCGCCGCCCCTGTCGCGGCGGGGGCAGACGGCGCGGAGTTGGAGGCACTCCGCGTCTCGCTCCTCGACAGCACCAACAAACTGACCGCCTCCCGATGCCTCACTGAAGCTTACCGTCGCGAAATGGACCGCGCCATCTATGGCACACCGGCTGCTGGCGAGCCTAACCGAGCCGGCGTTGTCCGTGATCGCGGCGGGCTGCTAGCGGATATGCTGGGAGCCCTGCAGCCTGTGTACCTCACTCCATCGGAGAACCTAAGGGCTGCCCAGGCGGCAGTCGATGAGATGGGCCACTTGGAGGGAGACGAGCTCCGTTGCATGACAGAGCATGCCTGCCAGCTCCTCGGCACTGCTGCTACGCAGCAGGAGGCCCGTCGCTGGGTATCAGAGGTGGCTGCGCACGCCGACAACCGCCCTCTTCGGCGGGACCAAGGAGCCACGTCCCGCTCTCCAACAGTCGGCGCCACAAACCGGCGAGACTCAGAGCCCGCTGCCAGCCGCAGCCGGCAGATGCGCTTCACCATCGAGCGCGACGAAGACGGTCGCCCAAGGGTCGTAGAACGACGAGGGGAGCAGCCGCCTCCTCCCAGGCGGGAGAGGCGCGTGTCTCCTCCGCCTGTTGACCACCCCTCTCTGGCAGGCCGCCTGGGCCGCCGCGAGGGGGTTAGGGAGAACGACGCCCGCCACCGCCTGGACCGTCTGGCTCGCTCCCAGGCGGTTGAAGAAGAAGATGACCTCGGTCCGGCCTGCTTCGCCCCCCGCATCCGCAACGAGCCTTTTCCCAAGGGCTTCTCGCTCCCCAGAGACACCCCCAAGAACAACGGATCAGTGAAACCGGAGGACTGGCTGGTGGACTACTCCACGGCTGTCAGCATAGCCACCGGCAACAGGCGTGTCGCGGTGAAGTACGTGCCTCTCATGCTCCTGGGCACGGCTCGGACGTGGCTGAATGATACGTCTCAAACGTATCTACTTTTCCAAACACTTTTGATATTGTTTTGACCTCATTCTTGCATGATTTGAACTAAACTAACCCGGACTGATGCTGTTTTCAGCAGAGCTGCCTGTATGGTTTTATTGTGTGCAGGAAAACAAATTTTTAGGTATCTCAGAAAAATCCACGAGAAATCACAGAAAATGCACGCACCCGAAGGAACCAGGGGCCAGAAGAGGGGCCAGAGGGGGGCCAGGGGGTGCCCAGGCGCCCTGTGGGCGCGCCCCCCTGGGCCGCGCCGGGGGATCGCCTGGGTGGGGCCCACACCCCCTGGTGCCCTACTTTGCCTCGTATTTTTACTCACGACGCGGAAACCCCATATCAGAAGTTCTTTTCGCAGTTTTCCGTCGCGGAGCCGCCGCCACCCTCTGTTCTTCCTCGGGAGGGCAAATCTGGAGGCTGAATTGGCCTCCGGAGAGAGGAGATCGTCGCCATCGTCATCATCATCACCACTCCATCATCCCTCCATGACTTCTCCCTCCATGTGTGAGTAATTCCCCTGCTGTAGGCGAAGGGGATGGTAGTGATTGGATGAGTTAGATCATGTAATAGTTTGTCAGACCGTTGGGGGCATGTTGCCTATCATCTACTATGGTGTTTATCATCTTTGCTTCAACTTGTTATTCTTAATGCTTGACACTTAGGGCCTGAGTGCCATGATCTCAGATCTGAACCATATGTGTTTGCATGAATATATTTGTGTTCGTGATCCTATCTATGAGTTGTTTGCACCTATTACGGTTCGGAACCGGCGATCCCAAAAGTGACATCTTGGGACACCAAAGGGGATGGTCCGTAGTTTGAGGATTACATGTATCCATTGAGTTCATTGCTTTGTTCCGATGCTCTTTGACATGAGCACCTTAATCCCCATAAGTTCCTTTTGGCCCCGTTCGTAGCGGGATGGTAGGACAAAAGATGTTGTGCAAGTTCTTATTGCAAGCACGTACAACTACCTACGGGATACATGCCTAATGTTTGATATTTGCCTAGATGATCATTACTTTTCCGTGTGCCGTGCCCCAAGTTAGAATCTATCTCATCCATGCAGCGCCCAACCATCCATCTCCCTAGCCTACAGTGTTTTAAACCCTGCTTGTCACTAGTTGCTACTTTTGCCATTTACCTTCACTATTTACTTTTGCTGTTTACTTCTACTATCACTATTATCACTATCATATCACTGTTACCACTTATCTTTTGTTACAAGTAAGTATATTTCAGGTGCGGCTGAATTGACAACTCAACTGTCAAAGCTTATAAATACTCTTTGGCTCCCTGTGTGTCGAATCAATAAATTGGGTTATTCTTACCCGCGAAGACTATCTCGATCCCTTACGGTTGAGGGTTATCAAGTACCGTTTTCTGGCGCCGTTGCCAGGGAGCATAGCACTATTTACAAGTCTACTTGAGGCATCCTACCTGCTGCACTTCATCCACTATGGGTAAGAAAGGAGACCCCAAGGTTCCGATCTTACTATCCACTACAAGAAGAGGTACTGCTCTGAGCACTAGTGCTACACTTGATTCACCTTTTGTTATGAGTAAGTTTGCCTCACCACCACCACATGATGCTCCTACTGAATATGTTATTATGTCCGATACTCTTGATGATGCCTCTACTACTTTTGATGATATTAGTTCACTTGGTTATGCTCTTGAGAAACAAATTGCTGCTGCTGCTAAAAAGTCTGGAATTGAACTTCCTGTTACTCGCTACCCTATTGGTGAAACTTATGATTATCCTGATTTGAGTAAACTCAAAGAGAGGCTCCTTGATGATGATTACTATATGCTTGATGAAGATTTATGCAGGGAACTGACAGAGTTTTCTGGCTCTGACCCTGAAGTTATTAAGAAACTATTTGAAAAACACTCTTTGATGAACAAAACCGTTCCTGATCCTGAATTTGCTACATCTCCTATATGCATTGATGATCCTGATTATGATTTCTCTGTTGATCTTTCACTTATACCTATGGTTGAAGCTGACCCCTTTTATGGCAGAGAAAATGATGATGCTATTGCACACCTGACTAAACTCGGTGAGTTAGGTGGCCTGTTTACCACAGATGAGAAGATACGATACTTTTATATCACCAAGCTTCTTCCTTTCTCCTTGAAGGAAGGTGCTAAAGCATGGTATGATTCACTCCCATGCGGTTCCATTAAGAGTCCTCAAGACTTAGCTCACTCTTTTGTTGATAAGTACTTTCCTGCTCACATGCAACATGCTGCTTTACAAAGAATTTATAACTTTAAACAGTTGCAGGATGAGTCCCTCCCTAAAGCTTGGGGGAGGTACTGCGGTCTGATTCGGGCTAGACCAGGACATGAAATTCCTAAGAATGAATTAATCGATATATTCTATGCTGGTCTAACTGATGAATCCAGGTCCTATTTGGACAGTTGTGCTGGTTGTGTTTTCAGGAAAAGAACACCGGACGATGCGGAGGATTTGATGGGCAGGATTGCCAAAAACCATGAAGATTGGTCCGTCCCTGAACCACCTCCACCACCAAAGAAGAGGGGCATATTTGTTCTAAGCCCCGAAGATATGCGAGAAGCAAATAAGTCTATTAAAGAGAAAGGTATTAAAGCTGA
The DNA here is from genome assembly GCA_902687465.1 of Secale cereale. Lineage (NCBI taxonomy): Eukaryota > Viridiplantae > Streptophyta > Magnoliopsida > Poales > Poaceae > Secale > Secale cereale. The sequence goes on along the minus strand of LR738713.1, from coordinate 391,128,853 downwards.
AGACGTGAAGAATCTACCCCCTATTGAGAAGCTGTGTGAGCCTACTACTCACCCTCCTATGGTAGAGGTACACTCTCTTTTAGATTTCAATGCAAGTGACATCCCTCATGGTAAGCCTCCTGATCAATGTTTAGATGAGTTTGATAATTTTATTATGAAACAAAACCATTTTAATGAGAGGATACAAAGTCAATTGCATGATAATTCTCTTGCTATAAAAAAACTGCTTGATGTTTTAGATAGAACAGCTAATGATGTTCAATGTCTTGTGAAGCATTTTCATATGGTTCAAACTCAGCTTGACCAAATTTCTAATGTGCAAAGAGATCTGCTTGCTAACAATGCCAAACAAGATAATTTGCAGGCTTTCGGGATTAAGACCCGAGGAGGAACTAGCACTCAAGATCCTCTCTATCCAGAGGGACATCCGAAGAGAATCGAGCAGGATTCTCAAATGCAGGAAGAAGAAATTGTTGGCTCTCCAAAGAAAAAGAAGAAACATAAGGAGACTGACAATTCTAATGATCCTATTGCAGATGAAGAGCCAGCTGTTGATCCCAACAGTGTATCTATATCCGATGCTGAGACTGAAGACGGTGCTGAACCTGAAGGTAAGGATAGTGAGAAGAATGATCCGCCTGAAGTTCGAGAGGAAGAAGCACCTGACAAATGTAAGAGGTACACTAAAGAAGACTTCATCACAAGAAAACATGGGAAAGAAAGAGAACCATGGGTACAGAAACCCATGCCCTTTCCAGGTAAGTCCATCAAATCTAAAGAAGATGAGCATTATAACAAGTTTTGTGAGTGGATTAAACCTCTTTTTCTTCAAATCCCTTTGACTGATGCTATTAAGTTACTTCCTTATTCAAAATATATGAAAGATATTGTCACTAATAAAAGAAAAGTTCCTAATGATGCAATATCTACTATGCTTGCTAACTACTCTTTCAGTGGCAAGATTCCTGAGAAGCTCGGTGATCCAGGTATACCCACCATTCCTTGCTCCATAATAAATAATTATGTCAAAACTGCTTTATGTGATCTTGGAGCAGGAGTGAGTGTTATGCCTCTCTCTCTTTACGAGAGGCTTTGTTTAGAGAAACTAATTCCTACATATATCTCCCTTTAGATGGCTGACAAGTCAACCGCTGTTCCGATAGGTATTTGTGAGGATGTTCCCGTAGAGGTTGCTAATTGTTTAATTCTTACTGATTTTGTTGTGCTTGACATGCCCGAGGATGGGAGCATGTCCATTATTCTTGGTAGACCTTTCCTTAACACCGCAGGTGCTATTATTGATTGCAATAAAGGGAAGGTTACCTTCCATGTGAATGATAAAGAACACACGGTATATTTTCCGAAGAAGATCGACAGGAGGCATGCCCTCAACTCTATAGAGAATATCGAGATCGTGAAAATTGGAGAATGGGACTGTCCACTACATGTGCCTCACAAATATAAAACTATCATGGTGGGGACAATGTCCATCAAATTAAAGGTTTAGTAACTACTTCGTAGGAGGTGAGACTTTTTGCTCTATATATCGCCTGTTTGTTGGTAAGACTTGATCAACCTTACTAGTAAACATGTTTTATATAGATAAAAAGTTGAGCTTGTTATGTTTTCATTTGTTTTAGTTTTTGTCCTACTTGCTGTACCAAGTATTTATGTTTTGAAGCTTCACAATACTACTCACTATTTCAAGTTTTCAGAGAGTTCCGCAGCTTTTTGAACTTCGAAAAAATTTCAACAGTGAAGTTTTCAGAAAAATTCCAGAAAAATTTAAATAAAAATTTCCACGTCGGGAGAGACCCAGAAAGTCCTGGGGCCAGCCAGTGTAACACCCCAAAAATTTAATTACTTTTTCATTAAATAAAATTTGGCTAGAAACAAAAATTTTGATTTACAAAGAGTTCTTTAGTGTTTTTAGAACCTTTTGTTTCCGGTTTCTTCCCTCCATATAGAAATTTTTGCAGTATTTTTGTGGGCTCTGATAGTCATCTGAAAACATTTCATTACTTGTTAAGAATTATTTTCATAATAAAATTCTGCCCTAGAAAAATGCTTTTAATAGCTTTTTCAACTTTTGAAATGCTTCTGTTTGCACTACAACTATTTTAGAAAATTCTGTAAAAATTCCACCAAAATTTTGAGGAGTCATGTGAATGCCTATGGATCACCTTTCTGCAAGAATCCATTCCTTCCCTTTGAAATTTTTGAGTGAATCTTCCTCATTTCTATTTCTGTCCGTTTTCTAGGTTTCTACTACAACCCCATTATTTCTTGCTCCAAAAATTCTGATACTTGGCCATCTTCTAGTTCCTCCTACCAAACCCTTAACTCCAGAAGATCAGCTCCAAATTCCTCTTTTTATTGCACCAAATACATTCCCCAAGTTTCTGTCCAGAACTGAAATCCTCCAAAACTTGCACTAGCAAGTATTTCCTTTTTCCAAACCAACACCACCATCATCTCTATCATATAAGGAGACACCATTATGCCAAGTACCACAACCAACAAACTCTTCTAGATAGACCTAGCATTTCATCAAACACCCTGTGGACATGGAAAGAATTTGGCCTCTCTCTTAACTACATTGGAGACTTGCTCTTTTGGCCAAACCAACATGTCTACTAGCCCTCGCGTACCCAAGTGCATGACACTATCAAGTCTCACTTGCAACAAAACCCCCTAGACCAAAATGGCATTATCTCAAACACGTTGTGCGTGTGCGCAGATCGTGTCCAGAGCGCCCGTATTGCACACGTCGGCACCGAGCCCCTGCCACTGCCCTGCTGCCTCCCCTGCTCGCCCGAGCCTCCCTCTGGATCACCACGACCCCTAGCATCCTGCCGACACACTTCCCCGTCGCCTGGCGTCGGCCAGCCACTGAGCCAAGCTGCCGCCGCCGTCTTTCACTCGGGCACGACACCGCCCGAGTCGCTCGACCCTGCCAGCTCACCCTTGCCTTAAACCTCACCTACCTGAGCATATCCACAACTCGCTGACTACTCCACCAACCAAACGGCCTCGCCACCGCCCTCATGCGCCGTTAATGGCCGCCGCCGCTGTCTGCCCGTGGACAGCGCCGTCTGAGCCACCTGGCACTACCCGGGGCCAGCCAGCTCGCCTGGGAAGTAACTGCGGCCGGCCACCGCCCTCGCCTACCTCCACCGGCCACGCGCAGACCCTGCTGACCTCGCCACCGCCCTCCTCTGCCATAAATGGCCGCCGCCGCCGTCAGCTCGGGCACGGCACCGCCCAGACGCGTGCCTCGTTCCCAAGCCAGCCAGCGCACTCTCGCGCAACCGCCAACCCTGCTGAGCTGATCCTCAACTCACCAACCTCGCCGCCGCCCACGTTCTGCCATAAATGGCCGCCGCTGACGTGCCTTCCTCAGGAAGCCGCGGCACCGCCTTCCCCCTCCCTATAAATCCACCCCCGAGCTCGGCTAACCCATCACCACCACTTCCTCCTCCTCCCACAAGACCCCAACACAGCCACATGGCCGGGAGGGGTCGTCTTCTTCCTCTCCGACACCCACTGTCATCGCCACTCCTCGGATGATTCCGGCGCCACCCGAGCCTCCCCCTCTCCACTACCAGCACCCAGAGCTTCACCACAGACCCGTTAATGCTTCCCCCTCGTCAATTTCACCGGAGCGAGCTCATAGGCGAAAGCCCTCTTCGGGTCTCGTCGGAGCTCCGCGGGAGAGCTCGCCGTCGGCGACCCCGTCAACTCCAGCGACCACAACGGGTACCGGTGGGACCGCCTCGGTCTCCTGGACTCGGCAGTGGGATCGGCTCGCCGTGGGGCCCCACCATTCGCCAGCAAAGTTCGCCGGAACGCCGCCCCGCTCTGTCGCGGGAGAGAGACGGCGACACCGCTTAAACCCGACAAGCGGGACCTGGCAGTCAGCCTCCCATCGCCCCTCTGCTGGCGAAGCTGAGCCGCCGGGCCGGCCCAATTACTATTCAGCGCTCAGGGCGCAATTCTGATCCCTTCCTTTTTCCTTTCGGCACATATTCAAATAATTCCATAGTAGCCATTTCTACCCTAAAATTGGTAATTCAATTTTCTGTAGGTTTCTAAAATCATGCTCTATTTATTTAAATTAGTGAACATTTTTACTGTGCATAGTTTCTGTTTAATGAATTTAATATTGCTTTTAATCATGTTTTCCATCTTAGTAATTCCATAACTAATTCATATGAACTCTAAATAAATTAATTCTTTTTCTGTTATTTCTTAAACATTCCCTAGTTTATTTTAGTATTTATTTCAAAAACATTTGAAATACTTTTTAGCACTGTCTTTGAATTATGTGGTGATTTAGATATTTTTGAAAATAGGAAATGGAGGGGAGATAATATTTTCAAAACTTTTGGTATGCACCCAATGCTTCTGCATGTTCAAGGCAAGCATCTTGAACACTTGATATGATGATTGCATGGCAAACTAATTGCTAGAATTTTTAAGCATGACTATTTTAAATTCAAATTTGCATATTGCTAGTAGAGCATGCATGGTCATAAGCATATTTTCTTTTGTATGCATTCTACTCTAGTTCTGTTATGCATAAATTGTGAAAATCCAGGAGTGTGCTCCTGCTTGGACGTGCCGGTGGGCACGGGCCATTTTTGACACGGTGGTGTCATGTGATGTATGTGGAAACAGGCAAGGGTTGTGGCCCTGTCCTGGTGATATGATTGAAAGAATACTTGTGGTGCTAACCCCTGCAGGAAACATAAGCCTCCTGAGTCGACCGTAGATCGAGTCTTGTTCCGGTAACCCCCATACTTGAATCGTGCTGCCACTTGTCCCTGCCACGGGTAGGGTGTGGTTTAGTAAGTTGTTAACCCCTTTCCATGCACCCACCGTACAGAGGGCCACGATGACGGTTTTCCACGACGGTGGACTAAATCCTTCCATCGGGTCAGGGGGCATGGGTGTTTCCGGCTGTCGTGATGTCGAGAGGGAGTGTACCCTTGTAATCCGCGCGTATAAATAGTGATCCCATGCTATTGGAGGTTGTAGCCTTCCCACTTAGAGTTTTACTTAACTGTTGTTTTGGGTGATTCCTGGCAGCAGAAAAGTTAAGCTGGTGTGTGCTGGTCAGGCGTGTTTTCAACCCAAAGACCATAATGGGAATTAGTCAGTGTCACGATACTGACTAAAGAAATCCTATACTTGTGGGTAAAGAGTACACCCTCTGCAGAGTCATATCTATTCGAATAGCCGTGTCCGCGGTTAAGGACTACAGTCTGGGTTGGTCAAGTGTCGGTCTTAGAGTCGGTCTCCGGAGGAAATATTTAAAAATTGAGCATGGTTATTTTGCAGGATAATTATTGTTGCTACTGGTGTTACCATTAGTATATTTGATGATATGATTATATTTGTGAACTAACCCCTGCTCTTATTTTACTTTCCAGAGTGTCTCAGGGGCTGGCTAGTCTACCCCGGACATTCGTTTTTATTTTCAAGTCCTTTTGTGGCGTCCCTCGAGTTTCAGGCGGTTTATCACGCCACTACTCTTGTGGATACCCGACTGGCATTTCTTTTCAAGTCCTTTCGTGGCGTTTTCTGAGTTCTCGGATGGTATCGTCCGATTTCTCTTTTAAACACCCGACTGGCATTTCTTTTCAAGACCGACCGTGGTGTCACTTGACATCCGACCGACATTTCTTTTATATTTTGTTGATACTAATATTTATTTCCTGCACTAACCATTATTCACCATGCCATGTTTTAATTCCTGTCAGCATGCATTTAATATAAGTCCATCATGAGCATATGCATATAGTTTAATTCATCATGACCATATAATTGTTTGCTGCATTTGTTATATCATTGTCCATGATGTTTGCGAGTACATTCAAACGTACTCACAGGCTTGTCCCTGGCTATTTACTTGGCCAGGTTAGGAGTTCTACGGGGAAAACCACAGTGACGTCCGTGCGAAGCCTAGGAGTACAGCCACACGGGATAGGAGTTATCCGGGTCAGCTGTTCCTGTGGGAATGGAGCCCCATCGATGTTGGAGATCCACAAGCCAATTCCTTCATCCACCACCGGAGTCATTGTTGTATCAGTAGACCTTTATGGTCTTGTATCAAATTCTTGTAAATGCTTGGTAATCTGTAACAAGGATGTGTCCACCAGTAACAGTAATCCTGGGCTGGTGATGACACTAGGGGTTAATTTCTGGAATATTGTGTTCCCGAAATCCGGCCCCGACAGCCTTGGTATCAGAGCCAGGCTGACCATTGGCTAATCCTATCTTAGCCTGGTCGCTATCCCTAGGTTTCCACACCATCCATAACTTTTCCTGTCCACAGACAAGCCTATCTCATCCGATAAGCCTACACACTGGCCAGCCAACATCTTTTGATAGTTGGTGCCAAACCTAGCAGTCGACCCATATGGCGTGTGCCTGCGACCGATGTCTGAGTCGTCCCATCCACAAGCATGTGACGGAGGACTCTGCTACCTATAAAGAAAGCCCTGCTCCAACCCAGCTACTATCACCCTCTGAGCATCGTGTCCATTACTATCACACTTCTTGTTTTCACCAGAATCTACCTATCTGATATTTTATGTATCAGGATGATTTGCCCACACTTAGAGGAGAAATTTCTTAAGGACCTTCCTCACAAGACTTTTCCCACCATAGATTCAAGTCGTGTGCCATCACGGCATCCCGCACAAGACCACACCTGCTCTGCTAGCTGCACTAAGTGCAACTCACACACACACACACACAGTCAGCACCTAATACATCGACTCGATCACTCTCATCACACCAGAAAAACTCGTGGGTTTTCACAGAGCACACACACTCTCTCTCGCACCAGACACTGCTACCTAGTCCCGATGATCACCACCGCCTCGGAGAGCCACCACCCGAGCAGCAGCATCACGACGATCGTCGAAGATCATCACACACAGTAGAACACACTGTGGTTGCACCAATTATCAGTAGCCTTACGTCAACAGTGCCGAGCTAGGTTTTAGAATTGTTTGTTTTTGCTCAGCAGAATCTCCTCGGAAAGGGTGGGCTAAATATTTAATAGCTACCCTAACAAATCTCGAGGACGAGATTTTTCTAAGGGGAGTAGAGTTTGTAACACCCCAAAAATTTAATTACTTTTTCATTAAATAAAATTTGGCTAGAAACAAAAATTTTGATTTACAAAGAGTTCTTTAGTGTTTTTAGAACCTTTTGTTTCCGGTTTCTTCCCTCCATATAGAAATTTTTGCAGTATTTTTGTGGGCTCTGATAGTCATCTGAAAACATTTCATTACTTGTTAAGAATTATTTTCATAATAAAATTCTGCCCTAGAAAAATGCTTTTAATAGCTTTTTCAACTTTTGAAATGCTTCTGTTTGCACTACAACTATTTTAGATAATTCTGTAAAAATTCCACCAAAATTTTGAGGAGTCATGTGAATGCCTATGGATCACCTTTCTGCAAGAATCCATTCCTTCCCTTTGAAATTTTTGAGTGAATCTTCCTCATTTCTATTTCTGTCCATTTTCTAGGTTTCTACTACAACCCCATTATTTCTTGCTCCAAAAATTCTGATACTTGGCCATCTTCTAGTTCCTCCTACCAAACCCTTAACTCCAGAAGATCAGCTCCAAATTCCTCTTTTTATTGCACCAAATACATTCCCCAAGTTTCTGTCCAGAACTGAAATCCTCCAAAACTTGCACTAGCAAGTATTTCCTTTTTCCAAACCAACACCACCATCATCTCTATCATATAAGGAGACACCATTATGCCAAGTACCACAACCAACAAACTCTTCTAGATAGACCTAGCATTTCATCAAACACCCTGTGGACATGGAAAAAATTTGGCCTCTCTCTTAACTACATTGGAGACTTGCTCTTTTGGCCAAACCAACATGTCTACTAGCCCTCGCGTACCCAAGTGCATGACACTATCAAGTCTCACTTGCAACAAAACCCCCTAGACCAAAATGGCATTATCTCAAACACGTTGTGCGTGTGCGCAGATCGTGTCCAGAGCGCCCGTATTGCACACGTCGGCACCGAGCCCCTGCCACTGCCCTGCTGCCTCCCCTGCTCGCCCGAGCCTCCCTCTGGATCACCACGACCCCTAGCATCCTGCCGACACACTTCCCCGTCGCCTGGCGTCGGCCAGCCACTGAGCCAAGCTGCCGCCGCCGTCTTTCACTCGGGCACGGCACCGCCCGAGTCGCTCGACCCTGCCAGCTCACCCTTGCCTTAAACCTCACCTACCTGAGCATATCCACAACTCGCTGACTACTCCACCAACCAAACGGCCTCGCCACCGCCCTCATGCGCCGTTAATGGCCGCCGCCGCTGTCTGCCCGTGGACGGCGCCGTCTGAGCCACCTGGCACTACCCGGGGCCAGCCAGCTCGCCTGGGAAGTAACTGCGGCCGGCCACCGCCCTCGCCTACCTCCACCGGCCACGCGCAGACCCTGCTGACCTCGCCACCGCCCTCCTCTGCCATAAATGGCCGCCGCCGCCGTCAGCTCGGGCACGGCACCGCCCAGACGCGTGGCTCGTTCCCAAGCCAGCCAGCGCACTCTCGCGCAACCGCCAACCCTCCTGAGCTGATCCTCAACTCACCAACCTCGCCGCCGCCCACGTTCTGCCATAAATGGCCGCCGCTGACGTGCCTTCCTCAGGAAGCCGCGACACCGCCTTCCCCCTCCCTATAAATCCACCCCCGAGCTCGGCTAACCCATCACCACCACTTCCTCCTCCTCCCACAAGACCGCAACACAGCCACATGGCCGGGAGGGGTCGTCTTCTTCCTCTCCGACACCCACTGTCATCGCCACTCCTCGGATGATTCCGGCGCCACCCGAGCCTCCCCCTCTCCACTACCAGCACCCAGAGCTTCACCACAGACCCGTTAATGCTTCCCCCTCGTCAATTTCACCGGAGCGAGCTCATAGGCGAAAGCCCTCTTCGGGTCTCGTCGGAGCTCCGCGGGAGAGCTCGCCGTCGGCGACCCCGTCAACTCCAGCGACCACAACGGGTACCGGTGGGACCGCCTCGGTCTCCTGGACTCGGCAGTGGGATCGACTCGCCGTGGGGCCCCACCATTCGCCGGCAAAGTTCGCCGGAACGCCGCCCCGCTCTGTCGCGGGAGAGAGACGGCGACACCGCTTAAACCCGACAAGCGGGACCCGGCAGTCAGCCTCCCATCGCCCCTCTGCTGGCGAAGCTGAGCCGCCGGGCCGGCCCAATTACTATTCAGCGCTCAGGGCGCAATTCTGATCCCTTCCTTTTTCCTTTCGGCACATATTCAAATAATTCCATAGTAGCCATTTCTACCCTAAAATTGGTAATTCAATTTTCTGTAGGTTTCTAAAATCATGCTCTGTTTATTTAAATTAGTGAACATTTTTACTGTGCATAGTTTCTGTTTAATGAATTTAATATTGCTTTTAATCATGTTTTCCATCTTAGTAATTCCATAACTAATTCATATGAACTCTAAATAAATTAATTCTTTTTCTGTTATTTCTTAAACATTCCCTAGTTTATTTTAGTATTTATTTCAAAAACATTTGAAATACTTTTTAGCACTGTCTTTGAATTATGTGGTGATTTAGATATTTTTGAAAATAGGAAATGGAGGGGAGATAATATTTTCAAAACTTTTGGTATGCACCCAATGCTTCTGCATGTTCAAGGCAAGCATCTTGAACACTTGATATGATGATTGCATGGCAAACTAATTGCTAGAATTTTTAAGCATGACTATTTTAAATTCAAATTTGCATATTGCTAGTAGAGCATGCATGGTCATAAGCATATTTTCTTTTGTATGCATTCTACTCTAGTTCTGTTATGCATAAATTGTGAAAATCCAGGAGTGTGCTCCTGCTTGGACGTGCCGGTGGGCACGGGCCATTTTTGACACGGTGGTGTCATGTGATGTATGTGGAAACAGGCAAGGGTTGTGGCCCTGTCCTGGTGATATGATTGAAAGAATACTTGTGGTGCTAACCCCTACAGGAAACATAAGCCTCCTGAGTCGACCGTAGATCGAGTCTTGTTCCGGTAACCCCCATACTTGAATCGTGCTGCCACTTGTCCCTGCCACGGGTAGGGTGTGGTTTAGTAAGTTGTTAAACCGTGCACCCACCGTACAGAGGGCCACGATGAGGGTTTTCCACGACGGTGGACTAAATCCTTCCATCGGGTCAGGGGGCATGGGTGTTTCCGGCTGTCGTGATGCCGAGAGGGAGTGTACCCTTGTAATCCGCGCGTATAAATAGTGATCCCATGCTATTGGAGGTTGTAGCCTTCCCACTTAGAGTTTTACTTAACTGTTGTTTTGGGTGATTCCTGGCAGCAGAAAAGTTAAGCTGGTGTGTGCTGGTCAGGCGTGTTTTCAACCCAAAGACCATAATGGGAATTAGTCAGTGTCACGATACTGACTAAAGAAATCCTATACTTGTGGGTAAAGAGTACACCCTCTGCAGAGTCATATCTATTCGAATAGCCGTGTCCGCGGTTAAGGACTACAGTCTGGGTTGGTCAAGTGTCGGTCTTAGAGTCGGTCTCCGGAGGAAATATTTAAAAATTGAGCATGGTTATTTTGCAGGATAATTATCGTTGCTACTGGTGTTACCATTAGTATATTTGATGATATGATTATATTTGTGAACTAACCCCCTGCTCTTATTTTACTTTCCAGAGTGTCTCAGGGGCTGGCTAGTCTACCCCGTACATTCGTTTTTATTTTCAAGTCCTTTTGTGGCGTCCCTCGAGTTTCAGGCGGTTTATCACGCCACTACTCTTGTGGATACCCGACTGGCATTTCTTTTCAAGTCCTTTCGTGGCGTTGCCTGAGTTCTCGGATGGTATCGTCCGATTTCTCTTTTAAACACCCGACTGGCATTTCTTTTCAAGACCGACCGTGGTGTCACTTGACATCCGACCGACATTTCTTTTATATTTTGTTGATACTAATATTTATTTCCTGCACTAACCATTATTCACCATGCCATGTTTTAATTCCTGTCAGCATGCATTTAATATAAGTCCATCATGAGCATATGCATATAGTTTAATTCATTATGACCATATAATTGTTTGCTGCATTTGTTATATCATTGTCCATGATGTTTGCGAGTACATTCAAACGTACTCACAGGCTTGTCCCTGGCTATTTACTTGGCCAGGTTAGGAGTTCTACGGGGAAAACCACAGTGACGTCCGTGCGAAGCCTAGGAGTACAGCCACACGGGATAGGAGTTTTCCGGGTCAGCTGTTCCTGTGGGAATGGAGCCCCATCGATGTTGGAGATCCACAAGCCAATTCCTTCATCCACCACCGGAGTCATTGTTGTATCAGTAGACCTTTATGGTCTTGTATCAAATTCTTGTAAATGCTTGGTAATCTGTAACAAGGATGTGTCCACCAGTAACAGTAATCCTGGGCTGGTGATGACACTAGGGGTTAATTTCTGGAATATTGTGTTCCCGAAATCCGGCCCCGACAGCCAGGGGGACCCACCAGTGGCCCAGGCGGCCAGCTAGCGCGGCCCAGCCCCTGGCCGCGCCCACAGGGCGCCTGGGGCCCACAGGACCCCCCTCCAGGTATGTCTTCTTCCTCTCTCTCTCTCTTTCTCCAAAAACGCGAGTTCTGCACTTGTTCTTGTGTTCTTGCTGTTCTTGGAAGCGATTCTTCGATCTCTCTCTATAGCCCCTCATTTGAGCTGAAATTTTGAGCAAATACTCCCTGGTATGTGACTCCTCCACCCCTCCAATTAGATTTTTGATTGGTGGCCTCATTTGTGAGTATTTAGTAGTTCTTGGTGCTGTAGAGATGAGCTTGCATGCATGTGTAGAAAGTTATTTTCCAAGTTTTGATGCAAGTTTATGCCTTGGGCAAGTGAGTTGAGTAGTCTGCCTTAACTCATCTTGTTTTAATCCTCATTTTTGTAAATTGCAATTTTTTTTCAGAAATGAGTTTGTTAGGAAGGGCAAAAGGGTGGCTTGAGAAGAGGAGGCCCGCACACTCCGATCGAGTTACTAGAGCCGCAGCTTCACCATCGACTGCTAGGGTGAGCTATAATGAAGATCATGTGCCCCTGGAGTTGTTGGAAGACACAAGTCCAGCACGTGCGATGACATTTCCATGTGATGAATTCCTCGAAGCTGCGGGAATCAAGGATGAGTTTTATAATCTTTGTGCTAATGCAGGTTTGACACGACTCGTCACGAGCCGTGTTACCTAGTATAAAAAACTCACCTCCAGTTTCATTAACAGTTTTAGATATAATCCTGATTCAGGTGCTATTGAGTTTAAAATTTACAATGATCTTATCACCATGATTTTGGGAAATTTTTGTGAAATAATAGGTGTGCCGAACGTTGGGAGGACGGCTAGGATGGCCACTCAGCCCTCCGAGCTGAAAACCGTCATCAACTCTCTCTGCAGCATGGGTACGAGGGATATTCATCGGTCGAAGATCTCCAGCATCTTATTTCCTCACCTCAGGTATTTTGCATATTATATTGCCAGAGGGGTGTTAGCTCGTGACAACACGAGCAGCATTTCTGCTCCGGATATTGCTATCCTGGCAGCAGCCCTCTCAGGGAGGTCTGATTATAATCTGGGTGCCTTAATTGCTCGACGCCTTGCTATGAACGGTAACAAGGGGGACTTATATGGTGGCGTTTATGCCACACTTATCTTAGAACATCTTGGAGGCACCCCACACCCTAATGATAATCCTTTTACTTATTTAAGCTTTGATCTTGCTGGTATGAAAAGGCATAAGTTTGTCACCATGGGTTTTGAGCTTGATAATCTTGTTTATATCTTGCATTTCGGAACTACCGCGGAACACGAGATCCGTCTACCTGCACCTCTTTTGTTTGATTTTTCTCGCAGGAACGGATGGTCCTTTGATGTTGTCCAGTTCGATGAGTTCATGGTCCAGCATCAGTTTCAGAACCCCATGGAGGGGGTGGTGCCCGACGAGGAGAAGCACGGTGAGTTACCACATTTTCAGGAAGAGACCGCCATCGAGTTTGGTGAAGGTTCTTCCTCTGTTTGGCGCTCGGAACCTTCCTCGTGGGAGACTCCGAGGAGTTCGGTGTACACGCCAGCATCCTTCTACGACCCTTGGACTCACCACCATACCCCCGGAGCAGGAGGCTCCTGGGGGCAGTAGCTGCTACTAACTTAGGCCAAAAGCCTAAGCTTGGGGGAGTACGTGCCCCTCTCACTTTTCCATTGTATTATCCGTTTTATTCACTTTGATCTTTTCGAAGTTTTTGCCCGTTCTTCTTTATTTCTCTCTTTGCAAAAACAACAAAAAGATTTTCTCTTTCTTTTGCTTTTATCCAACCTTTGAAAAATCCAAAAAGATTTCCTTTCTCTCTTTAGTTTGCTTTGTTTTCAGAGTTCAGCTCGAGTCCGTGATGGCATTTAATTATATTTCCTACGTTCGCTCGTGCAAGTGACAAGCAGTAATGACGAAGATTGACTGAAGGGAAGCAACAAGGAAGACCGGTATGAACTCTTTTTGTTTCTACTTTTGTACATATGCCTGTACTTATGATCTAGAGACCAGCTTGTAGCGACATAGTGCTATGTTTACAATGCTCTTTCAGTGGTTCATGCTTTCCTTGTGGCTAGTCTCGAATAACTAGAGTATATAATGTGTTATTGAAATGATCTACATGCACTGCACTGTTCATAGTCTGGTATACTAAGGTGGTATTTCCCTTTAGAGAATTTTTGGATTGACTTGGCACATGCTTACACATGTTAAGACTAAAAAGTCTACTCTGCCTTGATGATCTTTGAGTTTCAGAATAGTTATATCACTTTCATGCCCGATTCAATGTTCCTTTGTCGCTCTGCATGATTATGACCGTTATTGCTCTCTAGTTGGTCGCTTCCCAGTCTTTTGCTAAACTTCCACCTGTACTAAGCGGACTGACTGCTTGTGCATCCAAAATCCTTAAAACCAGTTATGCCATATGAGTCCACTATACCTTCCTATACATGGTATTTACCTGCCATTCCTAACGAAGACTTTCGTGTACCATCTCGAAATTAATCAAAAGCATTTCTCTTTTTGTGCCTATGTCTTAGCTCATGAGGAAGTAGTAGTTAGTTCATGATCTTTTTAAGTTGGACAAGTTTCACCCCTGGATTGCATGTCTAATGTGCAAACCCTTAATACGAGAAGGAACTGGCATCGAGTGCGCCCGGCTCAAAAAGATAATATAACAAACAAACCCTCCTTCACGCTTTGTTCATGAGAAATCAGAAAACTTTGGCAGTGATAAACAAAGGAGATTAAGAGGATGTGATCGTCCTCATGCGGGAGCCGTTCCTCGAGACTTGTCCACTCAAAAAGTGATTGAGTTATCTACTAGCATTCGTTAACGAAATATGCACCTCTCAAAAACGTTTTTACCTCTGTTTCTAAAAACCAAGAGCTCTAGTACATGTTTAGTTTTTGTTTCCGATCACGGGTTTTCAACTTTGCCAACAAAAGCCATGGTTCGAGAGTCTTCACCTTCTTTCTTCAAAGCACTAACTAGGAGAGCATAATTGTCATTTTGAGTGTAATGTGCATTGTCCCAAAGTATTACATTGTCTTCTGCATACTTGTGATATGATTTATTCTGAAATTCTTAGTTCTAGTCTCCTTTAAAACTCTGGAGGAGTTTCTGCATTTATGTTTTGCTTCACTCATGGAGACTAGCGAGACACCACCCTAGTATGCTCAAGCTATGTGCAATGTAATCTTGTCTCGATTTTCAGTAGTATATTATTTACTTTTAAGTATTTGTGACTAGTCACTTGAAAGAAGGATTGCTCCTTGCATTGTCCTCATAGTACTGTTTTAATACTTGCAAGACTCTTTTCGTAGTACATGCTTATATACATCTAATGAAGCAAAAGAGTTTGTCAAAGTTTTCTTTGTCGCGTCCAGTTCGTTGAACTGAATTGCTTGAGGACAAGCAATATGCTAAGCTTGGGGGAGTTGATACGTCTCAAACGTATCTACTTTTCCAAACACTTTTGATATTGTTTTGACCTCATTCTTGCATGATTTGAACTAAACTAACCCGGACTGACGCTGTTTTCAGCAGAGTTGCCTGTATGGTTTTTTTGTGTGCAGGAAAACGGATTTTTAGGTATCTCAGAAAAATCCACGAAAAATCACAGAAAATCCACGCACCCGAAGGAACCAGGGGCCAGAAGAGGGGCCAGAGGGGGGCCAGGGGGTGCCCAGGCGCCCTGTGGGCGCGCCCCCCCTGGGCCGCGCCGGGGGGTCGCCTTGGTGGGGCCCACACCCCCTGGTGCCCTACTTTGCCTCGTATTTTTACTCATGATGCGGAAACCCAGATCAGAAGTTCTTTTCGCAGTTTTCCGTCGCGGAGCCGCCGCCACCCTCTGTTCTTCCTCGGGAGGGCTAATCTGGAGGCTGAATTGGCCTCCGAAGAGGGGAGATCGTCGCCATCGTCATCATCATCACCACTCCATCATCCCTCCATGACTTCTCCCTCCATGTGTGAGTAATTCCCCTACTGTAGGCGAAGGGGATGGTAGGGATTGGATGAGTTAGATCATGTAATAGTTTGTCAGATCGTTGGGGGCATGTTGCCTATCATCTACTATGGTGTTTATCATCTTTGCTTCAACTTGTTATTCTTAATGCTTGACACTTAGGGCCCGAGTGCCATGATCTCAGATCTGAACCATATGTGTTTGCATGAATATATTTGTGTTCATGATCCTATCTATGAGTTGTTTGCACCTATTACGGTTCGGAACCGCCGATCCCAAAAGTGACAGCTTGGGACACCAAAGGGGATGGTCCGTAGTTTGAGGATTACATGTATCCATTGAGTTCATTGCTTTGTTCCGGTGCTCTTTGACAGGAGCACCTTAATCTCCATAAGTTCCTTTTGGCCCCGTTCGTAGCGGGATGGTAGGACAAAAGATGTTGTGCAAGTTCTTATTGCAAGCACGTACAACTACCTACGGGATACATGCCTAATGTTTGATATTTGCCTAGATGATCATTACTTTTCCGTGTGCCGTGCCCTAAGTTAGAATCTATCTCATCCATACAGCGCCCAACCATACATCTCCCTAGCCTACAGTGTTTTAAACCCTGCTTGTCACTAGTTGCTACTTTTGCCATTTACCTTCACTATTTACTTTTGCTGTTTACTTTTACTATCACTATTATCACTATCATATCACTGTTGCCACTTATCTTTTGTTGCAAGTAAGTATATTTCAGGTGCGGTTGAATTGACAACTCAACTGTCAAAGCTTATAAATACTCTATGGCTCCCCGTGTGTCGATTCAATAAATTGGGTTATTCTTACCCGCGAAGACTATCTTGATCCCTTACGGTTGAGGGTTATCACTGAACAACCTTAAGCCCAACAGCATCAACGGCTGGCTAGACTTCACCGACGCATTCACTCGCAACTTCACCAGCACCTACAAGCGCCCTCCCAAGCCGCGTCAGCTCTCCCTGTGTGTCCAAGGCCCACACGAGTCGGCTCGTGACTATCTGACGCGTTGGGCGGAGCTGCGGAACTCTTGTGAGGGAGTGCATGAGGTTCAAGCCATTGAGTATTTCACGGCCGGGTGCAGAGAAGGCACCTTGTTCAAGCACCGGCTCCTGTGCGACGAGCCGGCCACGTTGGATGAGCTGCTAAGCATAGCGGACAAGTACGCCACCGCTGACTCCTCCATGAAGACCGAGCTGCAAGTAGATGCTTCTGGCAAGATGACCCCTCCAACTCCCAAGACACCGGCAGGAGAATCCAGCCGGCGCCAGCAAACCAACGACCAGAAGCGCAAGGCTCAGGCGCTGGCTGCCAGCAGCCGGCTGGTGGCAGCGGTCGACGGACAGCAGCCAGAAGCTCAAGCAGGGCCCAAGCGCCAGAAGGGCGGCAAGCCGGTGTGGCAGCCGGCCTTCTCCTTTGATCAAGCCTTGGACGCCCCCTGCAAGTTCCACGGCGGCGCGAAGCCCTCCAACCACACCACACGGAAGTGCCATTGGCTCACGAGGATCACGAGGGGATAAGCTCTGCCTCTGCCTCCTGCTGGACCGCCGGCTCCGCCTCCTAATCCGCCGGCTGCTCGTCCTGGCGGCCAGGTCCAGGATGAGTTCCCAGAAGAAAATGGAGCCTATGTTGTCTTCACCAGCCAGACGGATGATAGGCACAGCCGGCGCCAGCAGCGCGGAGAAGTTAACATTGTTGCCGTCAAAAGCCCGGAGTTCATGCACTGGTCTGAAAGGCCTGTCAGCTGGAGCCGAGAGGATCACCCGACTGTCATGCCGTCTCCAGGGGCCTATGCCTTGGTCCTGGACGCTACTCTCTCCACTGACAGGCAGGCTTGCCGTTTCTCCCGGGCTCTGGTAGACGGCGACAGCAGCATCAACATCATGTATCGAGACACCATGGAGAAATTGGGCATCAAAGAGAAGCAGCTTCAGCCCACCAGGACCATGTTCCATGGCATTGTGCCAGGTCTCTCTTGTTCGCCAATCGGCAAGGCTAGGGTTGATGTCCTATTTGGTGACAAGACGCATTTCCGGAGGGAGCCGGTCTGGTTTGAAGTGGTGAACCTAGAAAGCCCCTATCACGTGATCTTGGGCCGACCCGCTCTTGCAAAGTTCATGGCAGTCCCCCATTATGCCTACCTCAAGATGAAGATGCCTGGTCCCAAGGGAATAATCACCATAACCGGGGACTACGAGAAGTCCATTGCGTGTGCAACGGCCAGCAGTCGCCTGGCAGAAACCCTTGTTGTGGCTGAGGAGAAGCGTCGTCTGGAGCGGCTGGTGGCAATGGCTGGCGAGCAGCCGGCCATACCAGCCGATCCCAAGGAGGCGGAGCCACAAGGCTCGTTCCAGCCCTCCAAGGACACAAAGAAGATTGCCTTGGACCCATCTCACCCAGAGCGATTTGCTGCCATAGGGTCAAGCCTAGACAACAAATAGGAAAGCGAGCTCGTCGATTTCCTCCGTGAGAATCGGGACATCTTTGCATGGTCCCCCAATGACATGCCTGGAGTTCCGACGGAATTCGTAGAGCACAAGCTGCACGTGAGAGAAGATGCAAAGCCTGTTAGGCAGCCGCTGCGTCGCCTGTCAGAAGAGAAGAGAAGAGTCGTTGGGGAGGAGGTCGCCCGCCTGCTAGTAGCCGGTTTCATCATGGAAGTTTTTTATCCCGAGTGGCTGGCAAATCCAGTCCTAGTGCTGAAGAAGAACAATAAATGGCGCATGTGCATCGATTACACCAGCCTGAACAAAGCTTGCCCCAAGGATCTGTTTGCTCTGCCACAAATAGATCAAGTGATTGACTCCACAGCCGGATGCGAGCTGCTGTTTTTCCTTCATGCCTATTCGGGGTACCACCAAATCAAGCTTGATCCAGCCGACCGTCTGAAGACTGCCTTCCTCACGCCGTTTGGGGCCTTCTGCTACCTGACCATGACGTTCGGCTTGATAAATGCCATCGCCACCTTCCAGCGTTGCATGCAGAAGTGTCTCCTCAAGCAGCTAGGCCGGAATGCCCATGTTTATGTGGATGATATTGTGGTGAAGACGGAGAAGAGAGGAACCCTTTTGGAGGATCTCCAAGAAACATTTGAGAATCTGCGCCGCTTTCGGATTAAGCTAAACCCGGAGAAATGCATTTTCGGGGTACCAGCAGGCCAGCTCCTTGGCTTCCTGGTGTCCGAACGCGGCATTGAGTGCAACCCTGCAAAAATCAAGGCCATCGAGAGGATGGAACGACCGACCCGTGTGCGAGATGTCCAGAGGTTCACGGGGTGCCTGGCATCTCTCAGCCGCTTCATTAGCCGGCTGGGAGAAAAAGCATTTCCCCTGTACCAATTGATGAAGAAAACCACTTGTTTCAAGTGGAATGACCAGGCGGATGAAGCCTTCCAGCAGCTCAAGCGACTGCTGTCCACCCCGCCTGTCCTGGTGGCGCCAGCAGACAAGGAACCCATGTTCCTTTATATAGCCGCCACCAGCGGGGTGGTCAGCACTGTCATCATGGTCGAGCGCCCATAAGACGGCAGAGCCTTGCCTGTCAAGCGGCCCGTCTACTACTTGAGCGAAGTGCTATTAGCGTCCAAGCAGAATTACCCCCATTACCAGAAGATGTGCTACGGCGTGTACTTCACCGCCAAGAAACTCAAGCAGTACTTCCAAGAGCATTCTGTCACGGTCGTCTGCACGGCCTCGCTTGCTGAAATCATGGGGAACAGAGATGCCTCAGGAAGAGTGGCCAAGTGGGCCATCGAGCTGGCCCCCTTCACCATCTTCTACCAGCTGCGCACCACCATCAAGTCGCAAGCATTGGCCGACTTCCTCGTCGATTGGGCCGAGACCCAGTACCTGCCGCCCGTGCCAGACTCAACCCATTGGCGGATGCACTTTGACGGGTCAAAGATGCGCACCGGCCTGGGAGCCGGCGTCGTCCTCACCTTCCCCAAAGGCGATAAGCTCAAGTACACCCTGCAGATCCACTTTGCCGCCTCCAACAACGTGGCAGAATATGAGGCACTTATCCACGGGCTCCGGATGGCCAAGGAGATTGGCATCCGCCGAGTGCTGTGCTACGGTGACTCAGACTTGGTTGTCCAGCAGTCGTCCGGGGACTGGGACGCCAAGGATGCAAATATGGCAAGCTACCACTTCCTTGTCCAGCAGATCAGTGGACACTTTGATGGCTGCGAGTTCCTCCATGTGCCACAAGCTGATAACATGCAAGCAGACACCTTGGCACGAATTGGTTCCACCCGCCAAGCAATACCAGCCGGCGTATCTCTCCAATGCCTGCGCAAACCGTCTATCAAGCCTTCACCAGAGTCGGAGTCAATCTTCGTACCAGCCGACCCCGGGGCAGGCGGCCCCGCGGTTTCGGCTGCTGGCCAAAAGACTGTCCCAGCAGACGGCCACGACACTCCAACCCCAATAGATGGATCACCTACAGCCGCGCCAGCTCCTAGCCCGGGGACTGCTCCAGCAGACGGCCAGGAGGCGCCGGCTCCAGCAGACGGCCCGGGGACTTCGGAGACACAGCAGGCGGCTCAGCCCAGCCCTCCACCTCCCAGCCCAACCACCCCGGTCTCTCTGGACGAAGCAACTGAAGTCTCAGCGCCGTCTTGGGCACATCCAATCCTCACATTCCTGCTCAAAGGAGAGCTGCCAGCAGAAGAAACCTTGGCACGACAAGTTCAACGTCGAGCCTCAGCTTATACCATTGTCAACAAAGAGCTCGTCAGAAGGAGTGCCACGGGCGTCTTCCAGCGCTGTGTAGAAGCAACAAAAGGGCTGGCCATCCTCAAGGACATTCACCAAGGGGAGTGCGGCCACCACGCGGCCTCGAGATCTCTCGTAGCCAAAGCTTTCCGCCACGGTTTCTTCTGGCCGACTGCTTTGGACGATGCCAAAGATTTGGTGAAGAAGTGCAACGGCTGCCAACGCTTCAGCTCCAAGCAACATTTGCCGGCTTCTGCACTCAAGACTATTCCGATCACTTGGCCCTTTGCCGTCTGGGGTCTGGATATGGTAGGACCTTTCAAGACTGCCAGAGGAGGCCTGACACACTTACTTGTGTCAATAGATAAGTTCACCAAGTGGATCGAAGCCAAGCCAATCAAGAAACTCAATGGCCCAACTGCCGTGACATTCATTGCAGACATCACAGTCCGGTATGGTATACCGCACAGCATCATCACCGACAACAGCACAAATTTTGCCAAAGGCGCACTTGCCCGTTTCTGTGCAACTCAGGGCATCCGGCTGGACCTAGCGTCCGTTGCCCACCCACAGTCTAACGGCCAAGTCGAGCGCGCCGACGGCCTCATCCTATCAGGCATCAAGCCCCGGCTGGTCGAACTTTTGGAGCGGTCAGCCGGCTGCTGGATCGAAGAACTGCCGTCTGTCCTATGGAGCCTCAGAACCACTCCTAACAAATCCACCGGCTTCACCCCTTTCTTCCTCGTCTATGGGGCCGAGGCAGTCATCCCAACAGACGTTGAGTTTGACTCACCTCGCGTCACCATGTACACGGAAGCTGAAGCCAAAGAAGCACGCGAAGACGGCGTGGACTTGCTGGAGAAGGCCCGGCTGGTAGCACTCAGCCGCTTCGCCATCTACCAGCAGGGTCTCCGCCGCTATCACAGCCAGCGAGTGAAGCCACGCTCCTTCCGCGAGGCTTGTGCTCCGGCTGATCCAGCGAACAGCCGGCCAGCACAAGCTCTCGGCTCCTTGGGAAGGACCATTCATCGTCAGCAAGGTACTGTGCAATGATGCCTACTACCTCATCGACGCCCAGAAGCCAAGGGCGCGCAAGAGAAACGACTCAGGCAAGGAATCATAGTGCCCATGGAACGCAAACCTTCTTCGTCGCTTTTATAGCTGAAAGACAGTATGTGTCATGCTATCCAAGTTATTTTGAGAATCAGTGGGAGCCTCGAGAGATTCTCCGGGACTGCCCAATCCTTTATCTATATGATAAGAATTATGCTTGTGAATGTTTATTGTTCACTCTTCTGTCCGGCACCGGAGCCAACAGACGGCCCGGGGACTGGCCACCTGGCCCTATGTCTGGAGGATTTTCCTTAAAAAGTCAGACAAGTAATGTGATGGCATCCGAGCCCTCTCCTGTATCCAGTCACAGACTCGCAGAACGCGGCTGTCCGGCTGGCAGGAGCCAAAGGCAAGAAGCGGTGCCCACATGAAAAATGGCTAAGGAAAAAATACATAGGTCCAGCCGACCCTTAAGATTAACCGCCGGCTGCCGAGCAGCCGGCCAGCCAATTCTAGGCTTGGCCAGACCATCTTTCAGAGGGCGAGATACTTGCCCACCCCGAAAATAGCCAAGTCCCTAACCCAGCCACAGAACCACGGAGTGGCCATCTGGCTGGCAGGGCGGCAGTACAAAGGGTTGGCAAGGAGAAAATTGCCACGAGGAACTAGGGCAAGGCTAATCCTAGGACTCGGCACAATTGCATAAAAACAATGCTGCATTAAAAAGAATATTTACATCCAAAAGGCCTTAAGAGCCGCCTCGTAGCAATAACTTACTAAATACAACCAACGGGTGGAATTGTTCGAATTAACCTTGCGAGTCTTACAAAAAGGCAGACAATACAAATGAAAATCCTAAGGAGCAGCAAGCTGGGCAGGTGGCATGACGGAGCCGACTTCTGGGGAGGCCGCCTGGCGGGGCTCGGTCTGGCCGTCTCCTGCAGCAGGCGGGGCCGTCACTCCTGGCCCGCTTGTTGAGGACTGGTCAGGCAGGCGACTGCCTGCTGGGTCCGCCTCCTGGGAGCTGGTCTCCTCGTCGCTGCCTTCCTCGTCCTCATCACCTTCGCTGGAGGCGATCTCCTTGTCCGGCTCTTCCGACGCCGCCAAGTCCAGCCCGAAGTTACTAGGCGGCACTACGTGGCCCCTATCGTCCAGCTCCGGGATGAAGAGGCAGGTGTCGGCGTATTCGGCGAGGGCGGCAGCTCGCTGGACGAGTTCCCTCTGCTCCGCAGCCAGCTCCAGCTGGGCCTCCGCGTGGAACGTCTCCAGCTGCTCAAGGCTCAGGCCTGGGTACCAACTCTTGGCGAATTCCAAGGCGGTCTGTGCGCCAGCTCTTGCCGCGGAGCCCTTCCAGGCCTCGAAGCGCTGGCCGGCCGCCTCCAGCCAGGCGGCCGTCCGGATGGGGGTGCGAAGCATTGGCACACCTGGCCAGAGGGCGGCCAGGACTTGGGCGCCAGCACGCTACAGGCGGCGGAGAAGACGGCGAACCGGTAGAAGACACACCCGTATGGCGAGAAGCTCCTCGGCCGGGGTCCTGGGCGCGTTGGGTGCGATCTCCCGGCCCGCCTGGCGCCTCACAGCACGCTCGGCCTCGATGGCGTGGGTGGCGGCCACAGAGTAGCCCGGGAAGAATTCTGCCAAGACTAGAACAAGTATCAGAAGAAAAGCAAGACGGCTACTGCAAACAATGAAAACAGAACGAGAAGGCAGATGTCTCACTGTCGACCATGTCCCCAATGGCTACGTAGCCGTCTTGGAGTGCAGCCTCCTTCTCGGCCCAATTCGACCGCTCATTCTCGAATTCGGCCCGCAGAAGGGACTCAGCGTCAGACATTTTGCTAAGCTCGGCCTTGTGGGCCGCCGCCTGGTCCGCCAGCTCCTTGGCCAGGCGATCGCGGTCTTGGGCGGCGAGGGCAAGCTCCTGCTCCTTTGCGGCCAGCTCCGTCTGGGCCTCACCCAGCTGGCTGCGGAAGCTGGCTGCAGCCGCTGGCAGGGGAGAAAGAAAAAGAACAAGGGTCAGCAGCATAAGACATAACCTTGGAGTTCCCAGCCACCTGCTCAGCAGCCGGCTCGGAACTCGGGGACTACACCCAGCGGGTGCGCTGACACGCCCCCGCAAGGAGAAGAAGAGACACTGACCTCGGCTGTCTGCCAGGGCAGTCTGCAGCTGTGCGAGCTCCTGGCGATGCGCGTTGTAGGAGGCCACACGGAGATTGTGGTACTCCTGCAACAAAAAGCAAGATCAGATCTGGGTGAAGACTTTGGAGTTCCAAGCCGCCTGCTCAGCAGCCGGCTCGGAACTCGGGGACTACACCCAATGGGTGCTGTGACGCGCCCCCACGGAAAAAATTAAAGAAATAAAAACAGAGGAAAATAAAAACACACTTACCCGAACGGAGGACCGCGTCGCAATGAACTCCTGCATCACCGTCTCCACGACGCTGCCTTGGGAGTTCATGCGGTCCAAGACGTCCCGCGACGCGACGAGCCACGCGCCGCCGCCTCCGGATCTCCAGCTCGACGGTGCCGCGCTGGTCGCCTCGTTTTTCAGCGCGGACGAGCTGGCCCCGCTGACCTCCACCTGTTGGGGCATGGAAACCGCCCTCGCAAGGCGCCGGCGGGCTAGGCCTCGGGGGGCCTGTTGCGGGCCAACCACCAGCGTACCCCCAACCGGCGGCACCTCCGTCCCCACCGGCCGGCTGCCTGGCTCCCCAGCAGGCGGCGCAGGGGATGGTGGCGGCGTCTCCAAGATGACGCACTCGTCGCCTCCATCGCCTGGAGCCGGCTCCTCGTCAGCAGCCGGCGCCTGGGCAGACGGCTCTTGAGACCTTGGTGCCAGGCGGTCGACATGGCCTGCCGGCTGTTGAGGGCCCTTCCCCCGCTATCAGGCACGGGCGGCGTCTGCCTCGGTCTTCTTGGCGGCCTCAGCCTCCGCCTGGGCGGCGGCATCGGCTGCCGCCCGCTCATGCTCCGCGCGCGCCTCGCGTGCGTTCCTCTTTGTCGCCTCCCGGAGCACGACATCAGGATCCACGCGGGGG
>LR738713.1:391054798-391104373 GCA_902687465.1 Secale cereale | reverse complement strand
GGGGGGGGGGGGGGGCACGGGAGGGGCGTCTGGGCCTCCTACCACGGAGCCCGCTGGCACCCGCGAGAGGGAAAGCGGCGCGCTGAACGGACGCCCAGAGAAAACAAAGAGTCAAGAAAGAATCAGCCGTGAAAGAAGAGCAAGACGCGAGGAAAAGAATGAAGAATACTTACCCACACACGACTGGCCTGGCCTTGGGCTTCTTCAGCATGTTTGCCCTGGCGGCTGCCTCCTGACGCCTCGTGGCGGTAGTCGACAGCCGAAGCTTCTTGGGCGGGGTGCCAGTCGGCCCTGACGTGGACCGCCGTTTCCCGCCGCCAGCTGTGCGAGACGGCCCCGCCTACTGGTTGGCGCGGATGGGTGCCTCCTCCATCTCCTCGTCGTCGTCCGGCCAGTTCTCGAGGCCGCCTTCTGGCTGGCCGCCGCCTGTCACCTCCTCCTCCTCCATGGCGGTGGCGGCCGCAAGATCGGGGTCGCTCGTATCGCTCTGGGAGCGATCCGCCTCGATGGGGCGGCCCAGTTGGTTGGAGCTCGGCGCCGGCTGGCCTGGGAAGATCTGAGCCGGGTGTCAGCACCAGACGGCTACAGCAGCCGGACAAAGAAGAAAGAACATAGGAAGACTAAAACTCACCGTGGGCGGCTGGTTGCAGCGGCTGTACGGAGCCTTGGTGAAGGCCCAGCCGGCGTCGGAGACCTGGCAGCTAGAGATGTGGTTCACCAGTAGGGCCACTTCCCCGCACGGCAGGGGCTTGGTGCAGGTCCGGCTGGGGTCCCGGCGCTCGCTCATATCACAGATGAGGTAGGGCCGGCGCTGCAGCGGCAGCACCCGACGCTCGGCGAACGTCAGAAGCAGATCCGCAAACTCCAGGCCTTCGTCATCTCTTAGCTCCCGGAGACGGCGCACGGCGATGGAGGCGCCTTCCGTCAGGGCGACGGGCCGGGTCCTCCAGGAGTCCCGAGGCTCAGCAGGCGGCCCCGGCGCCCACTCCGGCAGGCAGATGAAATCTTCCTCGGGGTCAACATTGGAGACGTAAAAATACGTCTTCTACCACTGCTTCACCGACCCGACGAGTTTCGCCGCCGGGAAGAAGTTTCTCGCCCCGGTGCGCTTCACGGCGATGCATCCTCCGCACTGAGCGGCCACGCTCTGGACGGCAGTGCCCAATTTCACGTAGAAGAGCTCCATCCAGAGCTCGACGGTGGGGAGGATGCCAAGATAGGCCTCGCAGAGGACGACGAAGGAAGAAATGGTGGTTATCGTGTTCGGCGTGAGGTGGTGCGGTTGGATATGGAAGAAGTCGAGGAACGAGCGGAAGAAGCCGCTCGCCGGCAGGCCAAACCCACACGGAAAGTGCGAGCGGAAGACGACCCGCTCGCCTTGTTGCGGGGCCGGTCGGATTTCCGCCACCGGCGCCAGGCGCACGGCGACCTTGTCGGTCGGTGGCAGCTTCCGCGATCGCCGAAGAACGTCCACTTGCTCTTGCACGACTTCACTGCCGTCCCATTGGCCGTGGTGTCGGGTAGGCGCTGGAGCGGCCATGGCTCGGGCAGTGTTTCGCTGCGATTGCGGCAAGGAGAAGCGAGGAAGAAGACGAAGGATGGGGGAGAGTGAGCGCGAGAGCAGCGCCAGCCCTCTCCCCCAGTCTATATATAGGCCCAGGCGACGAAGGCGAGGGGGCGGGCGTGGGCTTAACCACCCCACGACCCGCACGACCCCCGATTTTCTCGCACCTAATCCGCGCGCATTAAATGCGCGTGGGAGGGTAATCGATTACCCCTGCCACTGTGTATCCTCGCGGGGTCCGAGGCCCTTAGTGGCGGGCCCCGGCCCACTGTTATGTCCTGTCACGCGCGTGGGCTGGCAGGCCGACGTGACAGGGCGGTGATGCGTGGGCGCTGCCAACGGTCCGCGGGTCCGTTCAACTGCCCGCTGACCAGGCGGCGCCTTCTCGCCGAAGATTCCGAGGCGGCGATACGGCTGACAAAGGCCGGCTCCTGCAGCGCAGAGCGGGATGGCAGCAGACGGATTCCTCAAGCAGACAAGAGATAGACTATAAGCTAGCCTGAGGGGAGAAGCTGCTGGAACCCGTCAGCATCTCCAGCATCCGCATCGGAGTTCCACCAGCTTCGGGGACTACTGTCGGAGATATTGACCATGGGTACCCTTAGCGCCTACCCTTGGTATTTTAAGACAAATAACAACCGCTTGGTCTACCGCGGCCGTCTGCTCCTCGAGCCGCCTCCTAGGGTGGCCTGCCCTAGGAGCCGGCTGCCAGCAGGCGGCAGGGACCCAACAGGCGGCAAGACCAAGCATCACCAGCCAGCAGACGGCCCCGCACTCCCCCCTCAGGGAACACGCTGAGGAGGGCCCCGACGTGGCGGGGGCATGGCTACAGGAGAACGTGTCCTTAGAAGATCTATAGAGGCGTGGCTACAGTGGCCATGTACTTTGGGAATATCTCCTAGGCGGTGGGTCGCTGTAGCCACGAGGCCCGTGACCAAGCAGCGGTTAGAGGAGGCCACGATCCCACTACCCACAAACGGCGGGGCCAGCAGGCGGCTGGCCCCATCGGTCAGCGAGCAAGCTCAAGAACAAACCGCCTCTGGCAGGCGACCAGGGGAGATAGCATACGGCACACCCCACCCTAGAAGTCCTAGCCTCATCAAGATGACGGGAGGGGCGAGGCGGCAGCGTACGGAGAGGGACGATGGCACTGTAGCCATCTCCTTCCCGACGAGACTGTCGTCAGCAAAAGCACCCCCACAGTGAAAGACAATCACGAGGGGCGCGTAGGCGGCGGGCCCCAGCAGACGGGCGGTGAGGCCGACACCAGAAGACACTGACGGCTGGGGGCCACGCCATCGAGGTTACCATTGTACCCCTGGGGGTAGGCCTATATAAACCCCCCAGGGTCCTCCATGTTGAGGGCTGGATAGTTGGCTATTAGAAGTACACAAGGCAAGAACCCTAGAGAGGAGGGAGAGGAGGTGAGCTAGCCTTGTTCATCTCCTTCCTTTAGACATCATAGCTCGAGGAGCAATCCTGTAGCTACTCTAGTGCTATCAGTGATGACGCGGAGTCCCCGCAGAGCGGGACTAGGGGTGTTATCTCCTCGGAGAGCCCCGAACCTGGATAAGATTCGTAGGCATCCTAAGTATCGCCTTATCCCGCTTCCCGAGCCCGGCGACGTTCTTTTGACCCCATGCATGATAAGCCATCCTTTGGCATATGTCGTCCCAAAACCCCGACACCGAACCAGTATAAACCTTGTGTCCCTTGTTCTTCGGATCTGGTGAGCTAGGCCTAGGGATCAACGAGTAGACGGTCTAGGGGGGAAGGAGAGATCTTCGTGCGCACCCCAGAGTTCGAACCACAAGGGTTTTGCCGGAACCCAAGATCCGACATTTGGCGCGCCAGGTAGGGGTGTGCCGAAACTTCCCTTCCGTCGATCCGCTTCGCCGTCCCATCGGTTCCAATGCCGACGCTCGTAGAGCCCGTGCTGCGCGGCGGGCTGCCCTTACCGCCCGCGTCACTCAGACAGCTCCTGCCAACGAACCGCCCCACCGTTCTCCATCGCCTGCCGCTAATACGTCTCCAACGTATCTATAATTTTTGATTGTTCCATGCTATTATTTATGAAGTCCTGGATGTTTAATGGGCTTTGTCATTCACCTTTATATCATTTTTGGGACTAACCTACTAACCCAAAGGCCCAGTCCAGATTGCTGTTTTTTGCTTGTTTCAGGGTTTTGCAGAAAAAGAATATCAAACGGAGTCCAAACGGAATGAAACCTTCGTGAGAGATATTTTTTGAGAAAATCACGCATAGGGAACTTGGGAACCACGTCAGGGAGCATCGAGGTGCCCACGAGGGTGGGGGCGCGCCCCCCTTCCCAGGGCGCGCCCCCTACCTCGTGGGCCCCTCGAGCATTCCCTCGTGTCCTCCTTCCTCCTATATAAGTCTACGTACCCATAAACCTTCGACAATGGAGAGAAAACCCTAATTCCACCGCCGTAACCTTCTGTTCCCGTGAGATCCCATCTTGGACCCTGTTCCGGAGCTCCACCGGAGGGGGATCCATCACGGAGTTCATCATCATCATCATCATCGCCCTCACCATGAGTTGTGAGTAGTTTACCATAGACCTTTGGGTCCATAGCTAGTATCTAGATGGCTTCTTTTGTCTCTCTGGATGTCAATACAAAGTTCTCCTCGGTCTTCGAGGAGATCTATTCGATGTAATCCCTTTTTGCGGTGTGTTTGTCGAGATCCGATGAACTGTGAGTTTATGATCAAGATTATCTATGAAAGATATTTGGTTCTTCTCTGAACTTTTTATGTGTGCTCATAATATCCTTGCAAGTCTCTTCGAATTATTGGTTTGGTTTGGCCTACTAGATCTATAGTTCTTGCAATGGGAGAAGTGCTTGGCTTTGGGTTCAATCTTGTGGTGTCCTTTCCCAGTGACAGTAGGGGCAGCAAGGCACGTATTGTATTGTTGCCATCGAGGATAAAAAGATGGGGTTTATATCATATTTCTTGAGGTTATCCCTCTACATCATGTCATCTTGCTTAAGGCGTTACTCTGTTCTTATGAACTCAATACACTAGATGCATGTTGGATAGCGGTCAATGTGTGGAGTATAGTAGTAGATGCAGGCAGGAGTCGGTCTACTTGTCTCGGACGTGATGCCTATATACAATGATCATGCCTATATAGTCTCATAATTATTCGCTTTTCTATCAATTGCTTGACAGTAATTTGTTTACCAGCAGTAGAATATCGCTATCATGAGAGAAGCCACTAGAGAACACTATGGCCCCCGGTTCTATTCTCAACATATCAATCTACATCTACTTTACTTTTATCGCTTTTATTTTCTGTTCTTATAAACCAAAAGACCAAAAATATAAACTATCATCTCTATCAGATCTCACTTTCGTAAGTGACCGTAAAGGGATTGTGTCACAACCCTAGTTCTGGTATGCACTAGGTTAGTCTTGTGGTTTGCATCATGTTTAAATTTCAAATGAAATTGAATTGAGGACTTGCGAAACCCTCAGAAACCCTTTTGAAAATGACCCAAATAAAAGTTGCTCCAAAAGAGTCCAAGAAAATGTTCATGTGGCCCTCTAAAAATATTGGTCAGAGATAAAAAAAATCAAGCCAATATTATTAGGAGCTCATAAGTATTTATTTTGGGCATTTGGAATTAATGCATTAGCTATTTGCTTGGATATATATAAATTATATATTTTATATATGTCCAAAATTCTGGTTCTTTATTTTGAGGGGTTTGGGTTAATTCCTAGGTCCCTGCAAAATAAACATGTCAGAAGAAATAACTGTTTTAGTTTAGAAACTAAATCAAAACAAATTACAGAAAATAGAAAAACAGAAACTAAATTAAAAGAGAAAGAGGGTTAGCTTACCTGGGCCACTCACCTGCTGCCTGGCCGGCCCAGCTGGCCAGCCCAGCCCGCTCCTTCCCTGTCGTCTTCCTCCCTGCCACGAGGACGAGCGCGTGCTCGGCGCCCGCGGCCACGCGCCACGGCCACCTCCTGCTTCCGCCGCTGCCCGACGCGCCTAGCTGCCTCTAGACGACGCCACGCACCCCCTGGACCCTCTCACTCCCCCTCGGTCCCTTCCCCCTCTACTGGAGCTCTTCCTTGCGAACGCCCGAACGCCACCGTCGCCGCCGTTCCCCATAGCCGTGGCCACCGTCCACCTCTCGCCTCGCCGGAGTGCCCAGTAGCTCCGCCCCGTTCCTCTCCTTCTCCTCGCCGAGCTGCCCGACGTCAGAAGCCCTTGGAGCGCCGTCGTCGACCTCGTCTTCAACCTGCGTTCGTGAAGATCGCCGGCGACCGTGCGCCCGCTCCGACGCGTCCCCGAGCTCGCTGACTACGCTTTCGAGATCACCGTGAGCTCCTCTACCTTTCCCCCCTTCTCTCGTGCTCGCGCCTGTCCCCTAGCCCTGTTTCCTCCCGCGGCCGAGAGCTTCTCGCCGCCGGCCATGGTGTAGCCGTGGCCACAGCCGCACGAGCTCACAACGGAGCACGTCATCGTGCTCTGGAAACCCCCAGGAGTCTAACGCACCCACTCCCTCGCCTTCTCGTGCACCGTAGCACCTAAACCGTCGGTGCCCGAGCTCCGGCCGCCGCCGGGCTCGACGCCGGCGATGATTCCGTCCACCCCAGCTGTTGCCGCCTAGCGCGTTGGATGCGCAAGAGCCTGCGCATCCTGTAGATGCCCTCCACCGCTCGAATGGTCGACGGAGGCGAATTTCCGACGCCCTCCGCCGCATTCGGCCTCGCCGGCGGCTAACCGCCGGTGGGTTTGACCCAAGCCCACCGGGTTTGACTTCCCCTAAGTCAATGACATGTAGGGCCAGCCTTGACTAATTTTTTTAGTTTAGGGTTTTAATTAAGTTTTAATTGCTGACATTAATCTAATTAGACACTGACATGTGGGCCCCGTGTCTGTTTAGTTTAGTTTTAAACTTTAGTTAAGTGCTGAGAGACTGACCAGTGGACCCCACTGTCAGGTTTGACTCTGGACCAGCTCTTTGACCTGCTGACGTCATGCCTGGGTCATGCTGACACAGTAATCCAGTTCTGGTATTTAAATAAATCTTAAATGATTTATTTATTTCAGAAATTGGTTTAAACTTCAAAAAATCACAGAAATTCAACCGTAGCTCAGAATGAAATAATTTATATATGAAAAATTATCAGAAAAATTCAATCTATCCATCTGTACCATTTTCATGCATGACAAATGAAGTTATACCTACTGTTTGTATGAAAACACATAAATGGCATTTAAAATGCTTATTCTTAGAGTTGCATTTGAACCCTTGGTTCAAATGGAATTCAACCAAACAAAATGCTAGCTGCACTAACTCAAGCAACATCATAACTTCATGCCATATTCATGCATCATATTGTTGCATATGCTTGTGTTTGATTGTCGGCACCGTTCTTCTCGATAGGTCCAGCTCCGGAGACCGATCCAGAGTACCTGTCAGAGGAGCAGTGCTCTGCACGTTGTTTTACCAGGCAAGCAAACCCCTTTGTTCATTCTGATACAATCCTACTCTCTCGCTCTTGCTCCCTGTTATTGCATTAGGACAACAGCGACTTCAACTGCTACTTTATGCTGCGGTAGTTGAACCCATTCCTCTGCATGACCTATCATTCCATAGTAAATAGTTGAAACCCACTAGCATGTGTAGGAATTGATTGAAGCCATGTTGTGATCTTACCATGCCTTGCTTGCTATTGCTTAGAGTGTGTCAGGTCTGATTCATCGGGAATGAATTGGAGTGAAATGATATGTTCTGATGCTGAGGGTTAAGTGTGTGAACACGTTTTGGTAAAGGTAGTGGTGAGAGGCCATGTAGGAGTACATGGTGGGTTGTCTCACTGGAACCGTCCCTAAGAACTGAGTTCTGTGTATGTTGTCCAATGATCAGCTACTACCACACATTGGAATGCTTAAGTGCCCCTCTCGACTTATTAATCAACATGATCTCTGTCCAGGAGTTGCAACTAGTTTCTGGTGTTTGTAGGTAGTGTTATTTCTCTACCAGGTGGCACCTGGCAGGGTGGGCTTGGGACAGACTAGGCACACGTGGCCCGGTGTATCGAGTGGCACCCGGATGGTGGGCTCGGGAACCCTGTACACATCGTTTGGGGTCGTGATGGAAACCTCGGTCGGACTCCCTTGCGGATGGAACCCGAATAGGCGATAAACCTGGACGAGAGACTTGTGTGGTTAGTCAGGTCGTGGCCGACACCCTCGCCAGGCTTCCGCTTGAAGGTTGCCGAGATACACGACGTGTACATGGCGGTAAGTGGCGAGAGCGTGTGTGAAGAAGTACACCCCTGCAGGGTTAACATAATCTATTCGAATAGCCGGGTCCGCGGATATGGACTTCTTGGATGCTTACGTGGTACATAGACAACTTGAAGTGGATACTCTAAAATACTCAAGACAAGTGTGAGTGCTATGGATGGCCTTCTCGTAGGGAGACGGGGATGAATCCATAGTGGTGTATTGTGTGGTGCTTAGTGGACTCGTGTGCGCCACCTCAAAAGAGTTACCAGCAATCATAGAACAGGATAGCCACCGAGTCAAAGCTGGCTTGCTGCAACTAAACCCCACTTTGCCTTCTTGATACAAGTGCATGTATGTTAGGATCTGATGTAAGTCTTGCTGAGTACCTTTGTACTCATGTTTGCTTAATTTATGTTTTGCAGATAGGGTTGATGTCTCACTAGTAGTTCCGCTTGGACTTCGACAAGTAGCTTGTTACCTCAGCTATGATCTTGGACGAGTGTTGTAGATAGTCAGGCTCTTCAGCCTTTTTCATTTGTAGATGTCTGTACTCAGACATGTAGTGCTTCCGCTTGTTGCTTGTATGCTCTGAATGTTGGGTCGTGAGACCCATGTTTGTAATATCTGGCTCCTCGGAGCCTAATGAATAAATACTTTGTTTATTAGAGTCTTGTTGTGATGCCATGTTGTATTTGCACATATTGAGCATATTGTGTGTATGTTATTGAAATGCTTGGTATGTGTGGGATCCGACACCTAGTTGTTTACCCTTGGTAGCCTATCTTATAGGGAAATGTCTCCTAGTGTTGCCACTGAGCCTTGGTAGCTTGCTACTGCTCCGGAGCACTTAGGCTGACCGGCATGTGTCCTTCTTCGTTCCTGTGTCTGTCCCTTAGGGGAAATGTCACGCGTTGTTCCTTTAAGTCCTTGTAGCTTGCTACGACTTGGGTTCATACGTTGATGACCGACACGTTTGTTGCTGGGTCACGGATGCCTGTCTCTGTAATTTAGTGCCACTTTTGGTTTATAACTGGTCATGTCGGCCCGGGTTCTCTGTCATATGGATGCTAGCGACACTATCATATACGTGAGCCAAAATGCGCAAACGGTCCCGGGCCAGGTAAGGTGGCACCCGTGGGGATACCGTGCGTGAGGCCGCAAAGTGATATGGTGTGTTACATGCTAGACCGGTGTGACTTAGGATCGGGGTCCCGACAGCGTTGGTATCAGAGCCTGACTGCCTGTAGGATTACCAAGCCAAAATGGTCGAAGTTGAGTCTAGAAATTCCTTAGTTATATAAGGGAATTGATTGTGGAAGGGAACATAAGACTCTTTTTACTCCTTATACCTCATGTCTTCTGATCTGAGTCATTTTTACCTTTCCTACAGGGTTAAGGAACTAGGCTTTCTTTTCCGTCTATCAGGATCACGAGTTACTACTCCGTAGTCCCTTAGGATTGGTTGATCAGAGTCCTACTCCTGTTTTCAAGTTCTTCCGGTGCAGTTGTTTTAGTACTATCACAGAACCTTGAGAGATGATATTGAGATGCTGTACTACCCTTTGCTAGCAGGATGTCTCATTTTGAGCATTTTACTGCCATTATGCTGCCGAAATTATCCTAGTAGTTCGAGAGATACTAATTTCTTGTTCTACTTTATGCATCCTATAGTTGTTGATGTTTCCGTCTTCGGTTTCGCTTCTCAGGATGTCTTCAGTTAAGCGAAGCTCAGCTGCTTGTAGACAGAACCCTGGAGGTGGTAGGGATGAGGGGGATCCTCCCGACCAGCCTTCGTTGGCGGAGTTAATGTTAGAGATGGAGAGAAACAAGTGTGAGTCTAACCGCTTGTTGGCACGTATTGAGGAGAACACCGCACATCAGTGCAAGGAATCAGCAACCATCCATGACTTCATTCGTATGAAACCACCCACCTTCCATCATTCCATTGAGCCACTTGATGCAGATGACTGGCTCCGTAGTATCACTCACAAGCTGCTTTCTGCGAACGTAGCTGAAGATGACAAGGTCATCTATGCCACTTATCACCTGGAAGGTCCTGCTAGTCTTTGGTGGCAGAACTATGAGGCCATGATTCCAGCTGGCCAGATTCCTACCTGGAGAGATTTCACCGAGGCTTTTCGTGAGCATCATATCCCTCAAGCCCTTATCGATCGTAAGAGAGAAGAGTTCTGTAGTCTTACACATGCTAAGATGGATGTTGATGCTTATAGTCGAGAGTTTGAGAACCTCGCCCGTTATGCTACAGAAGAAGTGTCCATGGACGCCAAGAAGCAGGCTAGGTTCCGGAAGGGTCTCAACCCCAAACTGCGTCGTGATCTCCACTTGCATCATTGCAACACATTCCAGGATCTTGTGAACAAGGCCATCAATGCAGAGATAGCTCAACTCACTTACGAGGATTCTTGTAAGCACACCCTTGATTTGGGATCTTCCTCCGGTTCTAGTTCTCAGAAGCGCCGGATTTGGGTTCCGAACTCTGTTTTTCCAACCACTTATCCTCCGAGGCCATCTTGTGTGGTACCTCATCTAGCTCAGTCTTATGTTCCACCCAAGCCTATTGGCAAACCGCTTGTCAATGCGGGTCCACGACCTACCTCAGGGACTTACTTTACATGCGGAAAGCCATGACACTATGCACGTGACTGTTCTCAGGCT
Source organism: Secale cereale (assembly GCA_902687465.1). Lineage (NCBI taxonomy): Eukaryota > Viridiplantae > Streptophyta > Magnoliopsida > Poales > Poaceae > Secale > Secale cereale. The sequence continues at coordinate 391,093,855 of LR738713.1, read as the reverse complement.
AGTCTTGCTCCACCCCAGCCCGAGAAGTCCGTTCTTCGTAGTAAACCACCACGCAAGACTATCATTGCCAATCCAGCTCCCACTAAACATGGACGTGTGCATCACGTCTCAGCTAAAGACGCTCATGATGATCCAAATGTCGTTCTTGGTACACTCCTTGTCAATTGCCATCCGGCTTCGGTTCTGTTCGATACCGGAGCATCTCACTCCTTCATCTCTGAAGGCTATGCTCGTTTGCACGACATGTCATTTTGTGACATGCCAACACCGCTTGAAATCCAAACCCCGGGGTCTAGATGGCAAACTACCAGAATAAGCCATGGTAATGGAATCCTCATTGACAGACTTGTATTCCTTGCCTCACTCATAGCCCTCAAGTCTTCAGATATTAACATCATCTTGGGTATGGACTGGATGACAGCTCATCATGCCAAGATCGATTGTTACACTAGGTCTGTTCAGCTTACACACCCATCTGGCAAGATAGTCACTGTCTCCACTAGAGTTGCAAAGCGACAACTCTATTCTCTTAATGCCAGTCCCCTTCCAGACCTTGAAGATATCCCGGTAGTCCGAGACTTTCCGGATGTCTTTCCAGAAGAACTACCAGGTGTTCCACCTGATAGGGATGTAGAGTTCGTCATAGATCTTATCCCAAGAACTGTTCCAATTTCTAGGAGACCTTATAAGATGGCACCCCTAGAACTAGCTGAGCTTAAGAAACAACTTGATGAGTCCTTGCAAAAGGGTTTTATTCGTCCTAGTTCTTCTCCTTGGGCTTGTCCCGTCCTCTTCGTCAAGAAGAAGGATGGCACGGAACGGATGGTTGTAGATTATCGTCCTGTTAATTTGGTCACGATAAAGAACAAGTATCCGCTCCCCAGGATCAACGACCTGTATGATCAGCTCGCTGGATCCTCAGTCTTCTCCAAAATGGATTTGAGGTTAGGCTACCATGAAATCAAAATTAAAAATGGAGACATTCCTAAGACGGCTTTTGTCACTCGTTATGGCCAGTACGAGTACACCGTCATGTCTTTCGGTCTAACCAATGCTCCAGCCACTTTCTCCCGCTTGATGAACTCGATCTTCATGGAGTATTTGGATAAGTTCGTCGTGGTTTACCTCGATGATATTCTTATTTACTCGAAGAATGAGGAAGAGCATGCCGAACATCTTAGACTTGTTCTAGAAAAACTCAGAGAGCACCGCCTTTATGCGAAGTTCTCCAAGTGCGAATTTTGGTTGCCAGAAGTGACCTATCTCGGCCACGTAATCTCAGGTAAGGGCATTGCTGTCAATCCTGAGAGAGTTCAGGCCGTTCTTGATTGGACTCCGCCTGAAACAGTTAAACAAGTTAGGAGTTTCCTTGGTCTAGCCAGCTATTGTCGCCGCTTTGTTGAAAACTTCTCGAAAGTGGCCAAACCTCTCACGGAACTTCTTAAGAAAGATAAAAAGTTTGAGTGGTCCCCACAGTGTGAGCATAGTTTTCAGGAACTGAAAAGACGCCTGACCTCTGCTCCCATACTTGTGGCACCGGATTTCACTAAGGACTTTGTTATCTACTGTGATGCCTCACGACAGGGACTAGGTTGCATTCTTATGCAGGATCGTCGTGTGATTGCCTATGCATCTCGACAGTTGCATCCACATGAGGAGAATTATCCTACACATGATCTAGAGCTTGCAGCTGTAGTCTATGCACTTAAGACCTGGCGGCATTACCTCCTTAGTAATCGTTGCGAGATCTACACCGATCACCAGAGTCTCAAGTATATCTTCACCCAACCAGATTTGTATCTTAGGCAAAGACGTTGGTTGGAGTTGATCTCAGATTACGACTTAGGAATTACCTACACCCCAGGCAAGGGAAATGTCATGGCTGATGCGCTAAGTCGTAAGACCTATTGCAACAATCTCATGTTGCAGCAGGGCCAACCACTTCTCCATGAGGAACTATGTAAGCTTAACCTTCACATTGCTCCTCGCGGATTCCTTTCTACCTTGGTGGCGAAACCTACCCTTGAGGATCAGATCATTTCTGACCAGAAGTTTGATAGGGGTGTTGTCCGCATCAAGAGAAACATTAAAAGGGGAGTTGGTGGTTGTTTCTCTATGGATGATCGAGGTGTTGTTTTCTTTGAGAATCGCCTGGTGGTTCCCAAGAATCAACATCTGCGACAATTGATCCTTAAAGAGGCTCATGAATCTCCTCTCACAATTCATCCCGGTAGTACTAAGATGTATCAGGACCTACGCCAGAGGTTCTGGTGGACTAGGATGAAGAGAGAAATTGCTGAGTTCATTGCTAAATGTGACGTTTGTCGTCGCGTTAAGGCAGAACATCAAAGACCTGCTGGCACCCTTCAGCCTCTAGCTATTCCTGAGTGGAAATGGGATAAAGTTGGTATGGACTTCATCACCGGCTTTCCCAGGACCAAGAGAGGGAATAATGCTATCTTCGTAGTCATTGATCGTCTCTCCAAAGTGGCTCACTTCCTACCTGTTCAAGAGAGTATCACTGCTAGTCAGCTTGCTGACTTGTATATTTCTCGAATAGTGTCACTTCATGGTGTCCCACTAGAGATCAATTTAGACCGTGGTAGTCTTTTCACTTCTCATTTCTGGGAGAGTTTCCAGACTGCCATGGGCACCCATCTTTCTTTTAGTACCGCTTTCCACCCTCAGTCAAGTGGTCAAGTGGAACGGGTTAACCAAATTCTCGAAGACATGCTTAGAGCTTGCGTTATCTCATTCGGTATGGATTGGGAGAAATGTCTTCCTTTCGCCGAGTTTGCTTATAACAATAGCTATCAATCTAGTCTCAAGCAAGCTCCTTTTGAGATACTCTATGGACGAAGATGTCGAACACCTTTGAACTGGTCAGAAACCGGTGAAAGACAATTCTTTGGACCGGATATGATCCAGGAAGCAGAAGAGCAAGTTCGTATCATTCGTGAGAATTTGAAAACAGCCCAGTCTCGTCAAAAGAGCCAGTATGATCGTCATCATAAGGAAGTGGCTTATGAGGTTGGTGACAAAGCTTATCTTCGGGTTACACCTTTGAAAGGTACCCATCGTTTCGGTGTCAAGGGCAAGTTGGCTCCTCGTTACATTGGTCCTTTTCGCATTCTTGCTAAACGAGGAGAGGTTGCCTACCAATTGGAACTACCCTCACATCTTTCTCGAGTTCATGATGTCTTCCACGTCTCTCAACTCAGGCGTTGCTTCTCGGATCCCATCCGCGGAGTGGACCACGAAACGCTTGATCTCCAAGATAACCTCACATATCGAGAGTATCCCACTCGCATTCTGGATCAAGCAGAGCGTGTCACTCGACGTCATAACATCAAGTTTCTCAAGGTTCAGTGGTCTCATCATTCCGAGAGAGAAGCTACTTGGGAGCGAGAAGATCGTCTCCGACTGGAGTACCCCACCTTCTTTCCGCCTACTCCTGAATCTCGGGACGTGATTCTTTCGAGTGGAGGCGAGTTGTCACAACCCTAGTTCTGGTATGCACTAGGTTAGTCTTGTGGTTTGCATCATGTTTAAATTTCAAATGAAATTGAATTGAGGACTTGTGAAACCCTCAGAAACCCTTTTGAAAATGACCCAAATAAAAGTTGCTCCAAAAGAGTCCAATAAAATGTTCATGTGGCCCTCTAAAAATATTGGTCAGAGATAAAAAAAATCAAGCCAATATTATTAGGAGCTCATAAGTATTTATTTTGGGCATTTGGAATTAATGCATTAGCTATTTGCTTGGATATATATAAATTATATATTTTATATATGTCCAAAATTCTGGTTCTTTATTTTGAGGGGTTTGGGTTAATTCCTAGGTCCCTGCAAAATAAACATGTCAGAAGAAATAACTGTTTTAGTTTAGAAACTAAATCAAAACAAATTACAGAAAATAGAAAAACAGAAACTAAATTAAAAGAGAAAGAGGGTTAGCTTACCTGGGCCACTCACCTGCTGCCTGGCCGGCCCAGCTGGCCAGCCCAGCCCGCTCCTTCCCTGTCGTCTTCCTCCCTGCCAGGAGGACGAGCGCGTGCTCGGCGCCCGCGGCCACGCGCCACGGCCACCTCCTGCTTCCGCCGCTGCCCGACGCGCCTAGCTGCCTCTAGACGACGCCACGCACCCCCTGGACCCTCTCACTCCCCCTCGGTCCCTTCCCCCCTCTACTGGAGCTCTTCCTTGCGAACGCCCGAACGCCACCGTCGCCGCCGTTCCCCATAGCCGTGGCCACCGTCCACCTCTCGCCTCGCCGGAGTGCCCAGTAGCTCCGCCCCGTTCCTCTCCTTCTCCTCGCCGAGCTGCCCGACGTCAGAAGCCCCTGGAGCGCCGTCGTCGACCTCATCTTCAACCTGCGTTCGTGAAGATCACCGGCGACCGTGCGCCCGCTCCGACGCGTCCCCGAGCTCGCTGACTACGCTTTCGAGATCACCGTGAGCTCCTCTACCTTTCCCCCCTTCTCTCGTGCTCGCGCCTGTCCCCTAGCCCTGTTTCCTCCCGCGGCCGAGAGCTTCTCGCCGCCGGCCATGGTGTAGCCATGGCCACAGCCGCACGAGCTCACAACGGAGCACGTCATCGTGCTCTGGAAACCCCCAGGAGTCTAACGCACCCACTCCCTCGCCTTCTCGTGCACCGTAGCACCTAAACCATCGGTGCCCGAGCTCCGGCCGCCGCCGGGCTCGACGCCGGCGACGATTCCGGCCACCCCAGCTGTTGCCGCCTAGCGCGTTGGATGCGCAAGAGCCTGCGCATCCTGTAGATGCCCTCCACCGCTCGAATGGTCGACGGAGGCGAATTTCCGACGCCCTCCGCCGCATTCGGCCTCGCCGGCGGCTAACCGCCGGTGGGTTTGACCCAAGCCCACCGGCTTTGACTTCCCCTAAGTCAATGACATGTAGGGCCAGCCTTGACTAATTTTTTTAGTTTAGGGTTTTAATTAAGTTTTAATTGCTGACATTAATCTAATTAGACACTGACATGTGGGCCCCGTGTCTGTTTAGTTTAGTTTTAAACTTTAGTTAAGTGCTGAGAGACTGACCAGTGGACCCCACTGCCAGGTTTGACTCTGGACCAGCTCTTTGACCTACTGACGTCATGCCTGGGTCATGCTGACACAGTAATCCAGTTCTGATATTTAAATAAATCTTAAATGATTTATTTATTTCAGAAATTGGTTTAAACTTCAAAAAATCACAGAAATTCAACCGTAGCTCAGAATGAAATAATTTATATATGAAAAATTATCAAAAAAATTCAATCTATCCATCTGTACCATTTTCATGCATGACAAATGAAGTTATACCTACTGTTTGTATGAAAACACATAAATGGCATTTAAAATGCTTATTCTTAGAGTTGCATTTGAACCCTTGGTTCAAATGGAATTCAACCAAACAAAATGCTAGCTGCACTAACTCAAGCAACATCATAACTTCATGCCATATTCATGCATCATATTATTGCATATGCTTGTGTTTGATTGTCGGCACCGTTCTTCTCGATAGGTCCAGCTCCGGAGACCGATCCAGAGTACCTGTCAGAGGAGCAGTGCTTTGCACGTTGTTTTACCAGGCAAGCAAACCCCTTTGTTCATTCCGATACAATCCTACTCTCTCGCTCCTGCTCCCTGTTATTGCATTAGGACGACAGCGACTTCAACTGCTACTTGATGCTGCGGTAGTTGAACCCATTCCTCTGCATGACCTATCATTCCACAGTAAATAGTTGAAACCCACTAGCATGTGTAGGAATTGATTGAAGCCATGTTGTGATCTTACCATGCCTTGCTTGCTATTGCTTAGAGTGTGTCAGGTCTGATTCATCGGGAATGAATTGGAGTGAAATGATATGTTCTGATGCTGAGGGTTAAGTGTGTGAACACGTTTTGGTAAAGGTAGTGGTGAGAGGCCATGTAGGAGTACATGGTGGGTTGTCTCACTGGAACCGTCCCTAAGAACTGAGTTCTGTGTATGTTGTCCAATGATCAGCTACTACCACACATTGGAATGCTTAAGTGCCCCTCTCGACTTATTAATCAACATGATCTCTGTCCAGGAGTTGCAACTAGTTTCTGGTGTTTGTACGTAGTGTTATTTCTCTACCAGGTGGCACCCGGCAGGGTGGGCTTGGGACAGACTAGGCACACGTGGCCCGGTGTATCGAGTGGCACCCGGATGGTGGGCTCGGGAACCCTGTACACATCGTTTGGGGCCGTGATGGAAACCTCGGTCGGACTCCCTTGCGGATGGAACCCGAATAGGCGATAAACCTGGACGAGAGACTTGTGTGGTTAGTCAGGTCGTGGCCGACACCCTCGCCAGGCTTCCGCTTGAAGGTTGCCAAGATACACGACGTGTACATGGCGGTAAGTGGCGAGAGCGTGTGTGAAGAAGTACACCCCTGCAGGGTTAACATAATCTATTCGAATAGCCGGGTCCGCGGATATGGACTTCTTGGATGCTTACGTGGTACATAGACAACTTGAAGTGGATACTCTAAAATACTCAAGACAAGTGTGAGTGCTATGGATGGCCTTCTCGTAGGGAGACGGGGATGAATCCATAGTGGTGTATTGTGTGGTGCTTAGTGGACTCGTGTGCGCCACCTCAAAAGAGTTACCAGCAATCATAGAACAGGATAGCCACCGAGTCAAAGCTGGCTTGCTACAACTAAACCCCACTTTGCCTTCTTGATACAAGTGCATGTATGTTAGGATCTGATGTAAGTCTTGCTGAGTACCTTTGTACTCATGTTTGCTTAATTTATGTTTTGCAGATAGGGTTGATGTCTCACTAGTAGTTCCGCTTGGACTTCGACAAGTAGCTTGTTACCTCAGCTACGATCTTGGACGAGTGTTGTAGATAGTCAGGCTCTTCAGCCTTTTTCATTTGTAGATGTCTGTACTCAGACATGTAGTGCTTCCGCTTGTTGCTTGTATGCTCTGAATGTTGGGTCGTGAGACCCATGTTTGTAATATCTGGCTCCTCGGAGCCTAATGAATAAATACTTTGTTCATTAGAGTCTTGTTGTGATGCCATGTTGTATTTGCACATATTGAGCATATTGTGTGTATGTTATTGAAATGCTTGGTATGTGTGGGATCCGACACCTAGTTGTTTACCCTTGGTAGCGTATCTTACAGGGAAATGTCTCCTAGTGTTTCCACTGAGCCTTGGTAGCTTGCTACTGCTCCGGAGCACTTAGGCTGACCTGCATGTGTCCTTCTTCATTCCTGTGTCTGTCCCTTAGGGGAAATGTCACGCGTTGTTCCTTTAAGTCCTTGTAGCTTGCTACGACTTGGGTTCATACGTTGACGACCGACACGTTCGTTGCTGGGTCACGGATGCCTGTCTCTGTAATTTAGTGCCACTTTTGGTTTATAACTGGTCATGTCGGCCCGGGTTCTCTGTCATATGGATGCTAGCGACACTATCATATACGTGAGCCAAAATGCGCAAACGGTCCCGGGCCAGGTAAGGTGGCACCCGTGGGGATACCGTGCGTGAGGCCGCAAAGTGATATGGTGTGTTACATGCTAGACCGGTGTGACTTAGGATCGGGGTCCCGACAGATTGACAACCCCTTCTCGCATTGGCTGCGAAGTTCTTATTTGTTTGTGCAGGTGCGAGGGACTCGCGCATGGTCTCCTACTGGATTGATACCTTGGTTCTCAAAAATTGAGGGAAATACTTACGCTACTGTGCTGCATCTCCCTTTCCTCTTCGAGGGAATACAACGCAAGCTCGAGAAGTAGCAAGAAGAATTTGTGGCGCCGTTGCCGGTGAGGCTTACGCAAAATTCATATACCAAGTACCTATCACAAACCCTTATCCTTCGCATTACATTTTTTGCCTCTCGTTTTCCTCTCCCCCACTTCACCCTTGCCGTTTTGTTTGCCCTTTGAGGGATCGAAGAAGGTGAGAGTGTCTAGAGGGGGGGGGGGTGATTAGACTACTCGACAAGATAAAAATTCTGTCTTTTATCAAGGACAGATTTTGGCAGATTTTGCATAACACACAAGTCAAGTAGCATACTACACATGCAATTCTAGAGTATGGGCAGCGGAAATTAAATTGCACAAGTAGTAAAGAGAAGTGGAGAAGATCAAACGCAATTTGGAGACGCAATGATTTTTCCCGTGGTTCCGATAGGTGGTGCTATCGTACATCCACGTTGATGGAGACTTCAACCCATGGAGGGTAACGGCTGCGCGAGTCCACGGAGGGCTCCACCCACGAAGGGTCCACGAAGAAGCAACCTTGTCTATTCCATCATGGCCTACGCCCACGGAGGGCTAGCCTTACTCGGGGTAGATCTTCACGAAGTAGGCGATCTCCTTGCCCTTACAAACTTCTTGGTTCAACTCCACATCTCGATGACGGAGGCTCCCAAGCGACACCTAACCAATCTAGGAGGCACCACCCTCCAAAAGGTAATAGATGTTGTAGATGATGATGAACTCCTTGCTCTTGTGCTTCAAATGATAATCTCCCCAACACTCAACTCTGCTCACTGATATGGCTGTGGTGGAAGAAAGGATTAAGTGGAAAGCAACTTGGGAAGGTTAGAAATCAAGTTTCATATGGTAGGAATGGAGCAACTTGATCTCAACACAAGGGTAGGTAGTTCTCTTCTCAGAAAGTGTAAGGTAGGAGTGGTAGTTCTTTCTGATGGCTCTCCTCACGAATGAAGAGGGGGTGGAGGGGTATATATAGCCTCCACACAAAATCCAACCGTTACACACATAATTGAGCAATTTTGGTGAGACCGAAGTGGACAACTCGGTCAGACCGAAAGTTCAAATAATGTGAACGTTGGGGTTTTCGGTGGGACCGAAAATACCATCTCGGTTAGTCCGATTTGAGTCAAGACAGGAACTTGCCAGTTTTGGTGAGACCGAAAATGTCATCTCGGTTATTCCGATATGATGACAGATGGTTACAGAAGCTTGGCAGCCCATGTTTCGGTGAGACCGAACTCAAACTCGGAATGACCGATTTTTCTAGGGTTTGGCTTATGGCTGAGGTGGTTCATCTCGGTGTGACTGAGTTTGGAAAATCGGTTGGTCCGAGATTACTTATGAGTGTGTATTGTAGTGAAAGTTGCTGATAGTAGAAGGAGATATATCACTAAGCATTTGAGCAACCAGATCATCAACATAACCTCATCCCCTTTTAATAGTATTGGCTTTTCCTATGGACTCAATGTGATCTTGGATCACTAAACCAAAAATGGAGTCTTGAGCTTTTGCCAATGCTTGCCTTAGCATTTTGAGGGGTCCACTTTTTCAGTCCTTTTACCATAGCCAATGTGATTGGATTTCCTGAAACATACTTGATAAAGGCATTAGTCCAACCACAAAGTATGTTGTCATTAATTACCAAAACCACCCAGGGAGCAAATGTGCTTTCAATCTCCCCCTTTTTGGTAATTTATGGCAACACACTAAAATCACACTAAACAAGACATCAAAGCTTATTGAAAGAAAGACAGAATTATCATGAAAGCTTTGACAAGCATGTAGTACACAGGCTCCCCCTACAAGTGTGCAAGATTTTCATAGATTATGGTTTTGGACTACCTCAAGCACACAAGAGAGATAGGCAAGATGTGCTACATGCAGCTTGGCTATATGCATCAGAGCAGATGAAAAGAAGTGAGTGATAATACGTATGTGCATGGTGATTTCTTGCAAACAAGTATTTACAAGCAAGTCACCATCATGCACATTCTGCAAGATGTATATACTTACCTTGAGGTTCCTTGGCATTGTACCTGAAGGGATATACTTGGGAAAACAAGGTTAGATAACACAAGAGTATTCCTTCAACCAACTGCAAGAACATCAAGAGTACCAAGCCAGGGATGACATGTATAAAGAGTGTCTCATATTGAGCACAAGCTTGAATCAGCAAACATGTCTCCGAAACCAAAAGATTTTCAATGAACTCTGAGAGATTTTGCTTTCCATAAGATATCAATTGTGAAGATTTCTCTCCCTTTGAGTTCTCTCAGAACAAGGGGTTTGATGGAAAGAGCAAAATCAAAAGAATGATGCCAAAAGAGAATGATGTCCAATGTAAGACACGTCAAAGCTTTGATGTGATTCTCTCCCCCTTAAGATAAGATTGCTCTTCTTCTCTCCCTAAATCTTCTCTTCTCCCCCTACTCCCCCTAAGTCTTCTCCCCCTTTGACATCAAGTGCCGAAAAGGACAGCAAACTAGGAAGGTTAGGGAAGATGGAAAGAAAGAAGTGGGATCCTTAAGAATCACAACAGGGCAAATAGGAACATGCATAGAGAAACATCGAGTGGAGCTGCAGAAGATGATATCCTGGAAGAAATAAATCGGTGACACCGAATTAAGATGGATCGGTGGGTCCGAAAGCCAGGGACTTAGGGTAGATCCTTTTCGGTTAGACCGAAATATTTAAATCGGTGACGCCGAGTTTAATTCCAAGGAAATACAGAAATAATTCAGCTCACTTTGCGAGGAAAGTTTCAAAGGATATGCAATGAATTTGTGAAAGATTTTCGAGGAATTGATCAGAGCCAGAAGAATATACAAAAAGTCATAAGAAATATAAATAAAAAGATTCCTAGATGAAGTTTTTTTTTGTGTAAAGGAAAAAACTCAATGAGAGAACATAAGAGAAAATAGAAAGACTCCAAAACATATGTACTTCATCTAGATAAAGGTCGGCGACAAGGTCACCTATGTTTGAGTATATTGACTTAGGAGTCAAATGAAGACATTTGATCATAGGTCATACTCATCATTTAAGCTCAAAAATGGGGTTGCCATTTTTCGATTAAGCATTCGATGTGATCACATCTTATGAAGCTGCTTGTACTCATGACTTTGAGCAAAGCTCCTTAAAGATGTGAAGAACATACCTTGGGCTTGTTGATGCTTTGCTCATGTAGGTAGACTTGATATAGGTGCTCATTGAATGTGAAGTTGCAGCGCCATTTCTACTTGTGTAGTTCATCTTCCTACATGGGTTAGGCAAGCAAGGAAATACTCGAGGATATCCAAGATGACAAGAGTGAAATACAAGATGTATAAGATATCAAAAAGGATATGTTGAATTTTGTTCCTTGAACTCAACATCCCAAAGGGCTAGATACTTGGTTAATGACAAGATTACTCATGATTTGAGTGTGTGGTAATCTTGTGGAATGTAGATCATCCAAGTACCTGCAAAGAGTTAGATGCAATACAAGGAGGCAAATGTGTCCAAGACATATGATCACCATCATAAGAGAAATATCAGGGATTAGTCAAGAGTGCTCATGCCTTGCATGCATCAATGGAGTTCTCACTCCAAGTTTGAAGCATCAATGATGTTCAACTCACTCCTTAAGCGACAAAACACTTTCTCATCAAGAGGTTTTGTAAAGATATCAACAAGTTGTTTGTCAGTACGAACATGCTTAAGATTAATGTCACCCTTGGCAATATGATCACGAATAAAATGGTGACGAACTTCAATATGCTTTGTTCGAGAGTGTTGCACTGGATTGTGTCCAATTTTAATTGCACTCTCATTGTCACAAAGCAAGGGAACATGTCTCACATGTATCCCATAATCCTTAAGCGTTTGTGTCATCCATAGCAATTGAGCACAACACGAACCAACAGCAATATATTCCGCTTCGGCAGTGGATAATGATACCGAATTTTGTTTCTTGGAGGACCAAGATACAAGGGATCGACCAAGGAATTGACACGTACCCGAAGTTGACTTTCTATCAACCTTGTCACCGGCATAGTCCGAGTCGGAATAGCCAACAAGGTCGAAAGAGGCCCTCTTAGGATACCAAATGCCAAAGTTTGGTGTGTGTATCAAATATCTCACTATCCTTTTAACAGCTTTAAGATGACATTCTTTAGGGGCTGCTTGATATCGCGCACACATGCATACACTCAACATTATGTCAGGACGAGAAGCACAAAGATATAGTAGAGAACCAATCATAGATCGGTAAACCCTTTGATCAACGAGTTCTCCATCTTTTGTCAAGTCATTATGTCCACTTGTAGGCATGGGGGTACTCATACCTTTGCTTTCTTGCATGTTGAACTTCTTGAAGAGATCCTTGGTGTACTTTGTTTGTGATACAAAGGTACCCTCCTTAGATTGCTTGATTTGCAACCCAAGGAAGAATTTGAGTTCACTCATCATGGACATCTCATACTTCTCCGACATGAGCTGTCCAAACTTCTTGCTAAAATGAGGGTTAGTTGAACCAAAGATAATATCATCAACATATATTTGGCACACAAATAGTTCACCATTAACCCTTTTCGTGAACAGCGTTGAGTCTATCTTTCCAATCTCAAAGCCTTTTTCAAGAAGAAAGCTAGTCAAGCATTTGTACCAAGCTCTAGGAGCTTGTTTAAGACCATAAGGAGCTTTGTGCAACTTGTAAACATGATTAGGCTTTTTGGGATTCACAAATCCGGGAGGTTGTTTCACAAATACTTCCTCCTCAATTTCACCATTTAGGAAAGCACTTTTGATGTCCATTTGATAGAGAGTAATATCATGGTGATTGGCATAGGCAAGAAGAATGCGAATGGACTCAAGTCTAGCAACGGGGGCATAGGTCTCACCATAGTCCATACCTTCGACTTGTGTGTAACCTTGAGCTACGAGACGAGCCTTGTTGCGGATGACTTGTCCATCTTCATCTTGCTTGTTCCGAAACACCCATTTGGTTCCAATGATGTTTTGATCATCCTTGGGCTTCTCTACCAAAGTCCATACCTTGTTCCTCTCGAAGTTGTGTAGTTCTTCGTGCATAGCGTTCACCCAATCCGGGTCTTCAAGTGCTTTTTCTACCTTCATAGGTTCAATGCTAGAGATAAATGAGTAATGCTCACAAAAGTTAGCTAAGCGAGTTTTAGAGCGAGTAATTCTCCCGGAGTTGATGTCGTTCATCATTTGTTCCACGGGATGATTTTTCTTGACTCTTGCTCGGACTCGGGATAGCTTTTGTTGAGGTTGTGTCTGAGCTTCCTCATCATCTTCATCTTCCTCTTCTTCTTCTTCATTGTTGTTGGTGTTGTCTTGAGGCGGTGGAGAAGGAGGTTGTGGTGGATCTTCTTGTTGCACTTCCTCATCTTGGTGAGTTCCACTTGTGGAGGCCTCCATGTTGCCTTGAGGTTCATCTCGCCGTGAGGTAGGTGGCTCCACATATGTAGATGAGGTACTCTCCTTCACTTCCATGGGACGAATCTTTCCAATAGATAAGTCTTGGATAGCTTCCGATGGGTCCTTGTCTCCTACATCAATAGGCATTTTCTCTACTTGCGAGCCATTAGATTCATCAAACTTCACGTCTACCGTCTCTTCAACCTTTCGGGTGAAATTATTGTAGACACGGTTGGTGTGAGAGTTTGATCCATAACCAAGGAGAAAGCCTTCATGAGATTTAGGAGCAAATTTAGACCGACGATGCTTATCAAGGATATAGCATTTTGAAGCAAAGACACGAAAGTATCCCACTTGGGGTTTGTTACCGGTGAGGAGCTCGTATGATGTCTTGCCGAGGAGCTTATGAAGATAAAGCCTGTTGATAGCATGACAAGCCGTCTCGACCGCTTCTCCCCAAAAATGCTTCGGTGTCTTGTATTCATCAAGCATCGTTCTTGCCATCTCTATGAGCGTTCGGTTCTTCCTCTCAACAACTCCATTTTGTTGAGGAGTGTACGTAGCCGAGAACTCATGTAGAATCCCTTCCTCATCGAGAAAAGAGTCTACATTGGCGTTCTTGAACTCCGTTCCATTGTCACTCCGAACTTTCTTGATCTTCACCTCAAATTGATTTTGGGCCTTTTTGGCAAAGGTCTTGAAGATTCTCTGAACCTGCGATTTATCATCAAGGAAAAATACCCACGTAAATCTGGAATAATCATCAACTATAACTAGACCAATGGAGTTACCACCAAGGCTTTTGTAAGCATTGGGACCGAAGAGATCCATATGAAGAAGCTCAAGCGGTCTCCTTGTGGTCATGATGTTCTTCACGGGATGACTTCCACCTACTTGTTTTCCTGCTTGACAAGCACTACAAAGTCTATCTTTGTCAAAGAAAACATCTTTAACACCAAGAATATGATCACCTTTGATCAGCTTGTCTAGATTACGCATACCAACATGTCCTAGCCTTCTATGCCACAGCCAACCTTTAGAAGATTTAGCAATGAAACAAGCTCTAGGTTGGGCTTTCTTAGTGAAATCAACAATATATAGATCACCTCTACGGATACCGGTAAATGCCATGTTTTGATTGTCACGACGAAAGACTTGGCAATCTACTTTGGTGAATAGCACATTGAATCCAAAGTCAGCTAATCTAGACACGGAAAGTAAATTGTATCCAAGAGATTCTACAAGCATGACATTTTGAATAGAGCTATCATGAGATATGGCCACCTTACCAACGCCAAGTACCTTACCCTTGGAGTTGTCTCCAAAAGTCACATACTTGCGTGGACCATCGTTCTTTGCAAGCTCTCGAAACATGTCTTTATCTCCGGTCATGTGATCGGTGCATCCACTATCAAGAATCCACTCTTTTCCGCCGGACATGTAGTCTCTCAGATTTGCCATAAGATTGAGACTCTTCATGACCTTGTCTAGCTTGGCGTCCGAATCGAAGTAATCATCATCATGCTCATGCTCATCATCATATTGACCCATAGATTGTTCATCATCAACACCTAGGTCAATTTGATAAGTACTTGCATTAGTTTTGTCAATGTGACAATAATCTTCGGAATGCAATGCAAGAGCATTTCTAATTAAAACATTGATAAGAGCGGGATCACCCTTCTTTTTCATAAGATCACGAAGCTCGAAGAAGCATTTATCAAAGTTAGGATCATTGGGGTGCATCTTATCAAATTCAATAGTCTTGTATAGAATTTTATCAAGACCTCTCATAGAGTAGTCCGGATAAAGTTCTTCCAAGAACTTCCACATAGCATAGGCACACTCAAAGTTTGTAACGAGCTTAAGCAAGTTATCGGGTAACCCTCTAATGATAAGATTTACAGTCCTAAGGTTACGAAGCAAATCAAGCTCTTCATCCATGGTAGGGTGCAAGGGATCAAAAGGAGGCACATAGGGGGTCTCAACATATTTGCACAAATTGTACATCTTAAAGATACTAAGCATTTCAGACCTCCATGAGTTATATGACTCTCCATTAAGAATAGGCACTCTATGGCTAACACTCCCAAACGTAGACACGTCCATCTTCCTCCAATGGTGTGTAAACCAAAGCAATGGACACCAAAGCTCTGATACCAATTGAGGGATCGAAGAAGGTGAGAGTGTCTAGAGGGGGGGTGATTAGACTACTCGACAAGATAAAAATTCTGTCTTTTATCAAGGACAGATTTTGGCAGATTTTGCATAACACACAAGTCAAGTAGCATACTACACATGCAATTCTAGAGTATGGGCAGCGGAAAGTAAATTGCACAAGTAGTAAAGAGAAGTGGAGAAGATCAAACGCAATTTGGAGACGCAATGATTTTTCCCGTGGTTCCGATAGGTGGTGCTATCGTACATCCACGTTGATGGAGACTTCAACCCACGGAGGGTAACGGCTGCGCGAGTCCACGGAGGGCTCCACCCACGAAGGGTCCACGAAGAAGCAACCTTGTCTATTCCATCATGGCCTACGCCCACGGAGGGCTAGCCTTACTCGGGGTAGATCTTCACGAAGTAGGCGATCTCCTTGCCCTTACAAACTTCTTGGTTCAACTCCACATCTCGATGACGGAGGCTCCCAAGCGACACCTAACCAATCTAGGAGGCACCACCCTCCAAAAGGTAATAGATGTTGTAGATGATGATGAACTCCTTGCTCTTGTGCTTCAAATGATAATCTCCCCAACACTCAACTCTGCTCACTGATATGGCTGTGGTGGAAGAAAGGATTGAGTGGAAAGCAACTTGGGAAGGTTAGAAATCAAGTTTCATATGGTAGGAATGGAGCAACTTGATCTCAACACAAGGGTAGGTAGTTCTCTTCTCAGAAAGTGTAAGGTAGGAGTGGTAGTTCTTTCTGATGGCTCTCCTCACGAATGAAGAGGGGGTGGAGGGGTATATATAGCCTCCACACAAAATCCAACCGTTACACACATAATTGAGCAATCTCGGTGAGACCGAAGCTTGGCAGCCCATGTTTCGGTGAGACCGAACTCAAACTCGGAATGACCGATTTTTCTAGGGTTTGGCTTATGGCTGAGGTGGTTCATCTCGGTGTGACTGAGTTTGGAAAATCGGTTGGTCCGAGATTACTTATGAGTGTGTATTGTAGTGAAAGTTGCTGATAGTAGAAGGAGATATATCACTAAGCATTTGAGCAACCAGATCATCAACATAACCTCATCCCCTTTTAATAGTATTGGCTTTTCCTATGGACTCAATGTGATCTTGGATCACTAAACCAAAAATGGAGTCTTGAGCTTTTGCCAATGCTTGCCTTAGCATTTTGAGGGGTCCACTTTTTCAGTCCTTTTACCATAGCCAATGTGATTGGATTTCCTGAAACATACTTGATAAAGGCATTAGTCCAACCACAAAGTATGTTGTCATTAATTACCAAAACCACCCAGGGAGCAAATGTGCTTTCACCCTTCTTCCGCCGTGTGTTTATCGTTCGCTTGCCTCTTGTTTGCTTGTGTTGCTATGTGCCCTCAATTAGCTTGCATCTTTGCTTGCTAAAGTATGGATCCTCATCCACTTGCTAATATCTTTAAGAGATCCAATTATGTTGAACGTATTGCTAGTGAGCTGCGTGCACTAGATTATCTTTATGAGGTTTTGCTTGAAATTTATGAATCTGAAAATTGTGAGGAATTGTTGAAATAAAAAGTGATTCATGTTAGCTCCTTAAATAAAAAGCATGATTGCAATTATACTATTATAAACTCTATTAATGTCAATTGTGTTAATGATATGCAAAACCCTAAGCTTGGGGATGCTAGTATTATTATGTCCACCACTTGTTGCTATGATCATGATTGGGGTGATTCTTCTTATGATCTTGAAAATTTATTTAAGCCCCATGATGAATATGAGATTGATAATAATGTTTGCAATAATATTGAAAGTGGGTTTGGAAGACTGTCAACTTTAGATCCCACATATTTGGAGAATGTTCAATCTTATGATTTTTTTTGATAAAAGTGGGTTTGGAGAGGTCATGACTTTAGTTAATGATCCCACTATTTTGGAAGAGTGTCAACTTTGTATGCATGTGGATCGTGTTGAGAATATGTTATGTGATAGCGATATTGTTGAATTTTCTTATGATCCTACATGCAATTACTATGAGAGAGGGAAATATAGTTGTAGAAATTTTCATGTTATTAAATTACCTCTCGTTATGTTGAGATTGCAATTGGGTCTTTCTTCTTCCTTGCATATTCTAGATCTTGCTTGTCTTGATAATTTGTTTTCCTATAAAATGCCTATGCATAGGAAGTATGTTAGACTTGGATGTGATTTTCACATGCTTTATTATGCTCTCCTTGTGCTTCAATTCTTATCTATCATGAGAGCCACCTATGGATTTCCTTCCAAAGATGGCAACACCTAGATCTATCTTGTATCGTGCCTAGCTAGGGGCGTAAAACGATAGCGCTTGTTGGGAGGCAACCCAATTTTATATTTTTTGTTGTTGCTGTTAGTGAATAAATATTTCATCTAGCCTCTGATTAGATGTGGTTTCATGTTTTGTTTAGTGTTTGTGCCAAGTAGAACCTTTGGGAAGACTTGTGTGAAGTTTATGTGATCTTGTTGTGAAAAACAGAATCATTAGCGCTCGCTAAACTGGTCGTCAGATTTTACTAGAGCATGCTATTTAGTTTATTCTCTTTGCAGATGATTACTAGACAAATTCCTCAAATTTACCAATTTAGTTTGAATTTTTTGGAGTTCCATAAGTAGGCGAAACCTGCAGATTGCTACAGACTGTTCTGTTTTTGACAGATTCTGTTTTTTGTGTGTTGTTTGCTTATTTCAATGCATCTATGAGTAGTATTGGGAAGTATGAATCACAGAGAAGTTGGAATACAGTAGGTTTAACACCAATATAAACAAAGAATGAATTTATTGCAGTACCTTTGAGTAGTGATTTGTTTTCTTATACTAACGGAGCTCACGAGAATTTTTGTCTAAGTTTTGTGTTGTGAAGTTTTCAAGTTTTGAGTATTGCTTTGATGGACCATGGAACAAAGAGTAGCAAAGGCCTAAGCTTGGGGATGCCCATGGCACCCCAAGGAATTCAAGGATAATCAAAAGCCTAAGCTTGGGGATGCCCCGGGAAGGCATCCCCTCTTTCGTCTTCATCCATCGGTAACTATACTTGGAGCTATATTTTTATTCGCCACATGATATGTGTTTTGCTTGGAGCGTATTGTATAATTTGAGTCTTTGCTTGTTATTTTGTCACAATCATCCTTGCTGGACACACCTATTTGAGAGAGTTGAATATGGCCTAGGAATTGTTAGAACACTCTATGTGCTTCACTTATATCTTTTGAGTTGAATAGTTTTTGCTCTCGTGCTTCACTTATATCTTTTAGAGCACGGTGGTGGTAATATTTTGTAGAAATTGTTGAACTCTCATGCTTCACTTATATCTATTTGAGAGTCTATTAAAACAGCATGCTAATGTGTTTAGACTAAAAAAACTATTCTTCACATGATAGACATCCAACGTCAATATAGTAAAAAAATCACACCAAGTGCATTGAATATGATGAGACGTTGGATGCTTGATAATTGTTTTGAGATATGAGGATAGTGATATTAGAGTCATGCTAGTGGAGTTAATATGAAATTGAGAAATACTTGTGTTAAGGTTAGTGATTCCCATAGCATGCACGTATGGTGAACTGCTATGTGACGAAGTTAGAGCATGAGGTATTTGTAAAGTGCCAACCTTTGTGTGGAGGTCGGGGGCGCGCGATGGTTAACTCCTATCAACCTCCCCCCTAGGAGCATGCGTTGATTGCTTTGTTTTGATGACTCGTAGATTTTTGCAATGAGTATATGAGTTCTTATGACTAATGTTGAGTCCATGGATTATACGCACTCTCACCCTTCCACGAGTGCTAGCCTCTCTTGTACCGCGCAACTTTCGCCGACGCCATAAACCCACTTTATATCCTTCCTCAAAACAGCCACCTTATTATTCCTCAAAACAGCCACCATATTATTACTCAAAACAGCTACCATACCTACCTATCATGGCATTTCCATAGCCATTCCGAGATATATTGCCATGCAACTTTCTACCGTTTTGTTCATATGACACGCATCATATTGTCATATTGCCATGCATGATCATGTAGTTGACATCGTATTTGTGGCAAAGCCATCATGCATAACTTTTCATACATGTCACTCTTGTTTCATTGCACATACCGGTACACCACCGGAGGCATTCATATAGAGTCATACTTTGTTGTAGTATCGAGTTGTAATAATTGAGTTGTAATGAGAAGTGTGATGATCATCATTATTAGAGCATTGTCCCATGGGAGGAAAGGCTAAATCTATAAAGCCCCTCCACAAAAAAAAAGAAAAAAGAAAAAAAAGGCCATAGAAAAAAAGAAAGGCCCAGAAAAAGAAAAAAAAGAGAAAAGAAAAAAAGGGACAATTGCTACTATCTTTTTTCCACACTTGTGCTTCAAAGTAGCACCATGTTCTTCATTGTAGAGAGTCTCATGCTTAGTCACTTTCATATACTAGTGGGAATTTTTCATTATAGAACTTCGCTTGTATATTCCAATGATGGGCTTCCTGAAATGCCCTAGGTCTTCGTGAGCAAGCAAGTTGGATGCACACCCACTAGTTTCTTTTTGTTGAGCTTTCATTCATATTTAGCTCCAGTGCACCTGTTGCATGGCACTCCCTACTCACTCACATTGATATCTATTGATGGGCATCTCCATAGGCCATTGATACGCCTAGTCGATGTGAGACTATCTCCCTTCTTTTTGTCTTCTCCACAACCACCTCTATTCCACCCATAGTGCTATGTCCATGGCTCACACTCATGTATTGCGTGAAAGTTGAAAGGTTTGAAAGAATAGAGTATGAAAATAAGTGCTTGGCAATCGGGGTTGTGCATGATATGAATATTTTGTGTGATGAAGAGGGAGCATAGCCAGACTATATGATTTTGTAGGGATAACTTTCTTTAGCCATAGTATTTTGAGAACACATGATTACTTTTTTAGTATGCTTGAAGTACTGTTATTTCTTATGTCAATATAGACTTTTGTCTTGAATCTTTCAGATCTGAACATTCATGTCACAATTAAGAGAATTACATTAAGAAACTATATTGGTTAGCATTCCACATCAAAAATTCTTTCTTTATCATTTACATACTCGAGGACGAGCAGGAATTAAGCTTGGGGATGCTTGATACGTCTCCAACGTATCTATAACTTTTGATTGTTCCATGCTATTATTTATGAAGTCTTGGATGTTTAATGGGCTTTATCATTCACTTTTATATCATCTTTGGGACTAACCTACTAACCCAAAGGCCCATTCCAGATTGCTGTTTTTTGCCTGTTTCAAGGTTTTGCAGAAAAAGAATATCAAACGGAGTCCAAACGGAATGAAACCTTCGCGAGAGATATTTTTGGAGAAAATCACGCACAGGGAATTTGAGAACCACGCCAGGGGAGCATCGAGGTGCCCACGAGGGTGGGGGCGTGCACCCCTGCCCAGGGCGCGCCCCCCTACCTCGTGGGCCCCTCGAGCGTCCCCCGGTGTCCTCCTTCCTCCTATATAAGTCTACGTACCCCGAAACCTTCGACAACGAAGAGAAAACCCTAATTCCACTGCTGTAACCTTCTGTTCTCATGAGATCCCATCTTGGAGCCTGTTCCGGAGCTCCACCGGAGGGGGATCCATCACGGAGTTCTTCTTCATCATCATCGTCGCCCTCACCATGAGTTGTGAGTAGTTTACCATAGACCTTCGGGTCCATAGCTAGTAGCTAGATGGCTTCTTCTCTCTCTGGATCTCAATACAAAGTTCTCCTTGGTCTTCGAGGAGATCTATTCGATGTAATCTCTTTTTGCGGTGTGTTTGTCGAGATCTGATGAATTGTGAGTTTATGATCAAGATTATCTATGAAAGATATTCGGTTGTTCTCTGAACTTTTTATGTGTGCTCATAATATCCTTGCAAGTCTCTTCGAATTATTGGTTTGGTTTGGCTTACTAGATCTATAGTTCTTGCAATGGGAGAAGTGCTTGGCTTTGGGTTCAATCTTGCGGTGTCCTTTCCCAGTGACAGTAGGGGCAGCAAGGCACGTATTGTATTGTTGCCATCGAGGATAAAAAGATGGGGTTTATATCATATTCCTTGAGTCTATCCCTCTACATCATGTCATCTTGCTTAAGGCGTTACTCTGTTCTTATGAACTCAATACACTAGATGCATGCTGGATAGCGGTCGATGTGTGGAGTAATGGTAGTAGATGCAGGCAGGAGTCGGTCTACTTGTCTCGGACGTGATGCCTATATACAATGATCATGCCTAGATAGTCTCATAATTATTCGCTTTTCTATCAATTGCTTGACAGTAATTTGTTGACCCACCGTAGAATATCGCTATCATGAGAGAAACCACTAGAGAACACTATGGCCCCCGGGTCTATTCTCAACATATCAATCTACATCTACTTTACTTTTATCGCTTTTATCTGTTCTTATAAACCAAAATACCAAAAATATAAACTATCATCTCTATCAGATCTCACTTTCGTAAGTGACCGTAAAGGGATTGGCAACCCCTTATCGTGTTGGCTGCGAAGTTCTTATTTGTTTGTGTAGGTCCGAGGGACTCGCGCGTGGCCTCCTACTAGATTGATACCTTATTTCTCAAAAACTGAGGGAAATACTTACGCTACTGTGTTTCATCTCCCTTTCCTCTTCGAGGGAATACAACGCAAGCTCGAGAAGTAGCAGCCGCCAACGCCGCCATCGGCCCGGCGTGGCATGAACAGCAGGTCTCGTCCCTGCACCCCTCTGTGCGGCGAGACGGACGCACCGTGACCCCGTCACTAACCCCAGTAGTCTCGTCATCCCATGCTCGTCGCGGACCCGCAGACGCGCAGGCTGTGTTTCTCATGGGACGCGAGATCCTATGCTACCGCCCCGTCGATGAATTCTACGAAGAATGGCTCGACCGCATCGCCGAGCTCGTCAGCGCCGCTGGGGGCTCTCCGACGCAGTCCCCCTCACTACCTCGTCTGCCTCTCCATGCGGACGACGTGGCCCATGAAGCTCCTCTGCTACCTCCGCGTCAAGGCATCGTTCAAGACCCAAGGCACGTGGCCCCGCGGCGTGATCGCCCACGCGTGGCGCCAATGCACGAAGAAGGAAGCTGCCAAGAGATCCAGTGGCCCCGTGGAGGAGCGCCAGTGCTCCCTCCACCACCGCCTCAAGACCGCGTGCCCCCCGCCGCGGTGGCGCGCGAGGACCAAGACCAAGTTCCACCTCCCCGACAAGCTCCGGTGTTGACAGCAGGCTGCAAGGCCCTCACCCCCGAGTTGCTCAAACGTTAACTGGTCTGGGAAGTTCACGCCCGACATGTCTCTGTGCTATGACGGCACCCCCGACCCTGCTCAGTTCCTGCAGCTCTACGAGCTGAGAATCGAAGCATCCGGCGGCAACGAGAAGATCATGGGGAACTGGTTCCCCATGGTCCTCAAAGATGGTGCACGCTCGTGGCTCCTAAACCTGCCTGCGGGGTCGATCTCCACCTGGAGCGAGATGCTGATACGTCTCCAACGTATCTACTTTTCCAAACACTTTTGCCCTTGTTTTGGACTCTAACTTGCATGATTTGAATGGAACTAATCCAGACTGACGCTGTTTTCAGCAGAATTGCCATGGTGTTATTTTTGTGCAGAAATAAAAGTTCTCGGAATGACCAGAAAATCAATGGAGAATTATTTTTGGAAAATATAAAAAATATCTCCGGAAAGATCCATGCCACGGGCCCACACCCTGTCCACGAGGGTGGGGGCACGCCCCCTCCCCTGGGCGCGCCCCTCCTGCCTCGTGGGCCCCCTGTTGCTCCACCGACGTACCCCCGGACTCCATATATTCACTTTCAGGGAGAAAAAAAATCAGAGAGGAAGAATTATCGCGTTTTATGATACGGAGCCGCTGCCAAGCTGTAATCTCTCTCGGGATGGCTGATCTGGAGTCCGTTCGGGGCTCCGGAGAGGGGAGATCGTCGCCATCGGCATCATCAACCTTCCTCCATCACCAATTTTATGATGCCCACCGCCGTGCGTGAGTAATCCCATCGTAGGCTTGCTGGACGGTGATGGGTTGGATGAGATTTACCATGTAATCGAGTTAGTTTTGTTAAGGTTTGATCCCTAGTATCCACTATGTTCTAAGATTGATGTTGCTATGACTTTGCTATGCTTAATGCTTGTCACTAGGGCCCGAGTGCCATGATTTCAGATCTGAACCTATTATGTTTTCATGAATATATGTGTGTTCTTCATCCTATCTTGCAAGTCAATAGTCACCTACTATGTGTTATGATCCGGCAACCCCGAAGTGACAACAATCGGGACCACTCCCGGTGATCACCATAGTTTGAGGAGTTCAAGTATTCACTATGTGTTAATGCTTTGGTCCGGTACTCTATTAAAAGGAGGCCTTAATATCCCTTAGTTTCCACTAGGACTCCGCTGCCACGGGTGGGTAGGACAAAAGATGTCATGCAAGTTCTTTTCCATAAGCATGTATGGCTATATTCGGAATACATGCCTACATTACATTGAGGAACTGGAGCTAGTTCTGTGTCACCCTAGGTTATAACTATTGCATGAGGAATCGCATCCGACATAATTCTCCATCACCGATCCAATGCCTACGAGCTTTACACATATTGCTTGTTGCTTATTTACTTTTCTGCTACTATTGTTACAAAAACTACAAAAACACTATCTTTACTTTTATTTCTGTTACCACTATTTCCATATTACCTTGCTACTAAATTACCTTGCTGCAGATACTAAGTTTCCAGGTGTGGTTGAATTGACAACTCAGCTGCTAATACTTAAGAGTATTCTTTGGCTCCCCTTGTGTCGAATCAATAAATTTGGGTTGAATACTTTACCCTCGAAAACTGGTGCGATCCCCTACACTTGTGGGTTATCAAGACTATTTTCTGGCGCCGTTGCCGGGGAGCATAGCTATATTCTTTATGTCACTTGGGATTTATATCTGTTGATCACTATGAAGAATTTGAAGGACTCAAAAACCAAGGTTTATCCCTCAACTACGAGGGGAGGTAAGGAACTGCCATCTAGCTCTGCACTTGATTCACCATCTGTTATGAGTAAATTAGCGACACCTACTCCTGTTATTGAATCTGATATGTCGCATGTTCTTGATGATGCCACTTCTGCTATGTATGATGAAACTACTTCTATGCTTGATATTAATGTGCCACTAGGTGAATTTCTAGATGAACAAATTGCTAAGGTTAGGGAGAATGCAAATATTGAAGCTGATAATATTTATGAAAGTGATGATGAAGCTTCTCCCCCTAGATATGAATTGCCTGTTATTCCTGAGGGTTATGTTATGGATGAAGAAACTGCTAGAGACTTTCTTGCTTGCAACGATAGATATGATCTTAAGAAATTATTAGCTAAGCTAAAAGAAAAGTCTTTGAATGCTAGAATGAAATATGACCCATCTTTTGCTACTTCACCTATCTTTGTTACTGATAAGGATTATGATTTATCTGTTGATCTTGAGTTAATTAATTTGGTTGAATCTGATCCTTTCCATGGCTATGAATCTGAAACTGTTGTGGCACATCTTACTAAGTTGAATGTTATAGCCACCCTATTTACCAACGATGAAAAGATTCGTTATTATTATATCCTTAAGTTGTTTCCGTTCTCGTTAAAGGGTGATGCTAAGACATGGTTTAATTCTCTTGATCCTGGTTATGTGAGTAGTCCCCAGGATATGATTTATTACTTCTCTGCTAAATATTTTTCGCTCATAAGAAACAAGCTGCCTTACGGGAAATATATAACTTTGTGCAAATTGAAGAAGAGAGTCTCCCACAAGCTTGGGGGAGGCTTCTCCAGTTACTTAATGCTTTGCTTGATCATGCTCTTCAGAGGAATGAAATACTTGATGTCTTTTATAATGGACTAACCGATGCTTCCAGAGACCACCTGGATAGTTGTGCTGGTTGTGTTTTTAGGGGAAGAACAGTTGATCAAGCTGAATTACTATTGAATAATATGTTGGCCAATGAAAATAATTGGACACTTCCTGAACCAGCCCCTAAGCCAACTCCGAAGAAAAGGGGAGTTCTATTTCTCAGTCCTAAAGATATGCAAGAGGCAAAGAAATCTATGAAAGAAAAAGGTATTAAAGCTGAAGATGTTAACAATTTACCACCTATTGAAGAAATACATGGTCTTGATAACCCGACACATGTAGTAAAGGTTAATTATGTTTATAGATTTTATGAAGGTGATGTTCCTCGTTATAAATCTGCTAGCCAATGCTTAGATGAGTTTGACAATTTTATTGTGAAACAAGAAAACTTCAATGCTTATGTTGGTAGTCAATTGCAACGTAATGCTTATATGATTGAACGCTTGAGTGATTATATGTCTAGAGTTAAAGGTGAATTGAAACTCATTAGTAAACATGCTTCTATGGTTACCACTCAAGTAGAACAAGTACTTTAAGGCTCAGAATGATTTGCTCAACGAATTAAATAGTAAGAATAATGACTATGTTGTTAGAGTTGCAACTAGAGGTGGTAAAGTGACTCAGGAACCTTTGTATCCCGAGGGCCACCCTAAGAGAATTGAGCAAGATTCTCAGAGAACTAATTTAGATGCACCTAGTTCTTCTAAAAAATAAGAAAAAGAAAAATGATAGGACTTTGCATGCTTCTAGTGAACCTGTAGCTGACACACCTGAGAATCCCAATGATATCTCTGTTTCTGATGCTGAGACACAATCTGGCAATGAACATGAACCTAGTGATAACATTAATGACGATGTTCATCATGATGCTCAACCTAACAATGATAATGATGTAGAGATTGAACCTGCTGTTGATCTTGATAACCCACAATCAAAGAATCAACTTTATGATAAGAGAGAATTTGTTGCTAGGAACCACGGTAGGGAAAGAGAACCATGGGTTCAGAAACCCATGCCTTTTCCTCCTAAACCATCCAAGAAAAAGGATGATGAGGATTTTGAGCGCTTTGCTAAAATGATTAGACCTATCTTTTTGCGTATGTGTTTGACCGATATGCTTAAAACAAATCCTTATGCTAAGTATATGAAAGATATTATTACCAACAAAAGAAAGATACCTGAAGTTGAAATTTCCACCATGCTTGCAAATTACACTTTTAAGGGTGGAATACCAAAGAAACTAGGGGATCCAGGAGTACCTACTATACCTTGCTCCATCAAAGGAAACTATGTTAAAACTTCTTTATGTGATCTTGGAGCCGGTGTTAGTGTTATGACTCTTTGTTTATATCGTAGACTTGACTTCAGCAAGCTGACACCCACTGAAATATCTTTGCAAATGGCCGATAAATCAACTGCTATACATGTCGGTATTTGTGAGGATGTGCCTGTTGTGGTTGCAAATGTTACTATTCTAATGGACTTTGTTATACTTGATATTCCCGAGGACGATAATATGTCTATTATCCTTGGTAGACCCTTTTTGAATACTGCAGGGGCTGTTATTGATTGCAACAAAGGCAATGTCACTTTTCATGTCAATGGTAATGAGCATACAGTACATTTTCCGAGGTCCACAGTATCAATTCTATTGGAAAATTTTCAACTATTACTATTGGAGGTTTTGAATTTCCTCTTCCTACTGACAAGAAGACATATGATATTCTTATTGTTGGGGACATACATATCCCCATTGAGGTAACCTAGTGTTATTCAAAAAATTCTCCGGTTTCATGTTATTCGGAAAGAGTTTATTAACAAGACCTGATCAACCTTGTTAATGGATTCCTTTTGATGAGCATGAGATGGGTGAATCTAGATAGCACAACCTTATGTACCCTCCTTTTACATTCTGTTAATTAGATTCAATAAAGCAAGAATATTATTTTATGTCTGTTTCCAGACTTATCCGTGCAATAAAAAATACCCCGAAAATAAAAGTTCTCCAAATGCACTGAAAATGAAATATGATTTTTTCTGGAATATTTGAGAATATATGGCACAGAAAACACTGCGAGGGGAGCCAGCACCTGGCCACAAGGGTCCAGGGCACGCCCACCCTCACAGGGCGCGCCCCTTGCCTCGTGGGCCCCACATGGTCCCCCTCCACTTATTCCTGCACCCACACACTCCTTCCTCCCAAAATAAATCACTATCCAGCTCAAGCACGAGTTCTAGCTCATCTTGCTGCCATTTTCGATCTCCTTGCTCAAAGCTCCATTCACAAAACTGTTTGGGGAGATTGTTCCTTGGTATGTGACTCCTCCATTGGTCAAATTAGATTTTGTTCTAGTGCTTTATTTATTGCAAAATTTTGCTGCTGTGGTGACCTTGTTCTTGAGATTGTATGTCAAATTTCTTTTGTTCCAAGTAGTTCTAATGCATGATATAGTCTCTAGGCACTTGTAGGAGTTGTTGCTATCAATCTTGTTGAGTTTGGTTAACTTTTATGTTGAGTTACTAAAAATTTCAGAAAATTTCAGAGGAGGAAAATGATAAAGAGATTGTTGAGAGGCTCCTCCGGTAAAAGTTCAGAGGATAAGAAGAAGGAAGAAAATAAGAAGCCCAAATATAATCTTCCTCGCACTGCAGAAGTTCGGCCGTGTGAATGGCCTTGTAATGAGTTCATGGAAGCTGCCGGGATTTATGAAGAATTTTATTATTTGGTGAACAATGCAAGCCTCACCGAGTTCCTCCACGACCAGCGTGAACAGTATTTCTTACTCACTAATAATTTAACGCAAAACTTTCACCTTCATGCTAAGAAATCACCACCTTCAGTGGAGTTTCATTTATATGATGAGGTTAAGGAGATGTCATTCTTTGAATTTTGTGAAGTATGCAAGATACCCTTTGCTGGTAGTCTTGATGAACCACGTCGTGAAGATGTTGAAGCGTTTATTAACATGATAGCTGTAGGGGAAACTAGGCAAGTTTCAGGGGCAAGAATTACTAGTGTACATTTTCCTGTTCTACGCTACTTCGCTATATTTGCTAATAGATGTTTAATTGGTCGCGGGAACAGTGGGAATCTTAGTGCCCCTGATATTTTCATTTTGCGCCATGCTTTGTTTCGAGACACAACTTTTAGCTTGGGTGTCGTCGTTGCTAAACGATTAAGTTTGAACCGCACCCAGGGTCCCGTCTTTGGAGGCATCTTTGCTTCTCGCCTTGCTGAACATTTTAGAATACCTATTAGGCATCATGAGAAGGAAGAAAAATTGCTTGCCCTTGTTTATCTAGATTATAAGAGTATGATAGCACATGATTTTATTGTTAAAGACAAGGAGAAGTTCCTTAATTATAAATTGAGGTTTTATGAAAAGTATTGTGAGATTATTACCTTGCATGCACCGTCTCTGTTTGATCTGTTTTCAGGCATATACCTCGTTTCGTCGGATGCCTTCTACAAGTACCAGAGCCAGGCACAAGCTTCAGAGCCAGAGCCGGAGCCACCACTTGACCCTTACCGCCAGTCTGTTTATGGGTGGGGTCCGGATGAGATGGCCAACCAGTGGCACCCAGAGGACGCTTCTCAGTACATCGGAGAGAGTAGCTTCGATCCGTGGCCATAGACCAACTTAGGCCAAAAGCCTAAGCTTGGGGGAGTACGTGTTTCTCACCGACCTTACATTCATGTTCACACACTTATTCTAGTTGTCGGTGCTCAAACTCTTTCATTGTACCATCCATGCTAGTTTCAGTTCTTTTTCTTAGTCTTTTTCTTCTGTGTTAGAAAAACCTTAAGAAAAACACACACAAAATTTGTTATAGCTTTTAGCTAGTTTGCTTTCCATGCATGTAGTAGTAGTAACTAAAAGAAAACCCAAAAAGATTTCTCGTTCTTCTTTTGCTTGTTGGGAGCTTTCCCGTGTAAATAGTTTCATTTCCTTTCTTTGGGGGTCAAGAGTAGAAGATCATGATTGAAAATGTTTAGTGGCGCTCACATGATTTATTGTTGATTTAACCTTGAGCCATATTACCTTGTCTTCTCTCTTTTATTTAATGCTCGCAGATTCCAGCTTAGTTCAATGCATGTGCACTATTATTATTATCCACATCGTTCGGTCGTGCGAGTGAAAGGCAATAATGATGATATATGATGAACTAATTGAAATGAGAAAAGCTGGTATGAACTCGACCTCTCTTGTTTTTGTAAATATGATAGTTCATCTTTCCTGATTCAGCTTGTTATGAATGAAACATGCTTGCAATGACAATTAGAGATCATAGGTGCCCATGCCATGCTTAATTAGCTAGGAGTTTATAATGGTCTATCTTGCGTGCCAACATGATATTAAAATGGTTGTGATGTGGTATGATAGGGTGGTATCCTCCTTTGAACGATTCAAGTGGTCTGACTTGGCACATGTTCACGCATGTAGTTGAAACAAAATCAACATAGCATCCATGATATTTATGTTCATTGTGATTTATATCCTACTCATGCTTGCTTTCACTGTTGATTAATTTTAATGCATGTTCATGACTGTTGTCGCTCTCTAGCTGGTCGCTTCCCAGTCTCTTTCTAGCCTTCACCTGTACTAAGCGGGAATATTGCTTGTGCATCCACTTCCATAAACCCCAAAGTTATTCCATAAGAGTCCACCATACCTTCCTATATGCGGTATCTACCTACCGTTCCAAGTAAATTTGTATTTGCCAAACTCTAAACCTTCAAATGAAATTATGTTTTGTATGCTTGAACAACTCATGTATCAACTAGGGTTGTCTATAGCTTCCATGCTAGGTGGGTTATTCTCACGATGAGTGGACTCCGCTCATCATTCATGAGAAAATGGCTGGTAATCGGGATGCCCAGTCCCATGCTCAAATCATAATAATTAAACAAAACTCCCCCAGGGCTGTTGCTGGTTTGGATGGTACCCGTCGTTTCGGGCTAGCCGTGGAGTGTGCTTGTTGGTGGTTGGGGGAGTATAAACTTTAGCATTCTATTTGGGAACCACCTATAATGTGTGTAGCATGGAATATATAGAGATTCTTGGTTGTTATGTTGACAATGAGAGTATACAGCTCAAAATATTATTCATCTCTATTTAAAAATCGAGCTCTGGCACCTCTACAAATCCCCGCTTCCCTCTGCGAAGGGCCTATCTATTTACTTTTATGCAGAGTCACCATCCTCTTATTAAAGAGCACCAGTTGGAGAGCACCTCTATCATTTGCATGTATTGCTATTAATTTGCATTGAGTACGATTGTGACTGGATCTCTTTTACCATGAATTACAATGTCTAGTCAGTCTTTGATCTTAAAAGGTGCTCTGCATTTATGTTTTGCGGTCTCAGAAAGGCCTAGCCAGATACCATCTTGTTATATCATATCCTGATTGTTTTGAGAAAGTGTTGTCATCCGAGGTTTATTATTATTGCTCACTAGTTGATTATGCCATTGATATGAGTAGACATGAGACCTGAAAGTTATTGTGAATGTGGTTATTTCATGATCTTTGCTGAAAACTTGAATGCTGGCTTTACATATTTACAACAACAAGAGCAAACAGAGTTTGTCAAAGTTTTTGTTTATCACTTTCAGTTTATCAACTGAATTGCTTGAGGACAAGCAAAGGTTTAAGCTTGGGGGAGTTGATACGTCTCCAACGTATCTACTTTTCCAAACAGTTTTGCCCTTGTTTTAGACTCTAACTTGCATGATTTGAATGGAACTAACCCGGACTGACGCTGTTTTCAGCAGAATTGCCATGGTGTTATTTTTGTGCAGAAATAAAAGTTCTGGGAATGACCTGAAAATCATCGGAGAATTATTTTGGAAAATATAAAAAATATCTGCGGAAATATCCATGCCAGGGGGCCCACACCCTGCCCACGAGGGTGGGGGGTGCGCCCCCTCCCCCTGGGCACGCCCCCTGCCTCGTGGGCCCCCTGTTGCTCCACCGACGTACCCCCGGATTCCATATATTCACTTTCGGGGAGAAAAAATCAGACAGGAAGAATTATCATGTTTTACGATACGGAGCCGCCGCCAAGCCCTAATCTCTCTCGTGAGGGCTGATCTGGAGTCCGTTCGAGGCTCCGGAGAGGGGAGATCATCGCCATCATCATCATCAACCTTCCTCCATCACCAATTTCATGATGCTCACCGCCATGCGTGAGTAATCCCATTGTACGCTTGCTGGACGGTGATGGGTTCGATGAGATTTACCATGCAATCGAGTTAGGTTTGTTAGGGTTTGATTCCTAGTATCCACTATGTTCTAAGATTGATGTTGCTATGACTTTGCTATGCTTAATGCTTGTCACTAGGGCCCGAGTGCCATGATTTCAGATCTGAACCTATTATTTTTTCATGAATATATGTGTGTTCTTTATCCTATCTTGCAAGTCAATAGTCACCTACTATGTGTTATGATCCGGCAACCCCGGAGTGACAACAATCGGGACCACTCCCGGTGATGACCGTAGTTTGAGGAGTTCATGTATTCACTATGTGTTAATGCTTTGGTCCGGTACTCTATTAAAAGGAGGCCTTAATATCCCTTAGTTTACACTAGGACCCCGCTGCCACGGGAGGGTAGGACAAAAGATGTCATGCAAGTTCTTTTCCATAAGCACGTATGGCTATGTTCGGAATACATGCCTACATTATATTGATGAACTGGAGCTAGTTCCGTGTCACCCTAGGTTATAACTATTGCATGAGGAATCGCATCCGACATAATTCTCCATCACCGATCCAATGCCTACGAGCTTTTCACATATTGCTTGTTGCTTATTTACTTTTCCGTTGCTACTGTTACAAAAACTACAAAAACACTATCTTTACTTTTATTGCTGTTACCACTATTTCCATATTACCTTGTGATACGTCTCCAACGTATCTATAACTTTTTATTGTTCCATGCTATTATTTATGAAGTCTTGGATGTTTAATGGGTTTTACCATTCACTTTTATATCATTTTTGGGACTAACCTACTAACCCAAAGGCCCAGTCCAGATTGTTGTTTTTTGCCTGTTTCAGGGTTTTGCAGAAAAAGAATATCAAACGGAGTCCAAATGGAATGAAACTTTCGCGAGAGATATTTCTAGAGAAAATCACGCCAGAGGGACTTGGGAACTACGTCAGGGGAGCCTCGAGGCGTCCACGAGGGTGGGGGCACGCCCCCCTGCCTCGTGCCCCCCGAGCACCCCCCCCCCCGGTGCCCTCCTTCTTCCTATATAAGTCTACGTACCCCAGAAACTTTGTGAACAGAGAGAAAATCCTAATTCCACCACCGTACCTTCTGTTCCCGTGGAGATCCCATCTTGGAGCCTGTTCCGGAGCTCCACCAGAGGGATCCATCATGGAGGCCTTCATCATCATCATCATCACCCTCACCACGAGTTGTGAGTAGTTTACCATAGACCTTCGGGTACATAGCTAGTATCTAGATGGCTTCTTCTCTCTCTCTGGATCTCAATACAAAGTTCTCCTCGGTCTTCGAGGAGATCTATTCGATGTAATCTCTTTTTGTGGTGTGTTTGTCGAGATCCGATGAATTGTGAGTTTACGATCAAGGTTATCTATGAAAGATATTTGGTTCTTCTCTGAACTTTTTATGTGTTCTCATAATATCCTTGCAAGTTGATACGTCTCAAACGTATCTACTTTTCCAAACACTTTTGCTATTGTTTTGACCTCATTCTTGCATGATTTGAACTAAACTAACCCGGACTGACGCTGTTTTCAGCAGAGCTGCCTGTATGGTTTTATTGTGTGCAGGAAAACGGATTTTTAGGTATCTCAAAAAATTCCAAGAAAAATCACAGAAAATCCACGCACCCAAAGGGCCATTGTGCCAGAAGTGGGGCCAGAGGGCAGCCAGGGGGCCCCAGGCGCCCTGCTGGCGCGGCCCCATCCCTGGCCGCGCCGGGAGGCCGCCTGGGAGGGTCCTCCCCCCTCTGGTGCCCTACTTTGACTCGTATTTATTCTCGTGACGAGAAAACCCCAAAACAGAAGTCGTTTTCCCAGTTTTCGTCGCGGAGCCGCTGCCACCCTCTGTTCTTCTTCGAGAGGGCTAATCTGGAGGCTGATTTGGCCTCCGGATAGGGGAGATCGTCGCCATCGTCATCATCATCACCACTCCATCCTCCCTCCATGACTTCTCCTTCCATGTGTGTGAGTAATTCCCTGCTGTAGGCAAAGGGGATGGTAGGGATTGGATGAGTTAGATCATGTAATAGTTTATCAGATTATTGGGGGCATGTTGCCTATCATCTACTTTGGTGTTTATCATCTTTGCTTCAACTTGTTGCTCTTAATGCTTGTCACTTAGGGCCCGAGTGCCATGATTTCAGATCTGAACCATATGTGTTTGCATGAATATATTTGTGTTCTTGATCCTATCTATGAGTTGTTTGCACCTATTACGGTCCGGAACCGGCGATCCCAAAGGTGACAGGTTGGGACACCAAAGGGGATGGTCCATAATTTGAGGATTCCATGTATCCATTGAGTTTATTGCTTTGTTCCGGTGCTCTTTGACAGGAGCACCTTAATCTCCATAAGTTCCTTTTGGCCCCGTTCGTAGCGGGATGGTAGGACAAAAGATGTTGTGCAAGTTCTTATTGCAAGCACGTACAACTACCTGTGGGATACATGCCTAATGTTTGATATTTGCCTAGATGATCATTACTTTTCTGTGTGCCTTGCCCAAAGTTAGATTCATGATGTATCTCATCCATGCAGCGCCCAACCATCCATCTCCCTAGCCTACAGTGTTTTAATCCTACTGGTTATTAGTTGTTACTTTTGCTGTCACCATCATCACTATCATATCACCGTTACCACTTATCTTTTGTTGCAAGTAAGTATATTTCAGGTGCGGTTGAATTGACAACTCAACTGTCAAAGCTTATAAATACTCTTTGGCTCCCCGTGTGTCGAATCTATAAATTGGGTTATTCTTATCCGCGAAGACTATCTCGATCCCTTACGGTTGAGGGTTATCAAGTACCGTTTTCTGGCGCCATTGCCGGGGAGCATAGCAATATTTACAAGTCTACTTGAAGTATCCTACCTGCTGCACTTCATCCGCTATGGGTAAGAAAGGAGACCCCAAGGTTCCGATCTTACTATCCACTACAAGAAGAGGTACTGTTCTGAACACTAGTGCTACACTTGATTCACCTTCTGTTATGAGTAAGTTTGCCTCACCGCCACCACATGATGCTTCTACTGAATCTGTTACTATGTCCGATACTTTTGATGATGCTTCTACTACTTTAGATGATATTGGTTCACTTGGTTATGCTCTTGAGAAACAGATCGCTGCTGCTGCAAAAAAATCTGGAATTGAAATTCCTGTTACTCGCTACCCTATTGGTGGAACTTATGATTATCCTGATTTGAGTAAACTCAAGGAGAGACTCCTTGATGATGATTACATTATGCTTGATGATGATTTATGCAGGAACCTGACAGAGTTTGCCGACTCTGACCCTGAAGCTATTAAGAAGCTGCTTGAAAAACACTCCTTGAAGAACAAGACTGTTCCTGATCCTGAATTTGCTACATCTCCTATATGCATCAATGACCCTGATTATGATTTCTCTGTTGATCTTTCACTTATATCTATGGTTGAAGTTGACCCCTTTTATGGCAGAGAAAATGATGATGCTATTGCACACCTGACCAAACTCACTGAGTTGGGTGGCTTGTTTACCACGAATGAAAAGATACGAAACTTTTATGTGACTAAGCTTCTTCCTTTCTCTTTGAAGGAAGGTGCTAAAACATGGTATGATGCACTACCATGTGGTTCCATTAAGAATCCTCAAGACTTAGCTCACTCTTTTGTTGATAAGTACTTTCCTGCTCATATGCAACATGCTGCTTTACAAAGAATTTATAACTTTAAACAGTTGCAGGATGAGCACCTCCCTAAAGCTTGGGGGAGGTACTGTAGTCTGATCCAGGCTAGACCAGGACATGGAGTCCCTAAGAATGAATTAATCGATATATTTTATGCTGGTCTAACTGATGAATCCAGGTCCTATTTGGATAGTTGTGCTTGTTGTGTTTTCAGGAAAAGAACACCGGACGATGCAGAAGAATTGATGGGGAGGATTGCCAAAAACCATGAAGATTGGTCCGTCCCTGAACCACCTCCACCACCAAAGAAGAGGGGCATGTTTGTTCTAAGCCCCGAAGATATGCGAGAAGCAAAGAAGTCTATTAAAGAGAAGGGTATTAAAACTGAAGACGTGAAGAATCTACCCCCTATTGAGAAGTTGTGTGAGCCTACCACTCACCCTCCTATGGTAGAGGTACACTCTCTTTTAGATTTCAACGCAAGTGACATCCCTCATGGTAAGCCTCCCGATCAATGTTTAGATGAGCTTGATAATTTTATTATGAAACAAAGTCATTTTAATGAGAGGATACAAAGTCAATTGCATGATAATTCCCTTGCTATCAAAAGTTTGCTTGATGTTCTAGGTAGAACAGTTAATGATGTTAAAGGTCTTGTGAAGCATTTTCATATGGTTCAAACTCAGCTTGAACAAATTTCTAATGTGCAAAAAGATTTGCTTGCTAACAATGCCAAACAGGATGATTTACAGGCCTTCGGGATTAAGACCCGAGGAGGAACTAGCACTCAAGATCCTCTCTTTCCAGAGGGGCATCCGAGGAGAATCGAGCAAGATTCTCAAATGCAGGAAGAAGAAATTGTTGGGTCTCCAAAGAAGAAGAAGAAGAAACACAAGGAGGCTGACAATTCCAATGATCCTATTACAAGTGAAGAGCCAACTGTTGATCCCAACAGTATATCTATCTCCGATGCTGAGACTGAAGACGGTGCCGAATCTGAAGATAAGGATAAGGAGAAGAATGATCCTCCTGAAGTTCGAGAAGAAGAAACACCCGACAAACGCAAGAAGTACACTAGAGAAGACTTCATCGCAAGAATACATGGGAAGGAAAGAGAACCATGTATACAGAAACCCATGCCCTTTCCAGGTAAGTCTCTCAAATCTAAAGAAGAAGAGCATTACAATAAGTTTTGTGAGTGGATGAAACCTCTTTTTCTTCAAATCCCTTTGACTGATGCCATTAAGTTACCTCCCTATTCAAAATATATGAAAGATATTGTTACTAATAAAAGAAAAGTTCCCAATGAAGCAACATCTACTATGCTTGCTAACTACTCTTTCAGTGGCAAGACTCCTGAGAAGCTTGGTGATCCAGGTATACCCACCATTCCTTGCTCCATAAAGAATAATTATGTCAAAACTGCTTTATGTGATCTTGGAGCAGGAGTGAGTGTTATGCCTCTCTCTCTTTACAAGAGGCTTTGTTTAGAGAAGCTAACCCCTACAGATATCTCTCTTCAGATGGCTGACAAGTCAACCGCCGTTCCGATAGGTATTTGTGAGGATGTTCCCGTAGAAGTTGCTAATTATTTGATCCTTACTGATCTTGTCGTGCTTGACATGCCCGAGGATGGGAGCATGTCCATTATTCTTGGTAGACCTTTTCTTAACACCGCAGGTGCTATTATTGATTGCAATAAAGGAAAGGTTACCTTGAATGTGAATGATAAAGAACACATGATGTATTTTCCAAAGAAGACCGACAAGAGGCATGGCCTCAACTCTGTAGAAAATATCGAGACCGTGAAGATTGGAGAATGGGACTGTCCACTACATGTGTACCACAAATACAAAACTATTATGGTGGGGACAATGTCCATTAAAGTAAAAGTGCAATGATCACTTCGTAAGAGGTGGGACTTTCTGCTCTATATATCGCCGGTTTGTTGGTAAGACTTGATCAACCTTACTAGTGAGCATGTTTTATATAGGTAAAAAGTTGAGCTTGTTATGTTTTCATTTGTTTTAGCTTTTGTTCTCCTTGCTGTACCAAGTGTTTATGTTTTTGAAGCTTCACAATACTAATCACTGCTTTAAGTTTTCAGAAAGTTTTGCAGCTTTTTGAACTTCGAAAAATTTTCAACACTGAAGTTTTCAGAAAAATTCCAGAAAAATAAAAATAAAAATTTCCATGCCGGGAGTGACCCAGAGGCACCTGGGGCTGGCTAGGGGGGGCACCAGTGGCCCAAGCGGCCAGCTGGCACGGCCTGCCCCCTGGCCGCGCCCATAGGGCGCCTGGGGCCCACAGGTCCCGCCTCCAGGTGAGTCTTCTTCCTCTCTCTCTCTTTCTCTCCAAAAACTCGAGTTCTGCACCTATTCTTGCGTTCTTGCTGTTCTTGGAGGCAATTTTCGATCTCTCTCTACAGCCTATCATTCGAGCTGAGATTTTGAACAAATACTCCCTGGTATGCAACTCCTCCACCCCTCCAATTAGATTTTTGGTTGGTGGCTTCATTTGTGAGTATTTAGTAGTTCTTGGTGCTGTGTAGATGAGCTTGCATGCATGTGTAGAAATTTATTTTCCAAGTTTTGATGCAAGTTTATGCCTTAGGTAAGTGAGTTGAGTAGTTTGCCTTAATCCGCTTTGTTTAAATCCTTGTTTTTGTAATTTGTCAAAAATTTCAGAAATGAGTTTGTTAGGAAGGGCAAAAGGGTGGCTTGAGAAGAAGAGGCCCGCGCGCTCCGATCGAGTTACTAGAGCCGCAGCTTCACCCTCGACTGCTAGGGTGAGCTACAATGAAGATCATGTGCCCCTAGAGTTGTTGGAAGACACAAATCCAGCACGTGCGATGATGTTCCCATGTGATGAATTCCTTGAAGCTGCAGGAATTAAGGATGAGTTTTATAACCTTTGTGCTAATGCAGGTCTGACACGGCTCGTCACGTGCCGTGTTACTCAGTATCAAAAACTCACCTCCGGTTTCATTAACAGTTTTAGATATAATCTTGATACTGGTTCTATTGAGTTTAAAATTTACAATGATCTTTTGACCATGCCCTTGGAAAAGTTTTGTGAAATAATAGGTGTGCCAAACGTTGGGCGGACGGCGAAGATGACCTCTCAGCCCTCCGAGCTGAAAACCGTCTTCAACTCTCTCTGCAGCATGGGTACGAGGGATATTCATCGGTCAAAAATCTCCAGCATCTTATTCCCTCACCTCAGGTATTTTGCGTATTATGTTGCTAGAGGGGTATTAGCTCGTGACAACACGAGCAACATTTCTGCGCCGGATATTGCTATCCTGGCAACCGCCCTCTCAGGGAGGTTTGATTATAATGTGGGTGCCTTAATTGCTCGACGCCTTGCTATGAACGGTAACAGGGGAGATTTATTTGGTGGCATTTATGCCACACTTATCTTAGAGTATCTTAAAGGCACCCCACACCCTGATGATAAGCCTTTTACTTATTTAAGTTTTGATCTTGCTGCTATGAAAAGGCATAAGTTTGTTACCATGACTTCTGAGTTTGGTAACCTTGTTTATATCTTGCGTTTCGGAACTACCGCGGAACGCAAGATCCGTCTACCTGCACCTCTTTTGTTTGATTTTTCTCGCAGGAACGGATGGTCCTTTGATGTTATCCAGTTCGATGAGTTCATGGTCCAGCATCAGTTTCATAACCCCATGGAGGGGGTTGTGCCCGACGAGGAGGAGCACCGTGAGTTACAACCTTTTCAGGGGGAGACCGTCACCCAGTTTGGTGAAGGGTCTTCCTCTGCTTGGAGTACGGACCCTTCTTCGTGGGAGGATCCGAGGACTTCGGTGTACGCGCCAGAATCCTTTTACGACCCTTGGACTCACCAGCACCCTCCCCCCC
>LR738713.1:391011393-391054730 GCA_902687465.1 Secale cereale | reverse complement strand
CCCCCCCCCCCCCCCGGAGCAGGAGGCTCCTGGGGGCAGTAGCTACTACCAACTTAGGCCAAAAGCCTAAGCTTGGGGGAGTACGTGCCCTTCTCACTTTTCCATTGTATTATCCGTTTTATTTTTGTTCGCTTTGATCTTTTCGAAGTTTTTGCCCGTTCTTCTTTGTTCTTTCTTTGCAAAAACAACAAAAAGATTTTTCTCTTTCTTTTGCTTTTGTTCAACCTTTGAAAAAACCCAAAAAGATTTCCTTTCTCTCTTTAGTTTGCTTTGTTTTTAGAGTTCAGCTCGAGTCCGTGCTGGCATTTAATTATATTTCCTACGTTCGATCGTGCAAGTGACGAGGCAGTAATGACGAAGATCGACTGAAGGGAAGCGACAAGGAAAACCGGTATGAACTCTTCTTGTTTCTACTTTTGTACATATGCCTGTACTTATGATCTAGAGACCAGCTTGTAGTGACATAGTGCTATGTTTACAATGCTTTCCCAGTGGTTCATGCTTTCCTTGTGGCTATTCTCAAATAGCTAGAGTATATAATGTGTTATTGAAATGATTTACATGCATTGCATTGTTCATAGTTTGGTATACTAAGGTGGTATTTCCTTTTGGAGAATTCTTGGATTGACTTGGCACATGTTTACACATGTTTAAGACTAAAAAGTCTACTTTGCCTTGATGATCTTTGAGTTTCAGAATAGTTATATCACTTTCATGCCCAATTCAATGTTGCTTTGTCACTCTGCATGATTATGACCGTTATTGCTCTCTAGTTGGTCGCTTCCCAGTCTCTTGCTAGCCTTCGCTCGCACTAAGCGGAATTCTGCTTGTGCATCCAAATCCTTTCAAACCAGTTATTCCATATGAGTCCACCATACCTTCCTATATGGTATTTACCGGCCATCCTAACGAAGACTTTCTTGTACCATCTCGAAATTATTGAAATTTACTCCTATTTTGTGCCTCTGTTTTAGCTCATGAGGAAGTAGTAGTTAATTCATGATCTTTTTAAGTTGGACAAGTTTTATCCCGGGATTGCATGTCTAATCTGCAACACCCTAATACGAGGAGGAACTAGCATGAGTGCGCCCGGCTCATAAAATATAATACAACAAACAAACCCTCCTTCACGCTTTGTTCATGAGAAATCAGAAAACTTTTGGCAGTGATAAACAAAGGAGATTAAGGGGATGTGATCGTCCCCGTGCGGGAGCCGTTCCTCGAAACTTGTCCAGTTCAGGAAGTGATTGGGTTGTCTACTAACATTCGTTGACGAAATATGCACCTCCCTAAACCCTAAACCCTAACCCTAACCCTAAACCCTAACCCTAAACCCTTTCAAAACCAAGAGCTCTGGTACATGTTTAGTCTTTGCTTCCAACCATGGGTTTTCAACCTCGCCATCAAATTCCACGGTTCGAGAGTCTCCACCTTCTTTCTTCAAAGCACCAACTAGGAGAGCATAATTGTCATTCTGAGTGTAATGTGCACTGTCCCAAAGTATTACATTGTCTTCTGCATGCTTGTGGTATTATTTATTCTGAAATTCTTAGTTCTAGTCTCCTTTAAAACTCTGGAGGAGTTTCTGCATTTATGTTTTGCTTCACTCATGGAGGCTAGCGAGATACCACTCTAGTATGTTCAAGCTATGTGCAATGTAATCTTGTCTTGATTTTCAGTAGTATATTATTTACTTTTAGGTATTTGTGATTGGTCACTTGAAAGAAGGATTGCTCCGTGCATTGTCCTCATAGCATTGTTTCAATACTTGCTAGACTCTTTTCGTAGTACATGCTTATATACATCTAATGAAGCAAAAGAGTTTGTCAAAGTTTTCTTTGTCGCGTCCAGTTCATTGAACTGAATTGCTTGAGGACAAGCAATATGCTAAGCTTGGGGGAGTTGATACGTCTCAAACGTATCTACTTTTCCAAACACTTTTGCTATTGTTTTGACCTCATTCTTGCATGATTTGAACTAAACTAACCCGGACTGACGCTGTTTTCAGCAGAGCTACCTGTATGGTTTTATTGTGTGCAGGAAAACGGATTTTTAGGTATCTCAGAAAATTCCAAGAAAAATCACAGAAAATCCACGCACCCGAAGGGCCATTGTGCCAGAAGTGGGGCCAAAGGGCAGCCAGGGGGGCCCCAGGCGCCCTGCTGGCGCGGCCCCACCCCTGTCCGCGCCGGGAGGCCGCCTGGGAGGGTCCTCCCCCCTCTGGTGCCCTACTTTGACTCGTATTTATTCTCGTGACGAGAAAACCCCAGAACATAAGTCGTTTTCCCAGTTTCCGTCGCGGAGCCGTCGCCACCCTCTGTTCTTCTTCGGGAGGGCTAATCTGGAGGCTGATTTGGCCTCCGGAGAGGGGAGATCGTCGCCATCGTCATCATCATCACCACTCCATCCTCCCTCCATGACTTCTCCTTCCACGTGTGAGTAATTCCCTGCTGTAGGCAAAGGGGATGGTAGGGATTGGATGAGTTAGATCATGTAATAGTTTATCAGATTGTTGGGGGCATGTTGCCTATCATCTACTTTGGTGTTTATCATCTTTGCTTCAACTTGTTGCTCTTAATGCTTGTCACTTAGGGCCCGAGTGCCATGATTTCAGATCTGAACCATATGTGTTTGCATGAATATATTTGTGTTCTTGATCCTATCTGAGTTGTTTGCACCTATTACGGTCCGGAACCGGCGATCCCAAAGGTGACAGGTTGGGGCACCAAAGGGGATGGTCCATAATTTGAGGATTCCATGTATCCATTGAGTTTATTGCTTTGTTCCGGTGCTCTTTGACAGGAGCACCTTAATCTCCATAAGTTCCTTTTGGCCCCGTTCATAGCGGGATGGTAGGACAAAAGATGTTGTGCAAGTTCTTATTGCAAGCACGTACAACTACTTGTGGGATACATGCCTAATGTTTGATATTTGCCTAGATGATCATTACTTTTCTGTGTGCCTTGCCCAAAGTTAGATTCATGATGTATCTCATCCATGCAGCGCCCAACCATCCATCTCCCTAGCCTACAGTGTTTCAATCCTGCTGGTTATTAGTTGTTACTTTTGCTGTCACCATCATCACTATCATATCACCGTTACCACTTATCTTTTGTTGCAAGTAAGTATATTTCAGGTGCGGTTGAATTGACAACTCAACTGTCAAAGCTTATAAATACTCTTTGGCTCCCCATGTGTCGAATCTATAAATTGGGTTATTCTTACCCGCGAAGACTATCTCGATCCCTTACGGTTGAGGGTTATCACAAGTCTCTTCGAATTATTGGTTTGGTATGGCCTACGAGATCTATAGTTCTTGCAATGAGAGAAGTGCTTGGCTTTGGGTTCAATCTTGCGGTGTCCTTTCCCAATGATAGTAGGGGCAGCAAGGCACGTACTGTATTGTTTCCATCGAGGATAAAAAGATGGGGTTTATATCATATTGCTTGAGTTTATCCCTCTACATCATGTCATCTTGCTTAAGGCGTTACTATGTTCTTATGAACTCAATACACTAGATGTATGCTGGATAGCGGTCGATGTGCGGAGTAATAGTAGTAGATGCAGAATCGTTTTGGTCTACTTGTCTCGGACGTGATGCCTATATACAATGATCATGCCTAGATAGTCTCATAATTATTCACTTTTCTATCAATTGCTCGAGAGTAATTTGTTTACCCGCCGTAGAATATCGCTATCATGAGAGAAGCCACTAGAGAAAACTATGGCCCCCGGGTCTATTCTCAACATATCAATCTACATCTACTTTACTTTTACCGCTTTTATTTGATGTTCTTATAAACTAAAAATACCAAAAATATAAACTATCATCTCTATCAGATCTCACTTTCGTAAGTGACCGTAAAGGGA
The DNA here is from genome assembly GCA_902687465.1 of Secale cereale. Lineage (NCBI taxonomy): Eukaryota > Viridiplantae > Streptophyta > Magnoliopsida > Poales > Poaceae > Secale > Secale cereale. The sequence continues at coordinate 391,050,860 of LR738713.1, read as the reverse complement.
TTGACAACCCCTTATTGCGTTGGCTGCGAAGTTCTTATTTGTTTGTGCAGGTGAGAGGGACTCGCGCGTGGTCTCCTACTGGATTGATACCTTGGTTCTCAAAAATTGAGGGAAATACTTACGCTACTGTGCTAGATCTCCCTTTCCTCTTCGAGGGAATACAACGCAAGCTTAAGAGGTAGCAAGAAGAATTTCTGGCGCCGTTGCCGGGGAGGCTTACGCAAAAGTCATATACCAAGTACCTATCACAAACCCTTATCCTTCGCATTACATTTATTTTCCTCTCGTTTTCCTCTCCCCCACTTCACCCTTGCCGGTTTATTTGCCCTTCTTCCGCCGTGTGTTTATCGTTCGCTTGCTTCTTGCTTGCTCGTGTGTTGCTTGCTTGCTTGTCACTATGGCTTTACCTATTAGTGTTGACCCTCACCTCAAGAGGCTGGAGGAGATTGGAAATAATGTTAGACATTTTATGAATATACAATTTGAGCATGATGACTTTTTCAGAAGTGAGCTTAAAGAACAGAAAAAGTTTATGGAGTATATGAACAAAGACCTTGATGATATGTGTAAAGAATTTTATGGCTTGAAATCTCAGTTTGCTCATCTTGAGAACTCAATTGCCCAAATTTCGGATAAACAGTCCACCTTGATCAATAAGATGGCTGCTAAATTGGAAGAGCATGAAAATAAAGATGAAGATCTGAAAGTTATCGATGTGTCTCCTATTAGATCCTTGTTTTCTAGTATTAATCTTGATGAAGATAGGATTGGAGATAATTCTGCTTTAAGGTGTCCCAATGATTCAAAGTTTTTCTATCCTGATGCTAAAATTGCTAAAAGTGGGAGTGAAGAGATTAAAACTTTGCATAGTGATGAACCCACTACTTTGGATTTCAAGGGATTCAATTATGATAATTGCTCTTTGATTGATTGTATTTCCTTGTTGCAATCCGTGCTAAATTCTCCGCATGCTTATAGTCAAAATAAAGCTTTCACCAAACACATAGTTGATGCTTTGATGCGATCTTATGAAGAAAAACTTGAGTTGGAAGTTTCTATACCTAGAAAGCTTTATGATGAGTGGGAACCTACTATAAAAATAAAAATAAAATATCATGAATGCTATGCTTTGTGTGATTTGGGTGCTAGTGTCTCCACTATCCCAAAAACTTAGTGTGATTTGCTAGGGTTCCATGAGCTTGATGATTGTTCTTTAAATTTGCATCTTACAGATTCCACTATTAAGAAACCTATGGGATGAATTAATGATGTTCTTATTGTTGCCAATAGGAATTATGTGTCCATAGATTTCATTGTTCTTGATATAGATTGCAATCCTTCATGTCCTATTATTCTTGGTAGACCTTTCCTTAGAACGATTGGTGCAATTATTGATATGAAGGAATATTAGATTCCAATTTCCATTAAGGAAAGGCATGGAACACTTTCCTAGAAAGAAAGTCAAATTACCATATGAATCTATCATGAGAGCCACTTATGGATTGCCTTCCATAGATGGCAATACCTAGATCTATCTTGTATCGTGCCTAGCTAGGGGTGTAAAACAATAGCGCTTGTTGGGAGGGAACCCAACTTTATGTTTTTTTGTTTTTGTTGCTGTTAGGGAATAAATATTGCATCTAGCCTCTGATTAGATGTGTTTTCATGTTTTGTTTAGTGTTTGTGTCAAGTAGAACCTTTGGGAAGACTTGTGTGAAGTTTATGTGATCTTGCTGTGAAAAACAGAATCATTAGCGCTTGCTAAAGTAGTCTTCGGATTTTACTGGAGCGTGCTTTTTAGTTGATTATTTTTGCAGATGATTGGTAGACAAATTCCGAAAATTTACCAATTTAGTTTGAATTTTATGGAGTTCCAGAAGTAGGCGAAACCTGCAGATTACTACAAACTGTTCTGTTTTTGACAGATTCTGTTTTTCGTGTGTTGTTTGCTTATTTCAATGCATCTATGAGTAGTATTGGAGGATATGAACCATAGAGAAGTTGGAATACAGTAGGTTTAACACCAATATAAACAAATAATGAATTCATTGCTGCACCTTTGAGTAGTGGTTTGCTTTCTTATACTAACGGAGCTCACGAGAATTTTTGTCTAAGTTTTTTGTTGTGAAGTTTTCAAGTTTTGAGTATTGCTTTGATGGACTATGGAACAAGGAGTAGAAAAGGCCTAAGCTTGGGGATGCCCATGGCACCCCAAGTAAATTCAAGATAATCAAAAGCCTAAGCTTGAGGATGCCCCAGGAAGGCATCCCCTCTTTCGTCTTCATCCATCGGTAACTATACTTGCAGCTATATTTTTATTCGCAACATGATATGTGTTTTGCTTGGAGCGTCGTGTATAATATGAGTCTTTGCTTGTTAGTTTGCCACAATCATAGTTGCTGGACACACCTATTTGAGAGAGTTAAATATGACCTAGAAATTATAAGAACACTCTATGTGCTTCACTTATATCTTTTGAGTTGAATAGTTTTTGCTCTAGTGCTTCACTTATATCTTTTAGAGCATGGTGGTGCTAATATTTTGGAGAAATCGTTGAACTCTCATGATTCACTTATATCTATTTGAGAGTCTATTAAAACAGAATGGGAATGTGTTTAGGCTAAAGAAAGTAGTCTTCACATGATAGACATCCAATGTCAATGTAGTAAAAACTTTCACACTAAGTGCATTGAATATGATGAGATGTTGGATGCTTGATAATTATTTTGAGACATGAGGATAGTGATATTAGAGTCATGCTAGTGGAGTCATTATGAAATTGAGAAATACTTGTGTTAAGGTTAGTGATTCCCGTATCATGCACGTATGGTGAACCGCTATGTGAGAAAGTTAGAGCATGAGGTATTTGTAGAGTGCCAACCTTTGTGTGGAGGTTGGGGGCGCGCGATGGTTAACTCCTACCAACCTCCCCCCTAGGAGCATGCATTGATTGCTTTGTTTTGATGACTCCTAGATTTTTTCAATAAGTATATGAGTTCTTATGACTAATGTTGAGTCCATGGATTATACGCACTCTCACCCTTCCACCATTGCTAGCCTCTCTTGTACCGCGCAACTTTCGCCGGTACCATAAACCCACTATATATCCTTCCTCAAAACAGCCACCATATTGTTCCTCAAAACAACCACCATACCTACCTATCATGGCGTTTCCATAGCCATTCCGAGATATATTGCCATGCAACCTTCAACCGTTCCGTTCATATGACACGCATCATATTGTCATATTGCCATTGTAGAGAGTCTCATGTTTAGTCACTTTCATATACTAGTGGGAATTTGCATTATAGAACTTGTCTTGTATATTCCAACGATGGGCTTCCTCAAATGCCCTAGGTCTTCGTGAGCAAGCAAGTTGGATGCACACCCACTAGTTTCTTTTGTTGAGCTTTCATTCATATTTAGCTCTAGTGCATCCGTTGCATGGCAATCCCTACTCACTCACATTGATATCTATTGATGGGCATCTCCATAGCCCGTTGATACGCCTAGTCGATGTGAGACTATCTCCCTTCTTTTTGTCTTCTCCACAACCACCTCTATTCCACTGTAATGCCCCATATGTAACACTTTCCAATAATGGCAATAAAGCCTCCTCATTTGATCCTTGTCATTGTCCTTGGGGGTTCTTGTCATTTATTTCTTTGCATTGCCATATCATTTATTATTTTTGCATCATTGCATTGCTCATCATCATATCATCACGGCATACTAGTTTACTTTATTGTTGAATGAGAGTGAGGCCTTTTGTATGTTGTGTGTGTGGGTTCTAGCTAAGCCTAGCTAAACCCTACCCCCCCCTTCTTCCCTCTTCTTCTTCTTCTTCTTTCTTTTCTTTTCTGGCCTCTTCTTTGCTCCATTGTGCAAGCAACCTAGCCAAGTGCTTTAATGTTCTGTCTTCTCCTATAAATCTTGCACCATGTGAACAACCTCTCCACCAAATATCACCCTATTTGAAAACGATTTTGTTGGGTTTTAAAATACCAAGAGTTTGAACCATATTCAAACTCCTTTTATTTTTCTGCCTCTAAAAATGTCCAAGTCAATTTTATTAAATAGGGCTTAAATCACTGAGCATGGGGGTATTTTTCTTTTCCCCTAACTCTTCTTCTTTAATTATGTGCTTTTTCTTTTTCTTTTCTGCTTGAAGAAATAAAGAAAAAGGAGGAAAAGCAGTAGCCAGCACAGTGGCCTGGGCTTCCTCTCCATCTCTCCCCCAGGCCCATTTCCTTTTCCCTCACAGCGCAGGCCCAGCTCCTCCCGCAGGCCCAGCCAACAGGCTGCACCGTCGCGCCGTGGCTTTTCCCCCCTTGGCCCCACCTGTTTGTCTCAAAGGGTCTCGTCGCTGTCTTCCTCTGTCAGCAAAACAGAGCGGCGCGCACGCTCACCGTCGTGCCGTGGTCTCACGGACGTCGAGGTCTCGTGCCCCGAGCCCCCCATTGAAAACCAAATATTATCCTCCCCTTCTCTCTAGGTTTCCTCTTCCCCCTCTCGCCGTCTGGAGAGCCGAGATCCTCCAGATCCACCGTTCCCATCGACACCCGAGCGCATCTGAGAGCAGCCCCTCGTCGACGTCAGCCTCGCCAAAGATGTCCTTCTTCTTCCACAACGTCGACTCCATCGACTGCGTCGCCTACGCGGACCCGATCGCCTCCACGACGAGCTCTTCTTCCTCTTCTTCCTCTCCGGTGGCCATAGGTGTTCGAGATGCGCCGCCGTCGACTCTGTCCATGACTGGGCCAGCCGAGCACATCGCCGTGCTCGTGGTGAGCTCCTCTCTCTCCCCGTACCTTTTCCCCTTCCCGCGCGCCCTCTAGGCCCTAGTTCACCGAGCGCCCGAGCGCATCGCCGTCGGACCTCGTCGTCGGCGAGTGTTCCGACCCCTCTAGTGCTTCGCTTGCTGTCTGTTCGCTCCGCCTCGTCGTGTAGGAGCTGCCTATGCAGTCGCCGTGCCGCCTAGCCCTCTGCATCGCCTCGCCGTTGCTCCGCCGCCACCGTTCTGCCGTTGCTCGTTGCCGGCGCTATAGTGCTCTGTAGGTGCTGCTAGCGAGTTGGTTGGGTGCGGAACTCCTCTAGGAGCATCCCGCACCACTCCGCCGTCTTGTTTGGTCGCCGGAGCGGCTCCAACGAGCAGCTCCGACGAGGCCAGCGCTTCCCCTGTTTCTGCTTCGGCTGTTTAGTCTTCAGATGTGCTACCTGTTCTCTGTCGAGAAACTTTCAGTAGCGCAGTGGTTTGTCTCCGTCAGTTAACGCAGGGAGTCGCGTGTTCGATTCCTCGCAGGGGCAGGTGGTTTCGCCCCCTTTTTATTTTTCTTCTATGGCTGACAGGCAGGCCCCACCTGGCAGCCACTCAGCAGCTTCCCAGCCCCCGTGCGCACCCGCTGTTGCCAGCTCAGCCCCGCCGGGCCCCCTTGTCAGTGGCTTGGGCTAGCTGAGCCTGGGTCACTTTGGACCCTGGCGCCTGTTTTGTTTTGTTTTCTTTTTCTGTTTTCTTTTTATTTTCTATTTTTCTTGTTTATTTAATATCTGCATAAATATGTTTATGATGAATTTGAGTTATATATGAAAAGTGCTTAGAATATAATGTAGATTATGAAAATGCTGTTTGTTGCCATGTTTAAAAACATTTAAAATGATGTTTGAATTTAAACTTGTTTTAAATATGCTTAAACTTGTAAAAATCATAACTAAATATCTACAACTCCAAATTTAATAAACTTTATATGCATTTGGGGTAGAAAAATGTGTAGAATATTTTGGAGCTGTTGTTTAGCATGTTTCGCAACTTTATCACATAAGTTTTTCAGATCTGTCCCAAATGCAAATAATTTAATATGGGAGTTTCTGGATATTGTTGTTATTTAATTCCAGCCCATTTAAATGTGCTAGCATGTTGTTGTATTGTTTGTTGCACCCTTGCCATGTTAACCAACTCCTAAAAACTTGTTGGATGCTTGTTTGAACAAACTACATAAACTTGGTAGAAGTTCTTTTGTTTGTTTTCCTTTCATGTGAGTGATCTTGTTTGAACATGATGATATTGCACTCTTGTGACCCCTAGGCCATGCATCATTTCTTTCCATGTTCATATGCTTCATGTTCATGCATCATGTGGTTGAGCACTGCATGTTGATTGATTTTGTTCCGTTGTTGCATTGTTGTGTTTGGTTAGAGCCTGGTGATGATACGGAGTACGAGGTTTCTACCGAGGTTGAGTGTGAGGAGCAAGGTTACGATCCCTCCGTGGAATCAACATGCAAGATGACCTTACCCAGATATCACTACTATCTTTGCCTATGCTAGATGTCTCACTCTTTAGCTTATTGCCTCGATGCCTATGTCTGTTTGTCAGCCTCCTATTGTTGCCATGAAACTCTCTAACCACCCAACCTAGCAAACCTTTGATTGGCTACGTAAGCTTCGCTCAGCCCCTCTTATAGCGTTGTTAGTTGCAGGAGAAGATTTGAAGATTCTTGCTTCATGTTGAAGTTATTGTTGTGATATCACAATATATAATCTGTTAAACTAAATCATCTATATATTTGGCAATGGGTGGAAGGCTAAGCCTTTGCTTGGTGTTTTGTTCCACTCATGCCACCCTAGGAACTGTTTAAACCGGTGTTATGTTCCTTGATTTTGCGTCCCTAACACGGTTGGGGTTTATGGGCCCCCACTTGATAACTCGCTTAGTGCTAAAGCTTTTCCAGCAAGGCCCAACATTGGTTTTCTTTTGCCTAATAACTAAAACTTGCATAAGGCCGTTGCAAACCCGAGTTCTTGATTAACAACCCTGGGCCAGTGCTCCACATGAGTGTTGGTCCAAACTGGGCGTGCTGCGGGGCCACCTCGGGGAAACTCAAGGGATGGTAAAAACCTGTAGCTTGTCCCATCCGGTCGTGGCTTGAGACGAGATACGCATGGATACTATCAGGGTGTCGGCACGCCGGGAGGTCTTACTGGATTAGTTTTACCTTTGTCGGAATATCTTGAGCACGGGATTTCGAGAATACTCGGGTCTTCCCACCTTGGAGTTGCGACTCCGCAGATCGTGAGCTTGTGATGGGCTAAGTTGGGACACCTCTACAGGGTTTGATCTTTCAAAAGCCGTCCCCGCGGTTATGTGGAAGATGGGAATTTGTTAATATCCGGTTGTAGAAAACTTGACACTATGCTCATAATACACTACCAGCGTGAGTAACCGTGACAGTCGCTTTCCAAAGGGGTTCGGGAAGTGAACACGGTGGGGTTATGTTTGACGTGCTTAGTTAGGATCACTTCGTGATCACTTTGATGACCGTTGGCACTTTCTCTTCTCGCTCTAATCACGTAAGCTAGTGCTAGTGCTGCTACAACCTTGTTTTCAGCCTTGTTCCACACCCAAGGCTTTGATAGTATTGCTACCCGGGAACGGGATTGCTGAGTCCTCCATGGCTCACAAATTCTACACAACACCAGATGCAGGTACCGTTGAGAACTACACAGCTGGTGGTTCAGAGTTGTATTGGGAGTTCGATGAAGAACGTGGGCGATACTACATGTCTTACCCAGAGGATCAGTAGGGATCTTACTAGGATGAGCGGGACCTTGTGTTGCTTTATTTATGGTATCTTTCATTTGGATCTTCGTCCGTAGTCGGACTCTGATGTTATTGGATGATGTATGTTAATGTATTACATTGTGTGATGTGGCGAGTGTAAGCCAACTACTCTTTTACTTTTCCATCCCCTCTTTTACATGAGTTGTGCAAAGATACCATACTTGAGATCATTCTAGTATGAGATTATGCATTTAAGTCGTGCCTCGACACGTAGGAGGTATAGTCTCATACTGGGCATTACAAGTTGGTAATCAGAGCCTTCTCCGACCTAGGAGCCCCCCTGATTGATCGAATCGTTGACGGTTGAGTCTAGGCACACACATGAAAATGTTTTGAGTCCTATATATATATCGGAGAGTAGGATATCTTTTTACTCCTCATCCCTTTATCACTCTGGTGAGGACTCCTGACGATTGCTCTATCTCTTCTACTCTAAAAAATTCACTAATTTTTTTTAGGATCACGAGAGTATTGTTTGGATTGTTCCGATGTCTTTGTGACGAGAACATTGTTCTTGATGCCTCCTGTCATTTAGGGTTGTGGCAGTGTCCCGGGGAGTTGAGCTCCGAGGTGTTGTCGTCAGAAATCTATCGCAGCGATTTTAGAATACTTAAGACGGCCGACATCGAAAACTCTTCTATGCGGTTAGTGGTAAGATAACCCCGACATCACCCAGTACTGTGGAGGTAGTTCGGGAATATTGCCACACCTTGTATAGCAGATGCATTTTGAAGGTCCGAGGTAAACGGTTTCCGAAAATAACTGGTTATGTGTTGAAGGATGGATACAGCTGGATGTAGGATTAGAGTTGAGTGTGTGGTGCTTCCCCTGTATCCCCAACACCCGATTGCATAACCAGAAATTTTCGGAACAATTATGCAAGCGACCAACTAGAACACCCAGATGCTTATGCAAACGATGCAGAACATTCAAGCCAACCAAGCAAATCAAGGCGGTAAAGGGAACCAAGGCCAAGGCAATCTGTTCAATCAACCTCACTTTGCAACCCCCAACCAATTCCTGGCAAACCAACCGAAGTCTTTCAGTTACTGTGTGGATCCGCTAGATGCTGAAGACTGGATAACAGACATCAAAAAGCACTTTGAATGCAGTAACGTGAGACCTGAGGATTATGTCAAGTTTGTCGCCTTCGAACTCAAGGACCAAGCTGCTAATTGGTGGCAACAGTATAAAGATTCCAAAGGTGGTCGTGAGATCTCGTGGACTGACTTCTGCAAGGATTTCCGCTCTCACCACATTCCAACTAGTGTCATCGAAGGCATGCGTGAGAAATTCCGCAAGCTGAAGCAAGGCACCATGTCCGTCTATCAATACAATGTCAAATTCCAGAATCTCGCTCGCTATGCCAAGCAAGACATCCCAGATGTCAAGAGCAAGATTTATCAGTTCCATGGTGGTCTGAAGGATGAACTCCAACTAGCTCTCACCTTGTTCAAGCCGGATGAATTTAATCAAATCTATAATATGGCTCTTAAGCAAGAGGCAGCCCAGCTCAAGATTGAAGCTTCCAAAAAGAGGATCAGAGATGATGTTCACTCCTCCTCTTCTTCCCAAGTGGTTGCCAAGCAGCAGAAGTTCTGGCTTCCGCCTCCTCCAGTGCTCCGTCCTCCAAACAACAACAAACACTTAGGTGGTCGTGGTTTCTCCCACCCACCCAACCCAAGCAATCAGTCCAAGACTCAGTTTCAAGCTTCAAGATCGAGTAGTCCTTATCACCGTCCTCTCTCAGAAGTGGTTTGCAACAAGTGCACTCAGAAGGGTAACTATGCTAACAAGTGTCCCTACCCAAGGCGCCTTCCGCCTCCTCCACCTGTCAGCACTGCTATTGTCAAGCACAATCCCAAGGTTGCAAGAGTGAATCTGATGAATGCAGCTCAAGTAGAGAATTCTTCAGATGTGATACTTGGTAACCTTCCAGTCAACCTTAAACCTGCTAAAGTTTTGTTTGATTCTGGTGCATCACATTCTTTCATGTCATATCCATTTGCATCCAAGCACAATGTGGGCACAGTGGATTTACCAAGGGAGTTATCAATTACTTCTCCGGGAAAGCAAATGAATTCTAGCTTGTATGCTCCGGATATATCTATTCACATGGGTGACTACAGCTTTCGGGTTTCTCTGGTTATTCTCGGTAACTCCGACATTGATCTTATTCTTGGGATGGATTGGCTTTCCAAGCATGATGCAAACATTGATTGTGCCAATAAGGAAGTCAAGCTTACTCATCCTGACGAAGACGTGATTATCTTCGCCTCTCGAGATAACACAATCAGGCTATTCTCTCTCAATGACAAGGCCGAGATTAATGCCATCTCTCAGATTCCGGTGGTCAATGAGTATGAAGATGTTTTCCCTGAAGAGCTTCCATGCATGCCTCCGCATCGTCAAGTTGAATTCATCATTGAACTCGAGCCCGGTACTGACCCAGCATGTCGGCGTCCGTACAAGCTTTCCCCTGATGAGTTGAAGGAGCTGAAGAAACGACTCGATGAGCAAGAGCGTATGAGTCTAATCAGGCCTAGCACTTCTCCTTGGGGTTGTGGTGTTCTATTTGTCAAGAAGAAGGATGGCACCTTTGCGTTGATTACCGTCCATTGAACAAGAAGACAATAAAGAACAAGTATCCGCTCCCCAATATCAATGAATTGTTTGAGCAGCTCAAAGGAGCAAAGGTGTTCTCAAAGCTCGATCTCGGGATGGGTTATCACCAGATCCGTATCCTTGAAGAAGATATTCCCAAGACCACATTCAGAATGAGTTTTGGCTCTTATGAATACACGGTCATGTCTTTTGGCCTCGCAAATGCTCCACCCACCTTCTCAAGGATGATGCACTTCATATTCAACCCCTACGCCAATGAATTTGTTCTTGTCTATCTGGATGACATCATGGTATTCTCCAAGAATGAAGAAGACCATGCCAAGCACCTCCGTTTGGTCCTGGACAGGATCCGTGAACACAAGTTCCATGAGAAGTTCTCCAAATGTGAATTCTAGCTGGATAAGGTCTTATATCTTGGCCATATCATCTCTGCCGAGGGTATTTCTGTCAACCCCGAGAAAGTTGAAGCTATTGTCAACTGGGAACCCCCGCAGAATGTCAAGCAACTCCGAAGCTTCCTTGGTCTCGCTAGCTATTGCAGAAGGTTCGTTGAGAACTTCTCCAGGATTGCCAAGCCTCTTTCCAACCTGTTGCAGAAGAATGTCAAGTACTCCTGGACTCCTGATTGTGATGTGGCATTCAAAACACTCAAAGAGAAGCTCATTTCTGCTCCGGTTCTTACTCCTCCGGATGAGTCCAAGACCTATGAAGTCTTTTGTGATGCTTCTTTGCAAGGACTTGGTGGTGTTCTCATGTAATACAAGAAGATTGTGGCATACACTTCTCGTCAGTTGAAGCCAAATGAGAGGAATTACCCCACACATGATGTGGAGCTAACAACAGTTGTACATGCCTTGATCACATGGAGACACCTTCTGTTGGGCAGAAAAGTGGACATCTTCATCGATCACAAGAGCTTGAAGTACATCTTCACACAGCCAAACCTGAACCTTCGCCAGACTCATTGGGTTGAGATGATCCAAGAGTATGATCCAAGCATTGAGTACACACCTGGCAAGGCCAATGTATTGCAGATGCCTTGAGCAGAAAGGCATATTGCAACAGTCTCCTTCTCAAACCGTTCCAGCCTGAGCTTTGTGAATCATTCAGGAAGCTCAACCTCCAAGTTGTTCCACAAGGCTTTCTTGCAAACCTTCAAGTTGCTCCTACCTTGGAAGATCAAATCCGTGACGCCCAACTAAGTGATGCTATGGTGCAGAAAGTGAAACTTGGTATTGCTAAGGGTACTCCCAAGTACAAGTGCTATCGTGTTGATGAGAAAGACACCTTGTTCTTTGAGGACAGAATTGTAGTTCCCAAGGGTGATCTCAGGAAGCTCATAATGAACGAAGCACATGACTCCCTCCTCTCGATTCATCCCGGAAGTTCCAAGATGTACCAAGACCTCAAGCAATCGTACTGGTGGACTCGAATGAAAAGGGAGTTTGCCCAATTCGTGAATGAATGTGATGTCTGCAGAAGAGTGAAGGCAGAGCATCAACGTCCAACCGGTCTCCTCCAACCTCTACCTATTCTCGAGTGGAAATTCGATCACATTGAGATGGATTTCGTCACTGGGTTTCCTAAGTCCAAGAAGGGGAATGATGCTATCTTTGTAGTGATTGACATTCTAACTAAAGTAGCTCACTTCCTTCCCGTCAAAGAATCCATCAACGCAGCTTAGTTGGCAGAGTTGTACACTTCCAGAATTGTTTCGTTCCATGGCATTCCTCAAGCCATCTCCTCAGACCATGGAAGTTTCTTCACATCCAAGTTCTGGGACTCCTTTCAGTCAGCTATGGGCACTAAGATTCGTTTCAGCACTGCGTTTCACCCTTAGACTAGTGGTCAAGTCGAAAGAGTGAACCAGATCCTCGAAGACATGCTGAGAGCTTGTGTCATCTCTTTCGGTATGAAGTGGGAAGATTGTCTCCCGTTTGCCGAGTTCTCTTACAACAACAGCTTCCAAGCAAGTGCCGGCAAACCTCCTTTTGAAATCCTCTATGGTAGAAAGTGTCGTACCCCGCTCAACTGGTCCGAGACTGGTGAACGTCAACTTCTTGGCAATGATTTCATCTCAGAAGCTGAAGAAATGTGCAATGTCATACGTGAGAATCTCAAAGCCGCTTAGTCGCGTCAAAAGAGTTACTATGACGGCAAGCATCGTGATTTGGCTTTCGACATTGGAGATCATGTCTATCTCCGTGTTTCTCCTATGAAAGGAACCCAAAGAATCGGTATCAAAGGAAAGCTTGCTCCCAGATACGTGGTCCCTTTCAAGATTCTTGGCAAAAGAGGCGATCTGGCCTATCAACTTGAGCTTCCCTCCAACTTTGCAAATGTTCATGATGTGTTTCACATGTCTCAACTCCGCAAGTGCTTCAAGACACCTGAACGCACCATTCCGTTCGAGGAGATTGATCTTCAACAAGACCTGTCTTATCGTAAGCACCCTGTTGCTATTCTTGAAGAAACTGACCGCAAAACCTGCAACAAGTCCATCAAGTTCTTGAAAGTTAAGTGGTCACACCATACCGACCGAGAAGCTACGTGAGAACGAGAAGATCACCTTCATTCCGAGTATCCTTCCTTCTTCCAGTCCTAGTGTCAGGACCCCGATCCTAAGTCACACAGGTCTAGCCTGTAACACATCATATCACTTTGCGGCCTCATGCACGGTATCCCCACGGGTGCCACCTTACCTGGCCCGGGACCGTTTGCGCACTTTGGCACACGTATATGATAGTGTCGCTAGCATCCATATGAGAGAGAACCCGGGCCGACATGACTAGTTATAAACCAAAAGTGGCACTAAATTACAGAGACAGGCATACATGACCCAGCAACGAATGTGTCGGTCATCAACGTACGAACCCAAGTCGTAGCAAGCTACAAGGACTTAAAGGAACAACGTGTGACATTTCCCCTAAGGGACAGACACAGGAACGAAGAAGGACACATGTCGGCCAGCCTAAGTGTTCCGGAGCAGTAGCAAGCTACCAAGGCTTAGTGGAAGCACTAGGAGGCATTTCCCTATAAGATAGGCTACCAAGGGTAAACAACTAGGTGTCGGATCCCACACATAGCAATACACATTACACGTACGCATAACATGCAAGTATGTGCTGTACAACATGGCATCACAACATAACTCAACAACTCATATAGATAAAAGGCCCAGAAGAGCCATCAAAACATTTATTACAAACAGAGGTCACATGACCCAACACTCAGAGCATACAGGCAACGGAAGCATAACATGTCTGAGTACAGACAACTACAAATGAAAAAGGCTGAGAAGCCTGACTATCTACAAAACCCTCCCAAGGGTACAAGATCGTAGCTGAGGTAACAAGCTAAACGTCGAAGTCCATGCGGAACCACTAGTGAGACTGAAGTCTCTCTGCAAAAACATAAATTAAGCAAACGTGAGTACAAAGGTACTCAGCAAGACTTACATCAGAACTAGCTACATATGCATCAGTATCAACAAAAGGAAGTGGTGGAGTTTGACTGCAGCAAGCCAGCTTTGACTCGGTGGCTATCCTGAACTACGACTGTAAGTAACTCTTTTGAGGTGGCGCACGAGTCCACATATTCACCAATCAATACACCACTATGGATCCGCTCCCGTCTCCCTACGAGAAGGCCATCCATAGCACTCATGCTTATCTTGCGTGTTTTAGAGTATCCACTTTCACTTGTCTATGAACTGTACAGGTAACCCAGAAGTCCATTTCCGCGGACACGGCTATTCGAATAGATCATATATAACCATGCAGGAGTGTACTTCTTCACACACGCTCTCGCCACTTACCGCCATGTACACGTCATGTATCTCGGCAACCTTCAAGCGGAAGCCTGGCGAGGGTGTCGGCCACGACCTGACTAACCACACAAGTCTCTCGTCCAGATTTATCGCCTATTTGGGTTCCATCCGTGGGGAGATCCGGCGGGTGTCGCTCACGGCCCCAAACTATGTGTACAGGGTTCCCGAGCCACCAAACGGGTGACCGGTACACCGTGCCACGTACCTGCCGCGTCACAGCCCACCTCGAGGGTCAGTGCTGCGCATGACCTCCAGTAACTATAAACACCAGAAACTAATTGCAACTCCTGGACAGAGATCATGTTGATTAATAAGTCGAGAGAGTCAATTAAGGATCCCAATGTGTGGTAGTAGCTGTTTCATGGATCACAAACACAGAACTCAGTTCCTGAGGACGGCTGCAATGAGACAACCCACCATGTACTCCTACATGGCCTCTCATCGCTACCTTTACCAAATCGTGTTCACACACTTAGCTCACACACATTAGGACATGTTCATCACCATTCCAATTCATCCCCGATGAATCAGACCTGACACAACTCTAAGCAATAGCAGGCATAACCAGAAAGCATAAATGAGTAGGCACAACATGGCTCACACAACTCCTACTCATACTAGTGGGTTTCAACTATTTACTGTGGCAATGACAGGTCATGCAGTGGAAAGGGGTTCAACTACCGCAGCAGGTAACAGTTGAAGCGTTGTTGTCCTAATGCAGTAAAAGAGAGCAAGAGCGAGAGAGTGGGATTGTATCAGAATGCTCAAAGGGGTTTTGCTTGCCTGGCACTTATGAAGATAGCACTGTGTCTTCATCAGTGTCATCGATCACATCGTCGGAACAGCGTCTACTAAGAGGGGACAAACACCGGCAAACAAGAGAGAACACAATCAATGCAATGCGGCAATATGATGCATGATCATGACATGGCAATATGCTGGTGATTGAGCTAATGTAACTAGCAGCCATATTAAATGAAGTTGGTTTGAACCAAAGGTTCAAATTCAAACTCCATATGTGATTATTTAAATGTCATTTAATTGATTTGACCTGATCAGCAGGTTTAACTTGATCAAACATGCGTGAAAATGCCATAAACAGATTCCTTGGATTTTTCTGATCAATTTTCATATATAAATTATTTTCATCTGATTTATAGATTATTTTCTGTGATTTTTAGAAGTTTTAGCTATTTTCTGTAATAAATAAATCATTTCTGATTTATTTTAAATTCCAGAAAATACTTTGTACGTCAGCATGACATCACTGTGATGTCAGCAGTCAACAGGGGCAGGTCCAGGTCAAACCTGACCAGTGGGGCCCACTGGTCAGTGACACTGCTAATTAACAGGGTTAATTAGCACTAGTTAATCCTAAACTATAATTAGAGAGGGCAGGGCCCACACGTCAGTGACTAACTAACTAACCAATTAATTAGTACTAATCTAGGTTAATTAACAGGGCGGGCCCGCAAGTCAGTGAGAGAGAGGGGGGAGTCAAACCGGGTAGTGAGGTCAACCCACGCCAGTCAACGGGTCAAACCCGCCGGCGTTTAGCCGCTGGCGAGGCCCGAGACGGCGGTTGTGCTCGGAAATCACCCTCCGACGACCAAAATGACCGCGGAGACTATCTACGTGAAGCCCGCGTTCCCGCGCATCCGTTGCAGCAAGTGACAGTTGCTGGGGTGGCCGGAGTTCGTCGGAAACGAGCTCGCGGCGGCGGCCGGCGATCAGGCATCGACGGAGTCGATGCTGTGGTGCACGAGGGGAGAAGATGGTGGTTGTTGCGGGCTCGTGGAGGTGCGCTGAGCGCGAGAGAGTGCTTGGACGCGTGCTTTGCTGGCTCTGTCCACGGCAGCATCATGACCGGCGGCGAGGAGCTCCGGTCACGGCGGGAACGGCACTACGGCAAGGGACAAGCAACAGGAGGGAGGGGAAAGATGGCGAGGCTCACTGGGAGGTCGGAGCGCAGCTCAGTGGGCTCGGGGACGACCTGGAAGCGGCGAATTTGTCGACGGCGTCCGGCGGTCGTACGGAGAATACGAGCTCGAGGACGAGGCCTCAGGGCGTCCGGGGTCCTGTGGTTCGGCGTAGAGGTGCACGACAGCGAGGCGGAGCTCGGGGGCTCGTCAGAGAGGCGAGGGGGAGGCTGTGGCCGCGGTGGCTTTGGACGGTGGCGACGACGCGTTCGGGTGCGTGCGAGGGAGAGAGCCAGGAGAGGGGAGGAGAGGAGTGGACGGGCCAGAGCGGTCGGGGGGGTTGCGTGGCGTCGTAGAGGAGTCCAGGCGAAGGGGAGGCAGCCAGGCAGGGTGGAGGTGGCCGGGGCGTGCCGGCGTGCTGCGGGCACACGCCCTCGTGCCCACTGGCACGAGGAAGAAGATGCCCTTGTCCCTGGGCTGGGCCAGGAACAGGAGCTGGGCTGGCTCTGCTGCAGGTAAGAAGCCCAGGTGAGGTTCCACTCTTTTTTTTCTAATTTAGTTTCTGTTTTCTAATTTCTGTAATTGTTTTGGCTTTATTAAAAATGCTAGGGCATTTTCAAAAATCATGAGACTGGTTGTGGCCACTGTTTGGATTATTTCCAACAGCCAACATTTCAGTTCATGAATATTTGGACATTTAACATAATATATAAAATTTAAATGCCCAAATGCAAATATGGTATGATTTAAACCAGTGCCCAAAATATTCCACAAAAATGTTCACTATTTTTGGTTTGGTCTCAAATCATTGCAAAAAATTATCAAACATTGATGAAGGCACTTTGGGTCATTGGAAATGATTTTATTTTTGACCCTAGTTGAATTCATTTGATGCTAGGGTTTGAACACCCCCAATTCAACTTTCTGGAAAACTTAGACATGATGCAATAGATAAGTGCTATCATAATGCAAGGTGAAATTGGGGATGTGACAACTCACCCCCACTAAACAAGAATCTCGTTCCGAGAATCAAGACATGAGGTAAGAAATCAGAGGGGACACAAGCTAACACAATCTTCCCGATCCAATTTCACTTCAAAGAATGTTGATTGCTTGCATCATGTTGATTTCGAGGTCTTTGTCCAACACGGTGACGACGAAAGAAACTCTACAAAATTGATCTTCTGAAAGATCGAGCAACTCAAGATCAACTCATGGAGTGAGACGTTGAACCATCTCTTGAGCCGAGACACGGAACACACATCCGGGGGGACGGAGTGAAACAAATGATGAAGGTTCACTTGATAGGCAATAAATCCACACTTAAAGAAGATAGTGATCGATGTCACCAGACGGGGTACCTTAGAGAAGGTGGCTCGTAGAGTTATTCCCTTAAGTGGCAAAAAGAATTACTTTTGATATAGAGATCATTGAAACTCTCTATACCAGCCGGAGGCAAATCACAATGGATCGTTTGACGGAGTTCGGAGAATGACATTCTCGGGCCAGAGTGGACGATGTGGACTACCTTGTTGAAGACAACACAAGGGATTATTTTGCTTATCATCGGGAATGGACGGAACCCATGGCAAGTCCACTTCTGAAGATAATCCTGAACAACAGTGGCTGAGAAAGGCAACCCATGGAAAATTGGCACATTGGCGGTGCAAGCTAGGAACAAAATGCAAATGCTGGGAATGATTCTGGTAACTGGGGTGAATCCCAACAGTAGAGAGAAAATCTACTCTTGAGGGGTTATAGCATAACCAAGAACACTTGGAGCAATCCCGGTTTGTGTCGAGGATAACACCTAGTGCTTGTGCGTGCTCTCAAGAACTTGAGCATTCCCATATTCATCAAGGTTTTCCAAATATCCGTGTCAAGGATCCTGGCAACACAACATGCGACCATGATGAATAGCGATGGACGATGCAAATGCAAAGGAAGATAACACTTCCTCAGATTTCACCTTAGTGTTGTCAAGGGGAAAAATCTGGATGATCGACCGAGAGACATTTAGCACTCCGCTTCTAATGTTCTCCTTGATGTGCGAGCGCAACCCATTTATTAAAATGGTTTGGTACCTAGAACGTCAAGTAAAAGGTCGGACTTCAGGAGCACAAATATCCATAAGGAACAACTAGGGGGTAAATCCTACGAAATCCTTATGGGGAGGTGGCCAATTTCTTCAATCAACATACCACAACAATAGGTCTTCCGGCTGGGTGTGTTGGCCACGACATCAACTTTACCGGTTATCGAGAGACCAATATTATAGTTCTTGGAAAATGCTCCAACCATCATATCTGCCTGAGATTCAGTTCTGGTTGGTGTCAGGATATTCCAGACGTCATGTCTGGAAACGAAAGTTTGCAACTCAAATCGACGAGATGGCGTTGCGAGATTCTCGGGGAGTGAACTACGATAGCAAGCTCCTAAACATGAGCTAGTTCTACTACGTGCCTGTGAACACGTTGTCTAAGACAAGCATGACCACGTAGTAGTCTTATGATAAAACACTATCGAGTTCTGGTTGGGAACCATCGTCTAGGATATCTAAGTCCTTACATAAGTCATATGATTAGCTCTTATGATGGAACTTCTTCTCCTCGAACAAATCAATCAGTGGCTTGGTGTGCTAGGAATACATATGGAATGGAGATGATCAGTCTATCAAACCATAGAATACTTCGCACATCCGTGACTGCTTTGGGATGATTCCAGAGGAAGTAAAACAAGCGTTCCCAAATTCACGGCGGCAACTTACATCAAGTACTCATGAACAGGGGAAGCCACTTCTTACATCAAGACATCTACTTCATGAGCTAACACGAAGATGATGCTTACAAAAGTTTCCAAATTTAGCTTTAATGTTCAACATGAATCATGGAGAGATAAGGATGTTTGTTGATGGGATGAACAATAACTCATCCAGGTTTCCATATAGATGGAATTCCATGACAATGTGAACAAAGTGATAGCATTGGTCAGACCAAAAGATGTAACGGTGTATGCTCGAGGGATCAACCATGAGTAAGACAACGTTACGAACATCATTGGTTCTGATTTAATTTGATGATAACCCACACTCAAATCAAAGTTTTGACAAGACAATGGATCAAACAACTGATCACGAGGATCAATCCATGAAGATACCATCTTTCTCCAACAAACACACAAACACCAGGATATCCCTTTTGCAATGAACTATGTTAGATCAAGCTTTTATCTTCCAACTCTCCAAGTTGTTGTTTAGCTTAACCAACTAGTTCAGGGTATCCAACACAGATTCTCGAAGAAGTGGTGCTTTATAAGAAAACCAACTTGATCACGAACTCAACATAGCGGTCAGGGAACAACCTGGTAATACTTTCGAGAAGATATTCGGAAAATCATGAACCGCCGATATGTTAAGAAGCTCGAGAACAATCTTGCCTTTTAGGGCAAGACGATATGATCAAAAGAGCGAGAGATTGACACAATCCTAACTCATTGATCGAAGAGTGCACCAGGAATAAGGACTAGGTAGCACGATCATTCTTAGAATGATGATTCAGTAACCAGCATTCTAAGAATGAGAATATCGTCCATTAACTACCAAGCAACGGAGTTGCTTGGAGTATTGATTTCACACATCACGATTCACTTGTCAGTATTCGGTTACAAGAACACGGAGACCGGGGAGTAAACGATGATGGTGGGAAGTATCACTGAATCAAGAGTTCATAGGAGGTGGTGCAATTCCCATGACATTCTTGACATAAGGATGGTAATACTCCAGGATAGAACAGATTAGAAGCTGGATTAGCATTCTCCATCTACGAAATACAACTTCTTTGACCTAATCCAGGATATGGATAAGGTACTGGAGTTTGTTTCTCCTAGTCATTCCAGAATAGAATGGCTTGACGGACCACAGGAGTAATAGGCATCGATGAGCATGAATGCACGACTACTCCTGGCTATCAACTGATAGACGAGGGTCACAATACAACTAAAAAGGGACAACTCAAAGGAACATATAACTTTTTGAGTTGTGGGTGCATAGCTTAGTATGTCGAACTAGTTCAACATATTTCCTCCGGATAACCCATGCGGAATGGTAGGACTGGCAGAGTCACAATATGAATGGAGCACTACTCAAGAGCACTCTGCTTGTGATCTTTTGGTCCAGAAGAACTTCTGCCATGACGGTTCATGGTACTGGAAGAACGATAACCACGGACCTCGAGGACTATCATAAGGTTACTATATCCTAAAGGAATGAGCAAATACTACCAACAGGAGGTAAGTGGAGTGAGTCTTGGATTCAAGAACCCAGGAATAGAATGCCTACTAACTAAATGGCATCACGGGATGCTTTCGAGAATGATGGCCAGAATCATCACACCGGGAATATAAGCACTGCTAGATTACTGGGTGATTCTCTAAGATACTTAGGGTCATAATAATAACTGCAACATATTTGTCGAGGTAACCGAGTACCTCAACACACTGATTAGTGTGGTTAATCTGGCCCAAAGGAGCATCGGGAATAGGAAGAAGGGATTTGCAAATGCATCAGACCATTTAGAAACCTGGGATGACTCGGACAGCATAACGGCTGTAAATTCTCGAAAATTACCTTTGAGACTCATGCACAAAGATAGCATAACCAATCAACATCATAATGTCAAGGTTCTGAGACCAACAGTTGAACAAACAAAAGTAGTAGAAGCTGAACTGAGGGTTGAAACCACATTAACGTGACCCTGATAAATAGAATGAGAATATTAGTTTCTTAACCCCGTAGAAAAGAAGAGGGTGACTCAGATCAGAAGGTCATAAGGTAGAGAAGTAAAAAGAGCCTTATGTTCCCTTCCACAATCAATTCCCTTAATATAACTAAAGAGTTTCTAGACACGACTTCGACCAGTTTGGCTTACTAATCCTACAGACAGTCAGGCTCTGATACCAAAGCTGTCAGGACCCCGATCCTAAGTCACACAAGTCTAGCCTGTAACACATCATATCACTTTGCGGCCTCACGCACGGTATCCCCACGGGTGCCACCTTACCTGGCCCGGGACCGTTTGCGCATTTTGGCACACGTATATGATAGTGTCGCTAGCATCCATATGACAGAGAACCCGGGTCGACATGACTAGTTATAAACCAAAAGTGGCACTAAATTACAGAGACATGCATACATGACCCAGCAACGAACGTGTCGGTCATCAACGTATGAACCCAAGTCGTAGCAAGCTACAAGGACTTAAAGGAACAACGCGTGACATTCCCCCTAAGGGACAGACACAGGAACGAAGAAGGACACATGCCGGCCAGCCTAAGTGTTCCGGAGCAGTAGCAAGCTACCAAGGCTCGGTGGAAGCACTAGGAGGCATTTCCCTATAAGATAGGCTACCAAGGGTAAACAACTAGGTGTCGGATCCCACACATAGCAATACACATTACACGTACGCATAACATGCAAGTATGTGCTGTACAACATGGCATCACAACATAACTCAACAACTCATATAGACAAAAGGCCCAGAAGAGCCATCAAAACATTTATTACAAACAGAGGTCACATGACCCAACATTCAGAGCATACATGCAACGGAAGCATAACATGTCTGAGTACAGACAACTACAAATGAAAAAGGCTGAGAAGCCTGACTATCTACAAAACCCTCCCAAGGGTACAAGATCGTAGCTGAGGTAACAAGCTAAACGTCGAAGTCCATGCGGAACCACTAGTGAGGCTGAAGTCTCTCTGCAAAAACATAAATTAAGCAAACGTGAGTACAAAGGTACTCAGCAAGACTTACGTCAGAACTAGCTACATATGCATCAATATCAACAAAAAGGGGGTGGTGGAGTTTGACTGCAGCAAGCCAACTTTGACTCGGTGGCTATCCTGAACTACGACTGCAAGTAACTCTTTTGAGGTAGTGCACACGAGTCCACATATTCACCTATCAATACACCACTATGGATCCGCTCCCGTCTCCTTACGAGAAGGCCATCCATAGCACTCACCCTTGTCTTGCGTGTTTTAGAGTATCCACTTTCACTTGTCTATGAACTGTACAGGTAACCCAGAAGTCCATTTCCGCGGACACGGCTATTCGAA
This sequence comes from Secale cereale, assembly GCA_902687465.1. Lineage (NCBI taxonomy): Eukaryota > Viridiplantae > Streptophyta > Magnoliopsida > Poales > Poaceae > Secale > Secale cereale. The sequence continues at coordinate 391,028,751 of LR738713.1, read as the reverse complement.
TAGATCATATATAACCCTGCTGGGGTGTACTTCTTCACACACGCTCTCGCCACTTACCGCCATGTACACATCATGTATCTCGGCAACCTTCAAGCGGAAGCCTGGCGAGGGTGTCGGCCACGACCTGACTAACCACACAAGTCTCTCGTCCAGGTTTATTGCCTATTTGGATTCCATCCGTGGGGAGATCCGGCCGGGGTGTCGCTCACGGCCCCAAATGATGTGTACAGGGTTCCTGAGCCACCAAACGGGCGACCGGTACACCATGATACGTACCTGCCGCATCACAGCCCACCCCGAGGGTCAGCGCTGTGCACGACCTCTAGTAACTACAAACACCAGACACTAATTACAACTCCTAGACAGAGATCATGTTGATTAATAAAGTCGAGAGAGTCAATTAAGGATCCCAATGTGTGGTAGTAGCTGTTTCATGGATCACAAACTGTAGGATCGAAGAAGTAGGTCTAGAGAGGGGGGGTGATTAGACTACTTGACAAGATAAAATTTCTGTCTTTTATCAAGGACAGATTTTTGGCAGTTTTGCAAGTAAGATCAAGTCAAGTAACATACTACACATGCAATTCTAGAGTATGGGCAGCGGAAAGTAAATTGCATATATAGTAAATGGAGATGGAGAAGATCAAACGCAGTTTGGTGACACGGAGATTTTTGTCGTGGTTCCGATAGGTGGTGCTATCGTACATCCACGTTGATGGAGACTTCAACCCACGGAGGGTAACGGCTGCGCGAGTCCACGGAGGGCTCCACCCACGAAGGGTCCACGAAGAAGCAACCTTGTCTATTCCATCACGGCCTACGCCCACGGAGGACTAGCCTTACTCGGGGTAGATCTTCACGAAGTAGGCGATCTCCTTGCCCTTACAAACTTCTTGGTTCAACTCCACATCACGACGGAGGCTCCCAAGCGACACCTAACCCATCTAGGAGGCACCACCCCCCAAAAGGTAATAGACGGTGTTGATGGTGATGAACTCCTTGCTCTTGTGCTTCAAGTGATAAACTCCCCAACACTCAACTCTCCTCACTGATATGGCTGTGGTGGAAGAAAGATTTGAGTGGAAAGCAACTTGGGAAGGCTAGAGATCAAGTTTCATATGGTAGGAATGGAATGGCTTGATCTCAACACAAGGGTAGGTGGTTCACTTCTCAGAAAGTGTGTGGTAGAAGTGGTGGTACTTTCTGATGGCTCTCCTCACGAATGAGGAGGGGGTGGAGGGGTATATATAGCCTCCACACAAAATCCAACCGTTACACACACATTTGACCAATCTCGGTCAGACCGAAGTGAAAACTCGGTTAGACCGAAAGTTCAAATCTAGTGAACGTTGGGATTTTCGGTGGGACCGAAAATACCATCTCGATGGGACCGAAAGTGTATCTGATATGAACGTTGGAGATTTCGGTGAGACCGAGAAAGAAAACTCGGTTGGACCGATTTGAGAAAGAGTAGGAACATGCCAGAATCGGTTTGACCGAAAATGAATTATCGGTGCGACCGATTTGAGTCAAGGCAGAACCTTGCCCAATTCGGTGAGACCGATAATGCAAACTCGGAAATTCCGAAATGATGTGAAGTGGTTACAGAAGGTTGGCAGTTCAGTTTCGGTGTGACCGATCTCAAACTCGGTAAGACCGATTTTTCTAGGGTTTTGGAATATGGCTGAAGTGGTTCATCTCGGTGGGACTGATTTGAAAGAATCGGTGTGACCGAGATGTTAGGGTTTGTAGAAATAACTTCATCTCGGTGAGACATAGTTGGTTTGACCGAGATTACTTATGGGTGTGTGATAAGTAGTGAATAGTGCTGATAGTTGAGGGAGTTAGATCACCAAGCACTTGAGTAACCAGATCATCAACACAACCTCATCCCCTTTTAATAGTATTGGCTTTTCCTATGGACTCAATGTGATCTTTGATCACTAAACCAAAAATGGAGTCTTGAGCTTTTGCCAATGCTTGCCTTAGCATTTTGAGGGGTCCACTTCTTCAATCATCTTGCCATACCAAAGTGATTGGGTTTCCTGAAACATACTTGATAAAAGCATTAGTCCAACCACAAAGTATGTTGTCATTAATTACCAAAACCACCCGGAGAGCAAATGTGCTTTCAATCTCCCCCTTTTTGGTAATTGATGGCAACACACTGAAATTATATTGAACGAAACATCAAAGCTTATTGAAAGAAAGACAGGATTATCATGAAAGCTTTGACAAGCATGTAGTACACAGGCTCCCCCTACAAGTGTGCAAGATTTTCATAGATTATGGTTTTGGACTACCACAAGCACACAAGAGAGATAAGCAAGATGTGCTACATGCAGCTTGGCTATATGCATCAGAGCAGAAGAGAAAAGAAAGTGAGTGATAATGCATATGTGCATGGTGATTTCTTGCAAACAAGTATTTACAAGCAAGTCACCATCATGCACATTCTGCAAGATGCATATACTTACCTTGAGGTTCCTTGGCACTTGTACCTGAAGGGATAAACTTGAGAAAACAAGGTTAGATAACACAAGAGTATTCCTTCAACCCACTACAAGAACATCAAGAGTACCAAGCCAGGGAGGACATGTATAAAGAGTGTCTCATATTGAGCACAGGCTTGAATCAGCAAACATGTCTCCGAAGCTAAAAGATTTTCAATGAACTCTGAGAGATTTTGCTTTTCATAGGATATCAATTGTGAAGATTCCTCTAAGTCTTCTCCCCTTAAGCTAAAAGATTCCATGAGATACCAATTGTGAGAAAGATACCAATTGTAAGAACAAGGGGTGTGAAGGAAAAAGCAAAATCAAAAGAAAGATGCCAATTGTAATGTCCAATGTAAAATACGACAAAGCTTTGATGTGATTCTCTCCCCCTTAAGATAAGATTGCTTTTCTTCTTCCCTTAAGTCTTCTCTTCTCCCCTACTCCCCCTAGTCCTCTCCCCCTAAGTTCTCTCCCCCTTTGACATCAAGTGCCGAAAAGGGCAGCAAACTAGGTAGGGCAGGAAGGATGGAAAGAAAGAAAGAAAGAAAGAAGTGGGATCCTTAAGAATCACAACTGGACAAACAAGAACATGCATAGAGAAACAATTTGAGTCCAAATTTGAGTCCTCTCCTCTTTAAAATTTAAGAAATCGAGTCTGAATTTGAGTCCTCTCCCCCTTAAAAGTAGAGAAAGAATTCAGATCACTTTGCGAGGAGTATTTCAAAAGATTTGCAAGGAATTTGTAAAAGATTTTCAAGGAATTGATTAGAGCCATAAAAAGATTTCCAGAAGGATATTCACAAAGAAATATAAGAAAAGAAATAAAAAGATTTCTAGATGAAGTTTTTTTTTTTTTTTTTAAGAAAACTCAATGAGAGAACATAAGAGAAAACAGAAAAACTCTAAAAGCATATGTACTTCATCTAGATAAAGGTCGGCGACAAAGTCACCTATGTTTGAGTATATTGACTTAGGAGTCAAATGAAGACATTTGATCATAGGTCATACTCATCGTTTAAGCTCAAAATGGGGTTGCCATTTTTCGATTAAGCATTTGATGTGATCACATCTTATGAAGCTGCTTGTACTCATGGCTTTGAGTAAAGCTCCTTAAAGATGTGAAGAACATACCTTGGGCTTGTTGTTGCTTTACTCATGTAGGTAAGCTTGATGTAGGTGCTCATTGAATGTGAAGTTGGAGCGCCATTTCTACTTGTGTAGTTCATCTTCCTACATGGGTTAGGCAAGCAAGGAAATACTCAAGAATATCCAAGATGACAAGAGTGAAATACTAGATGTATAGGATGTCAAAAAGGATATGTAGAATTTTGTTCCTTGAACTCAACATCCCAAAGGGCTAGATACTTGGTCAATGACAAGATTACTCATGATTTGAGTGTGTGGTAATCTTGTGGAATGTAGATCATCCAAGTACCTGCAAGGAGTTAGATGCAATACAAGGAGGCAAATGTGTCCAAGACATATGATCATCATCATAAGAGAAATATCAAGGATTAGTCAAGAGGCTCAAGCCTTGCATGCATCAATGGAGTTATCACTCCAAGTTTGAAGCATCAATGATGTCCAATTCACTCCTTAAGCGACAAAACACTTTCTCATCAAGAGGTTTTGTAAAGATATCAGCAAGTTGTTTGTCAGTACGAACATGCTTAAGATTAATATCACCCTTGGCAATATGATCACGAATAAAATGGTGACGAACTTCAATATGCTTTGTTCGAGAGTGTTGCACAGGATTGTGTCCAATCTTGATTGCACTCTCATTGTCACAAAGCAATGGAACACGTCTCACATGTATCCCATAATCTTTAAGCGTTTGTGTCATCCATAGCAATTGAGCACAACACGAACCAGCAGCAATATATTCTGCTTCGGCAGTGGATAAAGATACCGAATTTTGTTTCTTGGAGGACCAAGATACAAGGGATCGACCAAGGAATTGACACGTACCCGAAGTTGACTTTCTATCAACCTTGTCACCGGCATAGTCCGAGTCGGAATAGCCAACAAGATCGAAAGAAGCTCTCTTAGGATACCAAATGCCAAAGTTTGGTGTGTGTATCAAGTATCTCACTATCCTTTTAACAGCTTTAAGATGACATTCTTTAGGGGCTGCTTGGTATCGCGCACACATGCAAACACTCAACATTATGTCAGGACGAGAAGCACAAAGATATAGTAGAGAACCAATCATAGAACGGTAAACCCTTTGATCAACGGGTTCTCCATCTTTTGTCAAGTCATTGTGTCCACTAGTAGGCATGGGGGTACTCATACCTTTGCTTTCTTGCATGTTGAACTTCTTGAAGAGATCCTTGGTGTACTTTGTTTGTGAGACAAAAGTACCCTCCTTAGATTGCTTGATTTGCAACCCAAGGAAGAATTTGAGTTCACACATCATGGACATCTCATACTTCTCCGACATGAGCTGTCCAAACTTCTTGCTAAAATGGGGGTTAGTTGAACCAAAGATAATATCATCAACATATATTTGGCACACAAATAGTTCACCATTAACCCTTTTCGTGAACAGCGTTGAGTCTATCTTTCCAATTTCAAAACCTTTTTCAAGAAGAAAGCTAGTTAAGCATTTGTACCAAGCTCTAGGGGCTTGTTTAAGACCATAAAGAGCTTTGTGCAACTTGTAAACATGATTAGGCTTTTTGGGATTCACAAAACCGGGAGGTTGTTTCACAAATACTTCCTCCTCAATTTCACCATTTAGAAAAGCACTTTTGATGTCCATTTGATAGAGAGTAATATCATGGTGATTGGCATAAGCAAGAAGAATGCGAATGGACTCAAGTCTAGCAACGGGGGCATAGGTCTCACCATAGTCCATACCTTCGACTTGTGTGTAACCTTGAGCTACGAGACGAGCCTTGTTGCGGATGACTTGTCCATCTTCATCTTGCTTGTTCCGAAACACCCATTTGGTTCCAATGATGTTTTGATCATCGTTGGGCTTCTCTACCAAAGTCCACACCTTGTTCCTCTCGAAGTTGTGTAGTTCTTCGTGCATAGCGTTCACCCAATCCGGGTCATCAAGTGCTTCTTCTACCTTCATAGGTTCAATACTAGAGATAAATGAGTAATGTTCACAAAAGTTAGCTAAGCGAGTTTTAGAGCGAGTAATTCTCCCGGAGTTGATGTCGTTCATCATTTGTTCCACGGGATGATTTTTCTTGACTCTTGCTCGAACTCGGGATAGCTTTTGTTGATGTTGTGGCTCAGCTTCCTCGTCATCTTCATCTTCCTCTTCTTCTTCTTCTTCTTCTTCATTGTTGTTGGTGTTGTCTTGAGGTGGTGGAGAAGGAGGTTGTGGTGGATCTTCTTGTTGCATTTTCTCATCTTGGTGAGTTCCACTTGTGGAGGCCTCCATGTTGCCTTGAGGTTCACCTTGCCGTGAGGTAGGTGGCTCCACATATGTAGATGAGGTACTCTCCTTCACTTCCATGGGACGGATCTTCCCGATAGATAAATCTTGGATTGCTTCCGATGGGTCCTTGTCTCCTACATCAATAGGCATTTGCTCTACTTGCGAGCCGTTAGATTCATCAAACTTCACATCTACCGTCTCTTCAACCTTTCGGGTGAAATTATTGTAGACACGGTAGGTGTGGGAGTTTGATCCATAACCAAGAAGAAAACCTTCATGAGATTTAGGAGCAAATTTAGACCGACGATGCTTATCAAGGATATAGCATTTTGAACCAAAGACACGAAAGTATCCCACTTGGGGTTTGTTACCGGTGAGAAGCTCGTATGATGTCTTGCCGAGGAGCTTATGAAGATAAAGCCTGTTGATAGCATGACAAGCTGTCTCGACCGCTTCTCCCCAAAAATGCTTCGGTGTCTTGTATTCATCAAGCATTGTTCTTGCCATCTCTATGAGCGTTCGGTTCTTCCTCTCAACAACTCCATTTTGTTGAGGCGTGTACGTAGCCGAGAACTCATGTAGAATTCCTTCCTCATCGAGAAAAGAGTCTACATTGGCGTTCTTGAACTCCGTTCCATTGTCACTCCGAACTTTCTTGATCTTCACCTCAAATTGATTTTGGGCCTTTTTGGCAAAGGTCTTGAAGATTTTCTGAACCTGCGATTTATCATCAAGGAAAAATACCCACGTAAATCTGGAATAATCATCAACTATAACTAGACCAAAGGAGTTACCACCAAGGCTTTTGTAAGCATTGGGACCGAAGAGATCCATATGAAGAAGCTCAAGCGGTCTCCTAGTGGTCATGATGTTTTTCACGGGATGACTTCCACCAACTTGTTTTCCTGCTTGACAAGCACTACAAAGTCTATCTTTGTCAAAGAAAACATCTTTAACACCAAGAATATGATCACCTTTGATTAGCTTGTCTAAGTTACGCATACCAACATGTCCTAGCCTTCTATGCCATAACCAACCTTTAGAGGATTTAGCAATGAAACAAGCTCTAGGTTGGGCTTTCTTAGTGAAATTAACAATATATATATCACCTCTACGAATACCAGTAAAAGCCATGTTTTGATTATCACGACGAAAGACTTGGCAATCTACTTTGGTGAATAGCACATTGAATCCAAAGTCAGCTAATCTAGACACGGATAGTAAATTGTATCCAAGAGATTCTACAAGCATGACATTTTGAATAGAGCTATCATGAGATATGGCCACCTTACCAAGGCCAAGTACCTTACCCTTGGATTTGTCTCCAAAAGTCACATACTTGCGTGGGCCATCGTTCTTTGCAAGCTCTCGAAACATGTCTTTGTCTCCGGTCATGTGATCGGTGCATCCACTATCAAGAATCCACTCTTTTCCACCGAACATGTAGTCTCTCAGATTTGCCATGAGATTGAGACTCTTCATAACTTTGTCAAGCTCGGTGTCCGAATCGGAATAATCATCGTCTTGCTCATGCTCATCATCATATTGACCCATAGATTGTTCATCATCAACACCTAGGTCAATTTGATAAGTATTTGCATTAGTTTGGTCAATGGAATAATAATCTTCGGAATGCAATGCAAGTGCATTTCTAACTCTAATATTGATAAGACCGGGATCACCCTTCTTTTTCATAAGATCACGAAGCTCAAAGAAGCATTTATCAAAGTTAGGATCATTGGGGTGCAACCTATCAAATTCAATAGTCTTGTGTAGAATTTCATCAAGACCTCTCATAGAGTAGTCCGGATAAAGTTCTTCCAAAAATTTCCACATAGCATAGGCACACTCAAAATTTGTAACAAGATTAAGCAAGTCATCAGGTAACCCTCTAATGATAAGATTCACAGTTCTAAGGTTACGAAGCAAATCAAGCTCTTCATCCATGGTAGGGTGCAAGGGATCAACAGGAGGCACATAGGGGGTCTCAACATATTTGCACAAATTGTACATTTTAAAGATACTAAGCATTTCAGACCTCCAAGAGTTATAGAACCTTCCATCAAGAACAGGCACTCTATGGCTAACACTCCCATCCGTAGACACGTCCATCTTCCTCCAATGGTGTGTAAACCAAAGCAATGGAGACCAATGCTCTGATACCAATTGTAGGATCGAAGAAGTAGGTCTAGAGGGGGGGGTGATTAGACTACTTGACAATATAAAAAAATCTGCCTTTTGATTAAGCAAAGTTTTTGGCAGTTTCACAATTAAGATTATGTCAAGCAACACACTACACATGCAATTCTAGAGTATGGGCAGCGGAAAGTAAATTGCATGTATAGTAAAGAGAGGTGGAGAAGATCAAACGCAGTTTGGTGACACGGAGATTTTTGTCGTGGTTCCGATAGGTGGTGCTATCGTACATCCACGTTGATGGAGACTTCAACCCACGGAGGGTAACGGCTGCGCGAGTCCACGGAGGGCTCCACCCACGAAGGGTCCACGAAGAAGCAACCTTGTCTATTCCATCACGGCCTACGCCCACGGAGGACTAGCCTTACTCGGGGTAGATCTTCACGAAGTAGGTGATCTCCTTGCCCTTACAAACTTCTTGGTTCAACTCCACATCATCAAGACGGAGGCTCCCAAGCGACACCTAACCAATCTAGGAGGCACCACCCCCCAAAAGGTAATAGACGGTGTTGATGGTGATGAACTCCTTGCTCTTGTGCTTCAGATGATAAACTCCCCAACACTCAACTCTCCTCACTGATATGGCTGTGGTGGAAGAAAGATTTGAGTGGAAAGCAACTTGGGAAGGCTAGAGATCAAGTTTCATATGGTAGGAATGGAATGGCTTGATCTCAACACAAGGGTAGGTGGTTCACTTCTCAGAAAGTGTGTGGTAGAAGTGGTGGTACTTTCTGATAGCTCTCCTCACGAATGAGGAGGGGGTGGAGGGGTATATATAGCCTCCACACAAAATCCAACCGTTACACACACATTTGACCAATCTCGGTCAGACCGAAGTGAAAACTCGGTTAGACCGAAAGTTCAAATCTAGTGAACGTTGGGATTTTCGGTGGGACCGAAAATACCATCTCGGTGGGACCGAAAGTGCATCTGATATGAACGTTGGAGATTTCGGTGAGACCGAGAAAGAAAACTCGGTTGGACCGATTTGAGAAAGAGCAGGAACATGCCAAAATCGGTTAGACCGAAAATGAATTATCGGTGCGACCGATTTGAGTCAAGGCAGAACCTTGCCCAATTCGGTGAGACCGATAATGCAAACTCGGAAATTCCGAAATGATGTGAAGTGGTTACAGAAGGTTGGCAGTTCAGTTTCGGTGTGACCGATCTCAAACTCGGTAAGACCGATTTTTCTAGGGTTTTGGAATATGGCTGAAGTGGTTCATCTCGGTGGGACTGATTTGAAAGAATCGGTGTGACCGAGATGTTAGGGTTTGTAGAAATAACTTCATCTCGGTGAGACATAGTTGGTTTGACCGAGATTACTTATGGGTGTGTGATAAGTAGTGAATAGTGCTGATAGTTGAGGGAGTTAGATCACCAAGCACTTGAGCAACCAGATCATCAACACAACCTCATCCCCTTTTAATAGTATTGGCTTTTCCTATGGACTCAATGTGATCTTTGATCACTAAACCAAAAATGGAGTCTTGAGCTTTTGCCAATGCTTGCCTTAGCATTTTGAGGGGTCCACTTCTTCAATCATCTTGCCATACCAAAGTGATTGGGTTTCCTGAAACATACTTGATAAAAGCATTAGTCCAACCACAAAGTATGTTGTCATTAATTACCAAAACCACCCGGAGAGCAAATGTGCTTTCACAAACACAGAACTCAGTTCCTGAGGACGGCTGCAATAAGACAACCCACCATGTACTCCTACATGGCCTCTCATCGCTACCTTTACCAAATCGTGTTCACACACTTAGCTCACACACATTAGGACATATTCATCACCATTCCAATTCATCCCCGATGAATCAGACCTGATACAACTCTAAGCAATATCAGGCATAACCAGAAAGCATAAATGAGTAGGCACAACATGGCTCACACAACTCCTACTCATACTAGTGGGTTTCAACTATTTACTGTGGCAATGACAGGTCATGCAGTGGAAAGGGGTTCAACTACCGCAGCAGGTAACAGTTGAAGCGTTGTTGTCCTAATGCAGTAAAAGAGAGCAAGAGCGAGAGAGTGGGATTGTATCGAAATGCTCAAAGGGGTTTTGCTTCCCTGGCACTTCTGAAGATAGCACTGTGTCTTCATCAGTGTCATCGATCACATCGTCGGAACAGCGTCTACTAAGAGGGGACAAACACCGGCAAAGAAGAGAGAACACAATCAATGCAATGCGACAATATGATGCATGATCATGACATGGCAATATGATGTTGATTGAGCTAATGCAACTAGCAGCCATATTAAATGAAGTTGGTTTGAACCGAAGGTTCAAATTCAAACTCCATATGTGATTATTTAAATGTCATTTAATTGATTTGACCTGATCAGCTGGTTTAACTTGTTCAAACATGTATGAAAACGACATAAACAGATTCCTTGGATTTTTCAGATCAATTTTCATATATAAATTATTTTCATCTGATTTATAGATTATTTTCTGTGATTTTTAGAAGTTTTAGCTATTTTCTGTAATAAATAAATCATTTCTGATTTATTTTAAATTCCAGAAAACACTTATTACGTCAGCATGACGTCACTGTGATGTCAGCAGTCAACAGGGGCTGGTCCAGGTCAAACCTGACCAGTGGGGCCCACTGGTCATTGACACTGCTAATTAACAGGGTTAATTAGCACTAGTTAATCCTGAACTATAATTAGACAGGGCAGGGCCCACACGTCAGTGACTAACTAACTAACCAATTAATTAGTACTAATCTAGGTTAATTAAAAGGGCGGGCCCGCAAGTCAGTGAGAGAGGGAGGGGAAGTCAAACCGGGCAGTGGGGTCAACCCACGCCGGTCAATGGGTCAAACCCGTCGGCGTTTAGCCGCCGCCGAGGCCCGAGACGGCGGTTGTGCTCGGAAATCGCCCTCCGGCGACCAAAATAACCGCGGAGACTATCTACGTGAAGCCCGCGTTCCCGTGCATCCGTTGCGGCAAGCGGAAGTTGCTGGGGCGGCCGGAGTTCGTCGGAAACGAGCTCGCGTCGTCGGCCGGCGATCGGGCATCGATGGAGTCGATGCTGTGGTGCACGAGGGGATAAGATGGTGGTTGTTGCGGACTCGTGGAGGTGCGCTGAGCGCGAGAGAGTGCTTGGGCGCGTGCTTTGCTGGCTCTGTCCACAGCAGCATCATGACCGGCGACGAGGAGCTCCGGTCACGGCGGGAACGGCGCTACGGCAAGGGGGCAAGCAACAGGAGGGAGGGGAAAGATGGCGAGGCTCACTGGGAGGTCGGAGCGCAGCTCAGTGGGCTCGGGGACGACCTGGAAGCGGCGAATTCGTCGACGGCGTCCGGCGGCCGTACGAAGAAGACGAGCTCGAGGACGAGGCCTCAGGGCGTCCGAGGTCCTGCGGTTCGGCGTAGAGGTGCACGGCAGCGAGGCGGAGCTCGGGGGCTCGTCGGAGAGGCGAGGGGGAGGCTGTGGCCGTGGTGGCTTTGTACGGGGGCGACGGCGCGTTCGGGTGCGTGCGAGGGAGAGAGTCAGGAGAGGGCAGGGGAGGAGTGGACGGGCCAGAGCGGTCGGGGGGGTTGCGTGGCGTCGTAGAGGAGTCCAGGCGAAGGGGGGGCGGCCAGGCAGGGTGGAGGTGGCCGGGGCGTGCCGGCGTGCCGCGGGCACACGCCCTCGTGCCCACTGGCACGAGGAAGAAGACGCCCTTGTCCCTGGGCTGGGCCAGGAACAGGAGTTGGGCTGGCTCTGCTGCAGGTAAGAAGTCTAGGTGAGGTTCCACTCTTTTTTTTCTAATTTAGTTTCTGTTTACTAATTTCTGTAATTGTTTTGGCTTTATTAAAAATGCCAGGGCATTTTCAAAAATCATGAGACTGGTTGTGGCCACTGTTTGGATTATTTCCAACAGCCAACATTTCAGTTCATGAATATTTGGACATTTAACATAATATCTAAAATTTAAATGCCCAAATGCAAATATGATATGATTTAAACTAGTGCCCAAAATATTCCACAAAAATGTTCACTATTTTTGGTTTGGTCTCAAAGCCTTGCCAAAAATTATCAAACATTGATGAAGGCACTTTGGGTCATTGGAAATGATTTTATTTTTGACCCTAGTTGAATTCATTTGATGCTAGGGTTTGAACACCCCCAATTCAACTTTCTGGAAAACTTAAACATGATGCAACAGACAAGTGCTATCCTAATGCAAGGTGAAACTGGAGATGTGACACGTAGATCTCGGGACGAGATCTTTTTGTAGTGTAGGAGAGTTTGTAATGCCCCATATGTAACACTTACCAATAATGGCAATAAAGCTTCCTCATTTGATCCTTGTCATTATCCTTGGGGGTTCTTGTCATTTATTTCTTTGCATTGCCATATCATTTATTATTTTTGCATCATTGCATTGCTCATCATCATATCATCATGGCATACTAGTTTACTTTATTGTTGAGTGAGAGTGAGGCCTTGTGTATGTTGTGTGTGTGGGTTCTAGCTAAGCCTAGCTAACCCTAAACCACCCCTTCTTCCCTCTTCTTCTTCTTCTTCTTCTTTCTTTTCTTTTCTGGCCTCTTCTTTGCTCCATTGTGCAAGCAACCTAGCCAAGTGCTTTAATGTTCTTTCTTCTCCTATAAATCTTGCATCATGTGAACAACCTCTCCACCAAATATCAGCCTATTTTAAAATGATTTGGTTGGGTTTTAAAATACCAACAGTTTGAACCATATTCAAACTCCTTTTATTTTTCTGCCTCTAAAAATGTCCAAGTCAATTTTATTAAATAGGGCTTAAATCACTGACCATGGGGGTATTTTTCTTTTCCCCTAACTATTCTTCTTTTATTCTCTGCTTTTCTTTTTCTTTTCTGCCTGAAGAAATAAAGAAAAAGGAGGAAAAGCAGCAGCCAGCACAGTGGCATGGGCTTCCTCTCCATCTCTCCCCCAGGCCCATTTCCTTTTCCCTCATAGCGCAGGTCCAGCTCCTCGCGCAGGCCCAGCCAACAGGCCGCACCGTCGCGTCGTGGCTTTCCCCCCTTGGCCCCACCTGTCTGTCTCACAGGGTCTCGTCGCCGTCTTCCTCCGTCAGCAAAATAGAGCAGCACGCATGCTCACGGTCGTGTCGTGATCTCACGGACGTCGAGGTCTCGTGCCCCGAGCCCCCCATTTAAACCCAAAGCTTGTCCTCCCCTCCTCTCTAGGTTTCCTCTTCCCCCTCTCGCCGTTTGGAGAGCTGAGATCCTCCAGATCCGCCGTTCCCATCGACACCCGAGCGCATCTGAGAGCAGCCCCTCGTCGCTGGCGAGCCCCTCGTTGACGTCAGCCTCGCCAAAGGTGTCCTTCTGCTTCCACGACGTCGACTCCTTCGACTACGTCGCCTACGCGGACCCGATCGCCTCCACGACGAGCTCTTCTTCCTCTTCTTCCTCTCCGATGGCCGTAGGTGTTCGAGACGCGCCGCCATCGACTCCGTCCACGACTGGGCCAGCCGAGCACATCCCCGTGCTCGTGGTGAGCTCCTCTCTCTCCCCGTACCTTTTTCCCCTTCCTGTGCGCCCTCTAGGCCCTAGTTCACCAAGCGCCTGAGCGCATCGCCATTGGACCTCGTCGCCGGCGAGTGGTCCGACCCCTCTAGTGATTCGCTTGCTGTCCGTTCGCTCCGCCTCGTCATGTAGGAGCTGCCTGTGCAGTCGCCGTGCTGCCTAGTCCTCTGCATCGCCTCACCGTTGCTCCGCCGCCGCCGTTCTGCCGTTGCTCGTCGTCGGCGCTGTAGTGCTCTGTAGGTGCTGCTAGCGAGTTGGTTGGGTGCGGAACTCCTCCAGGAGCATCCTGCACCACTCCGCCGTCTTGTTTGGTCGCCGTAGCGGCTCCGACGAGCAGCTCCGACGAGGCCAGCGCTTCCCCTGTTTCTGCTTCGGCTGTTTAGTCTTCAGATGTGCTACCTGTTCTCTGTCGAGAAACTTTCAGTAGCGCAGTGGTTTGTCTCCGTCAGTTAACGCAGGGAGTCGCGTGTTTTATTCCTCGCAAAGGCAGGTGGTTTCGCCCCCTTTTTATTTTTCTTCTGTGGCTGACAGGCAGGCCCCACCTGCCATCCACTCAGCGGCTTCCCAGCCCCCGCGCGCACCCGCTATTGCCAGCTCAACCCCGCCGGGTCCCCTTGTCAGTGGCTTGGGCTAGCTGAGCCTGGGTCACTCTGGACCCTGGCGCCTGTTTTGTTTTGTTTTCTTTTCCTTTTCTGTTTTTCTTGTTTATTTAATATCTGCATAAATATGTTTCTGATGAATTTGAGTTATATATGAAAAGTGCTTAGAATTTTATGTAGATTATGAAAATGCTGTTTGTTGCCATGTTTAAAAACATTTAAAATGTTGTTTGAATTTAAACTTGTTTTAAATATGCTTAAACTTGTAAAAATCATAACTAAATACCTACAACTCCAAATTTAACAAACTTTATATGCATTTGGGGTAGAAAAATGTGTAGAATATTTTGGTGCTGTTGTTTAGCATGTTTGGCAACTTTATCACAGAAGTTTTTCAGATCTGTCCCAAATGCAAATAATTTAATATGGGAGTTTCTGGATATTGTTGTTATTTAATTCCAGCCCATTTAAATTTGCTAGAATGTTGCTGTAATGTTTGTTGCACCCTTGCCATGTTAACCAACTCCCAAAAACTTGTTGGATGCTTGTTTGAACAAACAACATAAACTTGGTAGAAGTTCTTTTGTTTGTTTTCCTTTCATGTGAGTGATCTTGTTTGAACATGGTGATATTGCACTCTTGTGGCCCCTAGGCCATGCATCATTTCTTTCCATGTTCATATGCTTCATGTTCATGCATCATGTGGTTGAGCACTGCATGTTGATTGATTTTTTTCCGTTGTTGCATTGTTGTGTTTGGTTATTGCCTGGTGACGATACGGAGTACGAGGTTTCTACCGAGGTTGAGTGTGAGGAGCAAGGTTACGATCCCTCCGTGGAATCAATAGGCAAGATGACCTTACACAGATATCACTACTATCTTTGCCTATGCTAGATGTCTCGCTCTTTAGCTTATTGCCTCGATGCCTATGTCTGTTTGTCAGCCTCCTATTGTTGCCATGAAACTCTCTAACCACCCAACCTAGCAAACCTTTGATTGGCTACGTAAGCTTCGCTCAGCCCCTCTTATAGCGTTGTTAGTTGCAGGAGAAGATTTGAAGATTCTTGCTTCATGTTGAAGTTATTGTTGGGATATCACAATATATAATCTATTAAACTAAATCATCTATATATTTGGCAATGGGTGGAAGGCTAAGCCTTTGCTTGGTGTTTTGTTCCACTCATACCACCCTAGGAACCGTTTAAACCGGTGTTATGTTCCTTGATTTTGTGTCCCTAACACGGTTGGGGTTTATGGGCCCCCCTTGATAACCCTCTTAGTGCTAAAGATTTTCTAGCAAGGCCCAACATTGGTTTTCTTTTGCCTAGTAACTAAAACTTGCATAAGGGCGTTGCAAACCTGAGTTCTTAATTAACAACCCTGGGCCAGTGCTCCACATGAGTGTTGGTCCAAACTAGGTGTGCTGCGGGGCCACCTCGGGGAAACTCAAGGGCTAGTAAAAACCTGTAGCTTGTCCCATCCGGTCGTGGCCTGAGACGAGATGCACACAGCTACTATCTAGGTGTCGGCACGCCGGGAGGTCTTGCTGGATTAGTTTTACCTTTGTCGGAATATCTTAAGCATGGGATTCCGAGAATACTCGGGTCTTCCCACCTTGGAGTTGCGACTCCGCAGATCGTGAGCTTGTGATGGGCTAAGTTGGGATACCCCTGCAGGGTTTGATCTTTCGAAACCATGCCCACGGTTATGTGGCCGATGGGAATTTGTTCATATCCGGTTGTAGAAAACTTGACACTATGCTCATAATACACTACCAGCATGAGTAACCGCGACGGTCGCTTTCCGAAGGGGTTCGGGAAGTGAACACGGTGGGGTTATGTTTGACGTGCTTAGTTAGGATCACTTCGTGATCACTTTGACGACCGTTGGCACTTTATCTTCTTGCTCTAATCACGTAAGCTAGTGCTAGTGTTGTTGCAACCTTGTTTTCAGCCTTGTTCCACACCCAAGGCTTTGATAGTATTGCTACCCGGGAACGGGATTGCTGAGTCCTCCACGGCTCACAGATTCTACACAACACCAGATGCAGGTACCATTGAGAACTACACAGCTGGTGGTTCAGAGTTGTATTGAGAGTTCGATGAAGAACGTGGGCGATACTACGTGTCTTACCCAGAGGATCAGTAGGGCTCTTACTAGGATGATCGGGACCTTGTGTTGCTTTATTTATGGTATCTTTCATTTGGATCTTCGTCCGTAGTCGGACTCTGATGTTATTGGATGATGTATGTTAATGTATTACATTGTGTGACGTGGCGAGTGTAAGCCAACTACTCTTTTACTTTTTCATCCCCTCTTTTACATGAGCTGTGCAAAGATACCATACTTGAGATCATTCTAGTATGAGATTATGCCTTTAAGTTGTGCCTCGACACGTAGGAGGTATAGTCTCAAACTGGGCATTACATCCACCCATAGTGCTATATCCATGGCTCACGCTCATGTATTGCGTGAAAGTTGAAAGGTTTGAAAAGATAGAGTATGAAAACAAATGCTTGGCTGAAATCGGGGTTGTGCATGATATGAATATTTTGTGTGATGAAGAGGGAGCATAGCCAGACTATATGATTTTGTAGGGATAACTTTCTTTAGCCATAGTATTTTGAGAAGACATGATTGCTTTGTTAGTATGCTTGAAGTATTGTTATTTCTTATGTCAATATAGACTTTTATCTTGAATCTTTCAGATCTGAACATTCATGCCACAATTAAGAGAATTACATTGAAAAACTATATTGGTTAGCATTCCACATCAAAAAATCTTTCTTTATCATTTACCTACTCGAGGACGAGCAGGAATTAAGCTTGGCGATGCTTGATACGTCTCCACCGTATCTATAATTTTTGATTGTTCCATGCTATTATTTATGAAGTCTTGGATGTTTAATGGGCTTTATCATTCACTTTTATATCATTTTTGGGACTAACCTACTAACCCAAAGGCCCAGTCCAGATTGCTGTTTTTTGCCTGTTTCAGGGTTTTGCAGAAAAAGAATATCAAACGGAGTCCAAACGGAATGAAACCTTCGCGAGAGATATTTTTGGAGAAAATCACGCTAGAGGAACTTGGGAACCACGTCAGGGGAGCCTCGAGGCGTCCACGAGGGTGGGGGCGCCCCCCTGCCT
>LR738713.1:390984316-391011360 GCA_902687465.1 Secale cereale | reverse complement strand
CCTGGTGCCCTCCTTCTTCCTATATAAGTCTACGTACCCCAGAAGCTCCGTGAACATAGAGAAAACCCTAATTCCACCGCCGTACCTTCTGTTCCCGTGGAGATCCCATCTTGGAGCTTGTTCCGGAGCTCCACCGGAGGGGGATCCATCACGGAGGCCTTCATCATCATCATCATCGCCCTCACCATGAGTTATGAGTAGTTTACCATAGACCTTCGGGTCCATAGCTAGTATCTTGATGGCTTCTTCTCTCTCTGGATCTCAATACAAAGTTCTCCTCAGTTTTTGAGGAGATCTATTCGATGTAATCTCTTTTTGCGGTGTGTTTGTCGAGATTCGATGAATTGTGAGTTTATGATCAAGGTTATCTATGAAAGATATTTGGTTCTTCTGTGAACTTTTTATGTGTGCTCATAATATCCTTGCAAGTCTCTTCGAATTATTGGTTTGGTTTGGCCTACTAGATCTGTAGTTATTGCAATGGGAGAAGTGCTTGGCTTTGGGTTCAATCTTGCGGTGTCCTTTCCCAGTGACAGTATGGGCAGCAAGGCACATATTGTATTGTTGCCATCGAGGATAAAAAGATGGGGTTTATATCATATTGCTTGAGTTTATCCCTCTACATCATGTCATCTTGCTTCAGGCGTTACTCTGTTCTTATGAACTCAATACACTAGATGCATGCTGGATAGTGGTCGATGTGTGGAGTAATAGTAGTAGATGCAGAATCATTTCGATCTACTTGTCTTGGACGTGATGCCTATATACAATGATCATGCCTATATAGTCTCATAATTATTCGCTTTTCTACCAATTGCTTGATAGTAATTTGTTTACCCGCCGTAGAATATCGCTATCATGAGAGATGCCACTAGAGAAAACTATGGCCCTCGGGTCTATTCTCAACATATCAATCTACATCTACTTTACTTTTACCGCTTTTATTTGTTGTTCTTATAAACTAAAAATACCAAAAATATAAACTATCATCTCTCTTAGATCTCACTTTCGTAAGTGACAGTAAAGGGATTGACAACCCCTTATCGCACTGGCTGTGTGCAGGTGCGAGGGACTCGCGCGTGGTCTCCTACTGGATTGATACCTTGGTTCCAGAAAATTGAGGGAAATACTTACACCACTGTGCTGCATCTCCCTTTCCTCTTCGAGGGAATACAACGCAATCTCAAGAGGTAGCACCTTGCTACTAAATTACCTTGCTGCAGATACTAAGTTTCCAGGTGTGGTTGAATTGACAACTCAGCTGCTAATACTTAAGGGTATTCTTTGGCTCCCCTTGTGTCGAATCAATAAATTTGGGTTGAATTCTTTACCCTTGAATACTGTTGCGATCCCCTACACTTGTGGGTTATCAGATGGGCAAGCGGTTCATCGCCAACTTCCAGGGCACCAGAGACCGCCCCCCGGCCGGGGGTGTCCTGCGGCGTATCAAGCAACAACCAGGAGAAACCCGACAGAAGTTCATCCAACGCTTCAATAGCATCCGTGTCAAGATCCCCAAGGTCACGGACGGGGCCATCATCTCAGCGTTCTTAGATGGTGTGCGTGACGTCAAGATGAAGGAGGAGCTCGCCATCCACGAAGATCTGTGCACGTCCCTGGAGCTGTTCAACCTAGCGACCAAGTACGCCAGAGCTGAGGAGGGGCGCCTCTCCCTCATCGAGCTCCCCGTTGCTGAACCTGAAGACAAGAAGGCCAAGAGCAAGGACGTAAAGCACAAAGGAGCGGTAGTGCTCGCGGCTGAACCGGAGATGAAGCGCGGCCGCGACTACCCAGAATCGTCCAAGAACAGCCAGGCGTTTTGCGCCTTCCACAACGTGCACAACCACAACACCCACGACTGTCAAGAGCTCAGGGCCCTCCGCGAAGGATGTGTCATCCAACGCCCCTACCATAGCAACCGTGGCTACGGCCATGGGGGAAGCTGGACCGAGGGATGCTGGGACGACCGCGGCCCCCGCCAGGAGTGGCGTGATCAACTTCGGGACGACCGTTGGCGCGACTAGCCCCGTGAGGGCACCTGGAGGGACCAACCTCGTGAGGACCGCCCTCAGGGAAAGTCTTGCCTTCCACCTCTGCCGCCACCAAGGAGGAACGACGACCAGGACGAGGGGGCTGGGGGCTTCGAGGAGCCTCGCGCCATCGCCTGCATCTTGGGCGGAGCATAGGCCCCAGCTTCTCAGCACCTCTTCAAGCAGTTTGCCTGGGAAATAATCGTACTGTCACAAAGCAGTATCACACAAATAATCATCCCATACCTGTAGTAAAAGAGAAAGAACAGCTACCGTGAGAGCGCAACTATCTTGACGGTTCTGCTCTATGGGGTCGGGGTCAATGTCATAGGCACACATGTCCCGCAAAAGTGACGTATAACTGTGGGTGTCGGCGGGGTGGTTTTGGTGGTTATACTCGTAAATAAAATTGCAGTCGTACACCAACGTACTCATGCATGTCTATAAAAAGAAAAAAAGGGGCGCACGAGCAGACCATATTTAAAATAAGCGGTACAAGATTCACATAAAGACGGGCGTGGACATACTAGGACTTGGCGCTACTCGAGCGATTTAGTCTACCTCGTTAACATCTAAGCGGGCGTGCCTTGCGGACGCCGAGGCTTCTCCACGGTTTTCACCATCGGGGTTAGCTGGAGGGAGTTGAGGGACTGCAGGGTCGGGGTAAGGATGATGACCATTGCGGGGGTTGTTGGCCACAATCCCGCTGGAGCGTGTCCCTAGGAGGCGACGAATCGCTTCTGGGGTCACCAAAACACTTTGGTTGATGGCTGGGGCAGGCCTCGGGGTCTCGATCAGTTGTCCAAACAGCACGACTGGGTTGTCGGTGTCGGGCTCGTCTTCTCTTCTTGCCGGGGCTCTGCGGATCAGTTCTCCACGAGCGGTGATCAAATCTAGGGTGATCTGATCGAACAGTTCCTCTAGTGCTCTTACATAGCGCACCAGATGCAATAATGCAGGATCCGTCTCGTGATCTCCGTTGGCAACTCGGGGTGGCCTACCATACCCGTCACGGCTGGGGTAGTAGTAGAATGGGCGACAGTTGACTCTGGGTGACAAGTGCCGGAGTTGAACTATAGCCTCTCGAGCAGCTAGTTGGAGGGCTTGCGGCTCAAAGGAAGTGGTCCTTCCGGTGAACATGTAGGGGCATTCTGGTGATAGACCCCTACCATAGACATGCACGGTGGCCCAGAATTGACGGTTCTCTTGGTACACAACATATTCTGGGGGCTCTTCCATCGCAAAGGCATGACGGGTGAGGTTTGCGAGCATGGTCACCAATCCTCCAAGGTTGGTTGCTGTGGTTTCATTGTGGGCGATGGGTCCTGGCATTATGGCTTGGTTTGGGGTAGAGGCTGTGCTATGCTGGGTTGAGGCTAGCGTGCCCTCTTTATAGAAAAGGGGACGGAGTCTTCCTTCGCACGCTTGCGAATGAGACAATTTAGGTGTCGGTCACCGTGTGACTATCTTCCAAGAGAAGCTTGGCCGGGGTCTGGTTAAGGTCTGGTGGGTTGGTTTACCTAAGTTTTTCGACCTGGCTAAGATAGGATTAGCCAATGGTCAACCTGGCTCTGATACCAAGTTTTGTCAGGACCGTATTTTTGGGATATTAATTTCCCGAAAGTGGACGTTGTGCTCACCAGCCCCAGGATTACTGTTAGCTGATGAGGCACCAACTTGTTACAGAAACTCCAAGCAAAATACAAGATATGTAGTGCAAGACCATTCTGGCCTATGAATACAACACAGGGTTTCTAGTGGCTGATGGCGGAAGCGGTTTGTGGTTCATCGGTGACTATGGGACTCCATTTCCCACAGGAACAGCTGACCGGGTTAATTCCTATCTTCGCGAGGCTGCTATCTCCATATATGTAGATTCTGGGGCTGTCATCGCATCGTACCTTCCCACGCAAGGAATCTGGCCAAGACAATAGCCAGGGACAAGCCAGTGAGTACTTTGAATGTACTCGCAAACATTATGAACATGGGTGAAATAAAATCATGCTTGCAAATATTTTATGATCACGATGTTAAATTTGATATGACCGTTTGTGATGCATGCAATTCATTTGTATGAACATATAAGACTATGCATATGCATTCAGGGAGATATATAAATAGAATAAAAATAAAAGAGAACGAAAACATGCCGCAGTCGGGCGTCTGAGCGACACCACAAAAAGGGCTTAGAAAATAAAATAATGCCACAGTCAGACGTCTAAGCGACATCACAGAAAGGGCTTATAAAGCAAAATAAAAAGAATGCCACAGTCGGATGTCTGAACGACATCACAGAAAGGGCTTATAAATCAAAATAAAAAGAATGCCACAGTCGGACGTCTGAGCGACATCACAGAAAGGGCTTATGAAGCAAAATAAAAATAATGCCACAGTCGGACGTCTGAGCGACATCACAGAAAGGGCTTATGAAGCAAAATAAAAAGAATGCCAGAGTCAGACGTCTGAGCGACATCACAGAAAGGGCTTGTAAAACACAATAAATAATAGTGAATATCCGGGAGGTAGAACCGTCCCAAGGATACTCCTTGTCTCAATAGATGAAAGATTAGTCCATAATAATGATGAATCACAATCACTACCTATCACAGGTCATAATTAATATTCTGGTTTAGTAGTTTCTCCTCCGAAGACCGACACTAAGACCGACACTCGACCCATCCCAGACTGTAGTCCTTAACCATGGACACGGCTATTTGAATAGATTTTTATATCTCTGCAGAGAGTGTACTCTTTACCCACGAGTAACGGTTTTCTTTAGTCCATTGGACTAATACCGTCTACGGTCTTTTAGTCGAAAACCCGCCTATCTTGCACACACCAGCTTAACTTACCAGTATCTGGAATCACCCACGACACTTGTCAAGCAAACTCTGAGTGGGGAGGCTACAACCTTGCGTAGCATGGGATCATATTTCTATCGCGCGCTCTAAGGGGTGCCCCCCTCTCGGTCCCAACCGGAAACACCCATGCCCCCAGACCAGGTGGCCTGCCTACCGGTTGCAACCGGTATCTTCCACCCTGGCCTCTCTGTACGGTGTGTGCTAGGACAGGGGTTAACACTTACTGAACCGTACCCTACCCGTGGCAGGGACAAGTGGTAGCACAAGCAAGTATGGGGGTTACTGGTACAAGACTCGATCTATGGTCGACTTAGGAGGTTTCAGCTTTACTCAAATGATTGGTCAAAACCAATATATTCTATAACGACAGCCGGAAACACCATCCATCATGCCTTACCGAGCCGTACCGGATTCCACCGTCCCGACGGGGAGCTAGTGACAAGCTCGCGTCTACACAAGACCGCGACTTTCATGACTTCCTTCCGTTAGGCATGATAGGCATACGGAGGGGATCACTGTCATGCAAGCAAGTTATCCTCAGCAAGAGTTGTACCTCATGCTCTCATGGGTGTGATCATATCACCACATATGATATGAAAATGAATACTTCCACATTAATGCAAACGTGTCAACAAGCATCACATGCGTCAAACCAGGGTTCAAAAATGCTTTCCTTCAAGTAGAGGGGAGGAGAAATGCATTCCAACACTTTTTGGAAGTTTCTCCCTCTTCAAAAAATCCTATTTGAAATAATACCAAATCAATACATAGACTAAACGCAGCACAAAAAAGTTGCTTGGAAATTTTTGAATTAAATATGAAAATAAACTAGACAATATTTGGGGAACAACAGAAAAAGAATCAAATCATTTGGATTTATATTTAAAAAGATATTGCCAGTCAAAGATTAGTAAATTCTGTTTTTAGAATAAAAACAGAAAAAGGAAAACGTTTCGGTTGGGAATACGTTTTCGAAATAGTGGAGACGTACTCTAGGGATTGCACCTCCATTACGTGCGCGTGGGTGGGCGCTGGCTCGCTGACAGAGGGGCCCGGGGGCCCACCGGTCAGGTTTGACCAGTCGCCCCCGCCTCCTTCTTCCTTTGGCCGAATGGCAGCGCTGCTCCGGCGATCAACGCCGGCGAACGGCGGCTCCTCGAGGGCGTCCGAGTGCAGGGATGGATCTGCCAGACTGGGGCGGTCCTCCCGGTGGTCGAGGAGGCGACGGAGGTGGAGGAACGCGCCGGCGACGAGCTTCATGGCGGACGGCGGCCTCGGGTGGAATTGGGGTTCCGTCCTACGGTGGATCTAGAGCTTGTTTGAGATGCTGGGCAGCTCCGCAAGGTCAAATGGAGTCGAATGGCGACGTTGGTTGGAAGGGAGGGGCTCGGGCTGAGGCGTATCGAACTGGACAGCGGCGGCGGCTGTACTCGCCGGAGTTGGAGAAGAAACCTCCTCGAGGCGATTGGCTGCTATGGGAGCGCTCTGTGGGATTGCTGGGGGTTGCCTGAGACTGAGGAGGAGCTCGTGGCCTCGTTAAATAGGCGGATGATGGCGGTTCCACGGCGACCGTGGATAAGGATGCCGGCGACCGACGTTCTGTTGCTCAGGGCGACGTGGCGGCGACGCACGCTAGGGGACAAGTTCGCGGAAGAGCTGGAGCTGTTCCAGGGGCAGGTGGCGGGTGCTGGTGGCTTGGGCGGCTCTGTCCGCAGCAGGAGCTGCCGGAGCTGTCCGCTAGCCGCCGCGGCCGACCTGACAGCGGCCCTGTGGAGCTCCAGGGTTGTCTCTGCGGGGCAGGGATAAGGCGGCGTGCTGTCGGTGCGAGGGGAGCGGCTAAAACGTGCGCGGGGCGTCGGCAGAGGGACGCAGCGGCTCGGTGCGCGCGCGTGCAAAACGTGCGCTCTGGGCGCGCCCAGAGCACGCACATGAGTTGTTCGACGAAATGCCCCTGCTAGCTACAGAGTCTGGATGGAGCTGGGATTTAGCAGGTCTGGTTTAGGGGTTGAGGGGAGGTTAGTGGGCATGACATTTGGCACTGAGGGTCAAGTTCACAGTGCAAGGCAAAACTCATGCCAAAACTGACCATGCATACCAAGTGCTCGACAGAATGCAATGGGCATGTGGGCATTCCTTCTAGTGGCCAAAATCTCCAGATCAGGGTCTCTTTAGGTGAAGGTGATGATGGCAAAGTTAGTTGAGCAAAACCAGAAACTTGCCAATGCAAGTTTTGCAAATCTACAGTTCTGGACAGGAGATGGAAGGCACTGTTTCATGAACTAAAAATGTCCCAAAGGGTCCACTCTTCTGGACTTAAGGTTTTTGCAAGATGGGCTATAAGCAGGAGGAAGCTCAAGAGTACTGGAGCAAGATAAACTAGGGTTGCAGTGCAAAATGCCAAACTGGACCAGAATAGAAAAGAGGTTGATTCACTCAATTTTTCCAAAGGACGTAAAATGGTTTTTGCATAAAGTTGATTAATATACTCCTATGAACATCCCATAATTTTGGTGGGAGCATTAGGGAAAAAATAAATGGGGTTGTAGTGCAAAACTGCCTACTGGACTAGATTGGAAATCATGTTGTGGAGCTCAAAATATTAAATCAAACAAATATATTCCTGCATAAAAGTGATCTAATAACATCACATGACATCTCCAAATTTTTTTTGGAATTTTAGATAAACCTATCCAAGGGTTGTAGTTCAAATGGGGCCTTATTTTAAGGGGAAACCAATTTTAGAGTGAAGGAGATTAGGGAAATTATAATATAATTAATATTTCTAGACAACAGAAAAGTCTCATTAGGAGAGCAAGAGAGTCTAACAATAAATGGAAAGCTATCACTTGAGGTAAAAACTCCAACACAAAAGGAAAATAAGGTCCTGAAATCAAAAGAAAGAAACTAGCAAGTGAAAGTTTTAATTTCCTGGCAAAATTTTAATTAATAAAACATTGTTAAATTTTTGGGGTGTTACACAGCACCTCGGGACCTACACCTAGGGAGGGGCCGCCTCCATCCCTCGTGTAGGAAGGCACGTCCGGCACCCCCCTCAGGCTGGGCTCGGGGGCTCTCCTCTGGAGGGCCTCTGACTTAGCCAATGTCACGAGGGAGGCGCTCGGGCACCATGTGGAGGAGTTCTTCGCCGCACATTTACCTCCGGAGGCCTCAAGGCGTGAGGCACCAAGCGCTCAGGGGTTCATCAGCCAGACCATCGAAGACCTGCAGGTGCCAAGGGCAATGAGGTGCGAGCGCCGCCCGACGCCTCGGAGTGCAGCTGTCGCCCCAGGCTCAGGCGACGGGCTGCGCGTATGTATCAACGTCCCCGCACTCAATAGGGTCGCGTCTCAGGAGCTCTACTGGCCTTCCCAGGTGGGCTGGTGTGAGGGTCCCCCTCACAGCTACGTCTACATGCCCCTCGGCCTGCCGAACCAAGCGACCCTGCACCAGCGCCATATGCAGGAGGTCCTGGCGACTCGTGAGGCTAGACATCAGAAGATCCAGGCGGAATTGGATTCGGTTCTCCGCGAGATCTGGGGAACCCCGGAGCCTCGCGGGGTGCCGGAGCCAGGTGGCGCATGAGGACCGGCGTCTGCATCAAGCGTCTTCAGCTACACCAACACTGCTTGAGCAACTATGCCAGGTGACATTTTCCGGTTTTTGTTCAACTGGGAGTGCCCCTCGGGCTGCATCATTCTCAGGTCGCACAGGCCTGTCCCTGCGGCGTGTATCCTTTTGCATCTTGAGCTCACCTTGTTGGGGGCGCCCCTCGGGCCGCATCATCCCCAGGCCACACAGGTCCATCCTTATGGCATACATCTCATTTGGCGTCGCTTGATTTAGTCTGTTTTCCCCTGCAATCTGCCTTACGAGCATCGCCTACTTACTCATCACCCCTTCTGGTCTCCTTCGCTGCCTAATGGACTTCTGCTTATCTCGTAACGGGGGCTGCATACGTTGGCACGGCGCTTGTGCTCGGGTCCGTCCCTACAACGCTGACAAACCCAAGGGACTGAGCTCTGACCCGTGGCCCGCTCCGGAAGTGTCACCTCACCAGGTCCTTGGTGCCTTCGTCTTCGTGCGGAATTATCAGAAGCCCAGCGGCGGGCGCGGCACTAAGTTGTTCTGCTACAGGCTGACCCGCGGGAGTCTCAGGAGCACGGCGACAGGCAATTCCGCCGGTCTCCCCTCCTCACGTATTTCGCTTGCGCATTAAAGGGGGGGCCTCTGAGCATCGCGTATCAGGGGCTCTTACCAACTCTCCAGCCCTCACCCCTTGGCCTTTACCACGGCATCATGACCTGGCATACCAACGGTGGCTGAGCTTCGCTTGAGGGTCGGGACCTGAGGACGCAGAGAATCAAGAAGGATGGGAGAAGGGGAGGACGGCTTAGAGAGCTCAGGCCCATTCGTATGTCAAGGGGGACCCTTGGGCATCGCGACCCAAGGGCCTAACTGGTCCAGTAGCCCCTCACTCCCTGGTCTTGTCCTGGTGATCCGGTCAAGCCAGCGACGGCTGAGGTACGTGCGGGGCCGGGCCCTACAGACGCAGAACACCAAGGCCTAACTCCAGCATTACCTTCCCAAAGGTCGTTTGTATGTCAAGGGGGGCCCTTGGGCATCGCGACCCAAGGGCCTAACTGGTCTTGTAGCCCCTCACTCCCTGGTCTTGTCCTGGTGATCCGGTCAAGCCAGCGGCGGCTTAGGTACGCGCAGGGCCGGGCTCTGTCGACGCGGAACTCTGGGGCCAACGGGGAGGAAATCGCGAAATCTCAGCCTTGCGACATCAGAAACAAGCCAGGCGCGCCGCTTAAAGAATCACCTCATGCTCATCAAGATAAGTCATTAACTCTTTAGTGTCCCATCCTCACTCGAAGAATGGTATTCGACAGTCATGTGTCGGCAACGCCACCTCGCTTTTTAACCTCCGGAAGCCGCTTGCACGCCAAGGGGGGCCTCTTGAGCATCGCGCCTCAGGAGCTCTTATCAGACCTCGGGCCGCTCACCTCCTGGCCTTGACCACGACATCGCGACCTGGCATACCAGCGACGGTGGCAGCTTGCCTTGGGACTTGGGCCTACCGGCGTAGAGCACTATGCTACCGAAAGGATAAAAAAGGGGGCGATATTGCCGAAACGGGACTCGCAAATAGGGTGTACTAGCAGGGATAACAAGATAGAATCAAAAGCACTACAAGTTCTTTACATACCCTCGTGGGGTTGGCTTCGAATCCTCGCAGGGAACGCCACAAAAGGACTCGAGGGGATCCTAACTACGGCCGCCATAGTCGACGCCATCATCAACAGTGGGCCATGATGGCCCACCTCTGACCTTGCGCGGATCACCACCAGCGACGTGCTCGCGAGCCCGACGCGTTTCGGGCGCGCCGTGAGCTCGGGGGCGCGTAGCTATCGTCGCTCATCTCTGGAGACTCGTCGGACTCAGGAGTGCTGCAGGACCCCTGATGTCAACTATGCAACCTTCTTCTTGTAGACGTTGTTGGGCCTCCAAGTGTAGAGGTTTGTAGGACAGTAGCAAATTTCCCTCAAGTGGATGACCTAAGGTTTATCAATCTGTGGGAGGCATAGGATGAAGATGGTCTCTCTCAAACAACCCTGCAACCAAATAACAAAGAGTCTCTTGTGTCCCCAACACACCCAATACAATGTTAAATTGTATAGGTGCACTAGTTCGGCGAAGAGATGGTGATACAAGTGCAATATGGATGGTAGATATAGGTTTTTGTAATCTGAAAATATAAAAACAGCAAGGTAACTAAAGATAAAAGTGAGCATAAACGGTGTTTCAATGTGTAGAAACAAGGCCTAGGGTTCATACTTTCACTAGTGGAAGTTCTCTCAACAATAATAACATAACTAGATCATGTAACAATCCCTCAACATGCAACAAAGAGTCACTCCAAAGTCACTAATAGCGGAGAACAAACGAAGAGATTATTGTAGGGTACGAAACCACCTCAAAGTTATTCTTTCTGTTCGATCTATTTCAAGAGTCCGTAGTAAAATATCACAAAGCTATTCTTTCCATTCGATCTATCTTAGAGTTCGTACTAGAATAACACCTTAAGACAGAAATCAACCAAAACCCTAATGTCACCTAGATACTCCATTGTCACCTGAAGTATTCGTGGGCATGATTATATGATATGCATCACACAATCTCAGATTCATCTATTCAACCAACACAAAGAACTTCAAAGAGTGCCCCAAAGTTTCTACCGGACAGTCAAGACGAAAACGTGTGCCAACCCCTATGCATAGATTCCCAAGGTCACGGAACCTGCAAGTTGATCACCAAAACATACATCAAGTAGATCACGTGATATCCCATTATCACCATAGATAAGCACATGCAAGACATACATCAAGTGTTCTCAAATCCTTAAAGACTCAATCCGATAAGATACCTTCAAAGGGAAAACTCAATCCATTACAAGAAAGTAGAGGGGAAGAAGCATCATAAGATCGAACTATAATAGCAAAGCTCGCCATACATCAAGATTGTGCCATTTCAAGAACACGAGAGAGAGAGAGAGAGAGAGATCAAACACATAGCTACTAGTACATACCCTCAGCCCCGAGGGTGAACTACTCCCCCAACGTCATGGAGAGCGCCGGGATGATGAAGATGACCACCGGAGAGAGATCCCCCCCCTCCGGTAGGGTGCCAGAGGTAGGGGCGCGCCCAGGGGGCGCCCCTACCTTCGTGGGTAGCCCGGGAATCCTCTGGTCCTCCTCCGGTATTCCCTGTGCTTCTTCTGGTCCAAAAACAGCCTCCGTTGAGTTTCAGGTCAATTGGGCTCCGTTTGGTATTCCTTTTGTGCGATACTCAAAAACAAGGGGAAAACATAAACTTGCACTGGGCTCTGGGTTAATAGGTTAGTCCCAAAAATCATATAAAAGTGTATATATAAGCCCATAAAACATCCTAGAAGGATAATATAATAGCATGGAACAATCAAAAATTATAGATACGTCGGAGACGTATCATCATCCCCAAGCTTAATTTCTGCTCGTCCTCGAGTAGGTAAATGATAAAAACAGATTTTTTTTTGATGTGGAATGCTACCTAACATAATTTTCAATGTAATTCTCTTTATTGTGGCATGAATGTTTAGATCCGAAAGATTCAAGACAAAAGTTTAATATTGACATAAGAATAATAATACTTCAAGCATACTAACAAAGCAATTATGTCTTCTCAAAATAACATGGCCAAAGAAATTCATCCCTAAAAAATCATATAGTTTGGCTATGTTCCATCTTCATCACACAAAATACTCAAATCATGCACAACCCCGGTTTTAGCCAAGCAATTGTTTCATACTTAAATTTTTTCAAACATTTTCAACTTTCACGCAATACATGAGTGTGAGCCATGGATATAGCACTATAGGTGGAATAGAGTGGTGCTTGTGGAGAAGACAAAAGAAGAATAAGGTCTCACATCAACTAGGTGTATCAATGGGCTATGGAGATGCCCATCAATAGATATCAATGTGAGTGAGTAGGGATTGCCATGCAACGGATGCACCAGAGCTATAAATGTATGAAAGCTCAACAAAAGAAACTAAGTGGGTGTGCATCCAACTTGCTTGGTCACGAAGACCTAGGGCATGTGAGGAAGCCCATCGTTGGAATATACAAGCCAAGTTCTATAATGAAAATTCCCACTAGTATATGAAAGTGACTAAACAAAAGACTCTCTATCATGAAGATCATGTTGCTA
The DNA here is from genome assembly GCA_902687465.1 of Secale cereale. NCBI lineage: Eukaryota > Viridiplantae > Streptophyta > Magnoliopsida > Poales > Poaceae > Secale > Secale cereale. The sequence continues at coordinate 390,998,720 of LR738713.1, read as the reverse complement.
CTTTGAAGCACAAGTGTGGAAAAAAGATAGTAGCATTGTCCCTTTTTTTCTTTTTCTTTTTTTCTTTTTTTCTTTTTTCTTTTCTTTTTTTCCCTTTTTTGGGCCTTTCTTTTTTTTTCTTTGGCCTTTCCTTCTTTTCTTTTTCTTTTTTTCTTTGGGACAATGCTCTAATAATGATGATCATCACACTACTATTAATTTACAACTCATAGATTACAACTCGATACTAGAACAAAATATGACTCTATATGAATGCCTCCGGCGGTGTACCGGGATGTGCAATGAATCAAGAGTGACATGTATGAAAAATTATGCATGGTGGCCTTGCCACAAATACGATGTCAACTACATGATCATGCATGGCAATATGACAATGATGAAGCGTGTCATAGCAAACGGAATGGTGAAAAGTTGCATGGCAATATATTTCGGAATGGCTATGGAAATGCCATGATAGGTAGGTATGGTGGCTGTTTTGAGGAAGGTAGATGGTGGGTGTATGGTACCGGCTTTTTTCGCGATACAAGAGAGGTTAGCAATGGTGGAAGGGTGAGAGTGCGTATAATCCATGGACTCAACATAAGTCATAAAGAACTCACATACTTATTGCAAAAATCTACAAGTCATCAAAACAAAGTACTACACGCATGCTCCTAGGGGAAGGGTTGGTAGGAGTTAACCATCGCACGATCCCGACCTCCACACAAAGGATGACACTCAATGAAATACCTCATGCTTCAAATTTTTCACACAACGGTTACCATATGTGCATGCTACGGGACTTGCAAACGTCAACACAAGTATTTCTCAAATTCACAACTACTCTACTAGCATGACTCTAATATCACCATCCTCATATCTCAAAACAATCATCAAGCCTCAAACTTCTCATAGTATTCAATGCACTTTATATGAAAGTTTTTATTATATCCCGCTTGGATGCCCATCATATTAGGACTAAATTCATAACCAAAGCAAATTACCATGTTGTTCTAAAAGACTCTCAAAATAATATAAGTGAAGCATGTGAGTTCATCTATTTCTTCAAAATAAAACCACTGTCGTGCTCTAAAAAGATATAAGTGTAGCACTAGAGCAAACAACAAACTACTCCAAAAGATATAAGTGAAGATCAATGAGTAGTTGAATAATTATGTAGCTATGTGAAGACTCTCTAACATTTAAGAATTTCAGATCTTGGGTTATTATTCAAACAGCAAGCAAAACAAAATAAAACAAAATGACGCTCCAAGCAAAACACATATCATGTGGTGAATAAAAATATAGCCTCAAGTAAAGTTACCGTTAGACGAAGACGAAAGAGGGGATGCCCAAAGAGGGGATGCCTTCCAGGGGCATCCCCAAGCTTATACTCTTGGTTGTCCTTGAATATTACCTTGCGGTGCCTTGGGCATCCCCAAGCTTAGTCTCTTGCCACTCGTTATTCCATAGTCCATCGAATCTTTACCCAAAACTTGAAAACTTCACAACACAAAACTCAACAGAAAACTCGTAAGCTCCGTTAGTATAAGAAAATAAAACCACCACTTAGGTACAGTTGTGAACTCATTCTAAATTCATATTGGTGTAATATCTAATGTATTCCAACTTCTATATGGTTCATACCCTCCGATACTACTCATAGATTCATCAAAATAAGAAAACAACACATAGAAAACAGAATCTGACAAAAACAGAACAGTCTGTAGCAATTTGTAACTTTCGAATACTTCTGTAACTCAAGAAATTCTCAAATAAATTGGTGGACGTGAGGAATGTCTATGAATCTTCTGCAAAAAGAATCAACTTAAAAGCACTCTTCTGTAAAAGAAATGGCAGACAATCTCATGAGCGCAAAGTTTCTGTTTTTTACAGCAAGATTACATTAACTTTCACCCAAGTCTTCCCAAAGTTTCTACTTGGCACTTTATTGAAGCAAAACCTATAAAACATGATTAATACAGTATCTTAATCATGTGAACACACAAAAACAGTAGGGGTAAATATTGGGTTGTCTCCCAACAAGCGCTTTTCTTTAAAGCCTTTTAGCTAGGCATTGAGATTTCAATGATGCTCGCATAAAAGATAAGAGTTGAAACATAAAGAGAGCATCATGAAGGATATAACTAGCACATTTAAGTCTAACCCACTTCCTATGCATAGGGATTTTGTGAGAAAACTATTTATGGGAGCAAGAATCAACTAGCATAGAAAAGCAAAACAAGCATAGATTCAAGATTTTCAACACATAGAGAGGAAACTTGATATTATTGCAATTCCTACAAGCATATGTTCCTCACTCATAATAATTTTCAGTATCATCATGAATGAATCCAACAATATAACCATCACATAAAGCATTCTTTTCATGATCTACAAGCATATAAATTTTATTACTCTCCACATAAGCGAATTTCTTCTCATGAATAATAGTGGGAGCAAACTCAACAAAATAATTATCATGTGAGGCATAATCCAACTGAAAACTAAAATCATGATGACAAGTTTCATGGTTATCATTATTCTTAATAGCATACAAGTCATCACAATAATCATCATAGATAGCAACTTTGTTCTCATAATCAATTGGAACCTCTTCCGAAATAGTGGATTCATCACTAAATAAAGTTATGACCTCTCCAAATCCACTTTCATCAATATAATCATCATAAATAGGAGGCATGCTATCATCAAAATAAATATTCTCATCATAACTTGGGGGACTAAAAATATCATCTTCATCAAACATAACATCCCCAAGCTTGTGGCTTTGCATATCATTAGCATCATGGGTATTCAAAGAATTCATACTATAAACATTGCAATCATGCTCATCATTCACATATTTTATGCCAAGCCTTCTATGTAATTCTTCTTCTAGTACTTGAGCACAATTTTCCTTCCCATCGTTTTCACGAAAGATACTGAAAAGATGAAGCATATGAGGCAACCTTAAGTCCATTTTTTATAGTTTTCTTTTATAAGCTAAACTAGTGATAAAACAATAAACTAAAAGATTCGATTGCAAGATCTAAAGATATACCTTCAAGCACTCACCTCCCCGGCAACGGCGCCAGAATTCAGCTTGATGTCTACTATGCAGCCTTCTTCTTGGAGACGTTGTTGCGCCTCCAAGTGCAAAGGTTTGTAGGACAGTAGCAAATTTCCCTCAAGTGGATGACCTAAGGTTTATCAATCCGTGGGAGGCGTAGGATGAAGATGGTCTCTCTCAAACAACCCTGCAACAAAATAACAAAGAGTCTCTTGTGTCCCCAACACACCCAATACAATGGTAAATTGTATAGGTGCACTAGTTCGGCGAAGAGATGGTGATACAAGTGCAATATGGATGGTAGATATAGGTTTTTGTAATCTGAAAATATAAAAACAGCAAGGTAACTAAAGATAAAAGTGAGCATAAACGGTGTTGCAATATGTAGAAACAAGGCCTAGGGTTCATACTTTCACTAGTGCAAGTTCTCCCAACAATAATAACATAACTAGATCATATAACAATCTCTCAACATGCAACAAAGAGTCACTCCAAAGTCACTAATAGCGGAGAACAAACGAAGAGATTATTGTAAGGTACGAAACCACCTCAAAGTTATTCTTTCTGATCGATCTATTTCAAGAGTCCGTAGTAAAATGGCACGAAGCTATTCTTTCTGTTCGATCTATCTTAGAGTTTGTACTAGAATAACACCTTAAGACACAAATCAACCAAAACCCTAATGTCACCTAGATACTCCATTGTCACCTCAAGTATCCGTGGGCATGATTATCCGATATGCATCACACAATCTCAGATTCATCTATTCAACCAACACAAAGAACTTCAAAGAGTGCCCCAAAGTTTCTACCGGAGAGTCAAGACGAAAACGTGTGCCAATCCCTACGCATAGATTCCCAAGGTCACGGAACCCGCAAGTTGATCACGAAAACATACATCAAGTAGATCACGTGATATCCCATTGTCACCACAGATAAGCACATGCAAGACATACATCAAGTGTTCTCAAATCCTTAAAGACTCAATCCGATAAGATAACTTCAAAGGAAAAACTCAATCCATTACAAGAAAGTAGAGTGGGAGAAACATCATAAGATCCAACTATAATAGCAAAGCTCGCGATACATCAAGATCGTGCCATCTCAAGAACATGAGAGAGAGATATCAAACACATAGCTACTGGTACATACCCTCAGCCCCGAGGGTGAACTACTCCCCCCTCATCATGGAGAGCGCCGGGATCATGAAGATGGCCACCGGAGAGGGATTCCCCCCCTCTGGCAGGGTGCCAGAGCGGGTCTAGATTGGTTTTCGGTGGCAACAGAGGCTTGCGGCGGCGGAACTCTCATTCTAGGTTAATTTTTGGAGGTTTCTGTATATATAGGGGGTGTTGGAGTTGGGAACAAGTAAAGGAGATCTCCGGGCTGTCCACGAGGTAGGGGGCATGCCCAGGGGGGTGCCCCTACCCTCGTGGGCAGCCTGAGAATCCACTGGTCCTCCTCCGGTACTCACTGGGCTTCTTTTGGTCCAATAACAGCCTCCGTTGAGTTTCAGGTCAACTGGGCTCCGTTTGGTATTCCTTTTCTGCGATACTCAAAAACAAGGGAAAACAGAAACTGGCACTAGGCTCTGGATTAATAGGTTAGTCCCAAAAATCATATAAAAGTGTATATAAAAGCCCATAAAACATCCTAGAAGGATAATATAATAGCATGGAACAATCAAAAATTATAGATACGTTGGAGATGTATCAACCCTCAGAGGCCATCGCTGCTGCTGGACGAGCTGGTGGTAGGGTCGACGGCTAGCGTGGCGCCAGCCGCTGCGTCGTCCCGACGGTCCCCTCCAGGGCAGCACTCCAGGCGACGTCCCACCTCGTCGAACGCCTTGAAGAGCAGCATAGAGGCGCCATCGTACTCGAAGTGGATGGCGAGGGCGCCTTCCACGCTGCAGACGCGGGCGACCTCGCCCCATCCGCGGGTCATGAAGACCTTGCCTAGGGAGACGACCTCAACCTCAACTCTCGTCGCCGGGGCCCGGCACTCGGCGTGTTGCAACCACAGCTTGAGCGGCCCCCTCGGCAGCATCTCCTCGGCGAAGAATGGCAGGAAGCGTATCTAGGATCTAGGAGGCATCATCGCCCACACCACGAATTCCCGCGACGAGCCTCTAGCGTGCGCTCGCGAGACGGCGCCGTGCACCACTACAGCGCGATTAACCCGGCCATGGCATAGGTGGCGTTGGGCGCTGCCTTCCCCTCCGTGGCCTGGTGCCCTGGCATATAGGGGCAGCGGGTAGCCAGGGGGGCCGCTCGTGCCAAGGCCTCATCACTTCTGACCTCATGGCGGCGCCATGAGGGCGGAATGGTCTTTTCTTCGGGGGGAGAACTTCTTGCTCCTCGCGAGGAGTCTTTCCCTTCTCAACAGCAGAAAATCGCCGGATCGACGCCATGAGTAGCTCGGCCAAGCGAGAAGCAAGGAATAAGAACAAGCGGGAGGGACGAAGGAAGAAGACGGGCATCGAGGACTCCGCCTGCCGCCTCATTGATACGTCCAAAACGTATCTATAATTTCCGCTTGCTCCATGCCTCTTTTGTGTGATATTGCTATGATATTTATGCACTTCCATACACTTTTGATCATATTTGGACTAACCTATTAACTCAGTGCACCACAGTGCCAGTTCCTGTTTTCTGCTGTTTTTCTATTTCAGGTTTCCCCCATATTAAAAGTGCTCTAAAAATTCCGGGAAAAATACAGGAAAAATCAGCGTACAGGAAGCTTCACGAAGAACCAAAGCGGGGCCAGAGGGGAGCCAGGGGTGGCCCAGGCGGCCACGCGGCGCGGCCCCACCCCTGGCCGCGTCAGGGGGCGCCTGGGGCCCCGGCTCCGCCTCTGGTGACCCCCCCTTCGCATATATATTCCTCGCGTCCCGAAACCCTCGAGGACGGAACCCTTTTTCGCGATCTCGCCTCTATTCCGCCGCCGCCGCACTTCCAATATCGGGAGCATCAGGAGAACTCTTCCCGGCACCCTGCCGGAGGTGAGAACCACCACCGGGAGCTTCTCCACCACCATGGACGCTTCCCGGATGAGTCGTGAGTAGTCCACCTTGGACCATGGGTCCATGATCGGTAGCTATGTGATGTTCTCCTCCCCTCTTTGTTCTTCATGGTTTAGACCTCGTGAGCTGCCCTACATGATCGAGGCACATATGTAATCTTTCTGCTGTTGCTCTGCTGAGTTTGCTGGGATCCGATGGATTATGATATTATGTTCAGATTGTGTGTGAGTAATATATTTGATTCACCTCTTTTATATTTATGTTCTTGAGTAATTCTTGCATGTTCTTCGTTGCTGTTTATTGCTTTGGCCAAGTAGTAGGTAGTAACTCCAAGAGGGAGCGTTATGCTTGATTGTGGGTTCATGCCCCCTGATGACTAGCTTGAGTGACAGAAACATGAGTCTATGGGATGTGTTGTTGCCACAAGGGGGAAAACAACGGTGCTTGTACTTGCGGGTGCAAGGATTGTTTACTTTACGCAAAGTTCTTTTAATGCAGTTGTCTGTTGCTTTGAGTTTACACTTTGGGTGGGATTCGCAACTTAATACCAGCGAGATGTTCTGGATAGATATCTCAAGGTGGATGATTAGTAGTAGATGCAGATGGATTTCAGTCTACTTGCCTTGGCGTACCGCCCATGCTTTTGAGCCTCTACCTTTCTTTGCAGCATAGTTAGCATTGGTTTGCGCACATAATCCTGTCAATTGCCTAGCTGTAATTTGTTTACCTCGCTTTGCTGTTTTATCGTCTTTTGGGAGAGACATCACTAGTGAACATCATGGGACCCCGGTCCATATTACCACCACTGATCACACCCGCTATTTACTTCCTGTTCTTATTTCCTAGTTGCAGTCATACCTATCATTATTATCTCTTGTGTTTGATCCTTTGTAAACAACAAGGCCGGAGGGATTGACAACCTCTCTATACTCGTTGGGAGCAAAGTTATTTGTATCTGTGTGCAGGTCCTGTCAACCGCTAAGTTTCTGGCGCCGTTGACACCTTCTTGTCGACCCTTGGAGTCTCACGGGATTCGATCCTTGGTACCTTTGCCAAGGGAAATTTGCTGCTACGCTACATCTCAAACCTTCCACTTGGGGTAACCAACGAGGGGTGAGAAGCCATCAAGCAAAGTTTCTGGCGCCGTTGCCGGGGACTTCACTCTTCGAGATTGGGGAGTTGCACGCTATCTTTTATCTTTGCTTTTTAGTCTTGTTAGTTTACCTTTCAGTTTTTGCTTTAGTGTCCTTTATCAAAAATCACAAAAAATTTATTTGCTTTTCTGTTAGTAGTCCTTTCTGTTTAGTCAAGCATGTTAAGATTTGGTGCTTTGAGGGAATCAGAAGTTCTAGATTTCCATCAAAGGGATGGAGAAAATATGAAGAAGGCATGGGACAGAATTTCTGATGCACATAGGAGAATTATGCCTTGGAAACCTATAAAAATTGTGCTTATAAATTTTTACCATGGTCTTTTTAAATGGTGTAAACACTCTGTTGATATTATAGCTGAAGGAAATTTCCTAGAGTGTGATGAAGCTAGAGCTCTTGAAATTATACATGGTCTATCTAGTTACTTTGTTTATGATCATAGTTTTGATACTGTCATAGATAGACTTGCTACTATTGAGAAGAGAATGGATGCTCTAGACTTGATGAAGGTAGAGAAACCCAAACCCAATAAGAGGGATATTTTGGAATTAGACAATGATTGGGAGCCTTTTGTTAGGATTAGCATCTCTAATCAAGACTTCCTTGCTTATTGTGATATTGGATCTATGGTTTCTACTATGCCAAAAATTGTTCATGATTCTTTAAAATTTAACATGGACAGATTATCATCCTATCATGAACATGCTAATGGAGATATTTCTGAGATCCAGGGAAGAATAAAAGACGTGCCAGTTACATTCCTTAAAGGGATTGCAATGGTTGATTTCTTCATCATGAAGCCAAACCAAGGAAATATAGTGCTTGGAAGGGACTTCCTCCGAGCCGTAAAAGGCTTCATCGATATAGGTAAGGGACAAATCCGCCTACGCGGGAAGGCAAAAGGTACGTACCCCTTTCCTAGAAGGAACAAGGGTGAACTTGTTGAGGAACCATTTGAAGCAATTTATAACTCCGATTATTATGATGACTTTTGATTCCTCCTTTTTGCATCATGCCTAGCGTAAAGGCATAAAAGAAAGCGCTTTTGGGAGGCAGCCCACAACGAATTAGGTTTTATTTTGCTTTTGTTGTGTCTTGATGTTTGTTACTACAGTAGCATCATCATTGTATCTTTTCTATTCAGCTTTGTGCCAAGTTTAGCCTCCGATTGCAAGAAAGTTCAAAAGTTGTGACGTGCTGTCCAGAAAACAGATTCTGTCCTTGGACAGAAAAATTCGAATAAAATCACCAGATCATCTTTTTGATCTGAATGTTTTTGACAGCGTGCTCTATACAATTGGCTTTCGGGCGTCTGTACTGAGTTTTTTTATTTGAGTTGCAGAAGTGCCCCGAAAAAATTATTTACTACCTGCTGGTCTGTTTTTCACAGATTCTGCCCTGTTTTGCCTTTTCTTCGTTTTGCAAACCTTGAGCTTGCTTTTTCTTTGCAAAAACCTTTTGGCAATCTTGAGAAACAGTAGCTCTTCAAGATTATCTTTATTTCCAGCAGGGAAAAGTTATTTTATTGTGGGTACTAACCTCGCTAATCAGATTATGATGAGTTATGTATGAAGGGATTTTTCAAGTGTGCGAGGGAAGATGATAAAAGAAGATTCAGGAGGGTCAAACGCTCAAGCTTGGGGATGCCCCCATGCACCCCCAAGAAATATTCAAGAAGACTCAAGCGTCTAAGCTTGGGGATGCCCCCATGCATCCCCTTCTCCGTCAACAATTATCAGTTCGTCTTTCGTTCCACTATAATTATCACTTCATGTGTTATGTGCTATGCTTGGAGCGTCTTGCTCTTAGTTTCCTTTTTAGTTTTCTTTAGCTTTGCTTGCTGTTCATAACAAGTTAGAACCCAACTTTCTTTGTGTGGGAGAGAAACACGCTCCACTTCAACCTAGAACACAACATAGGATTTTCATGCTTATCTTTGTTGTGTGTGTTCTTTGTCTTTCCATAGCTGCTGTCATGTTTAGCTCTTAGTTTTCATGCTTTTCTTTTTAAAGAGCTTTTTTTTAGTTGGTTGCTGAACTCTCTTGAGTTTTCATGTTTATCTTGTTAAGAGAGTTTGCCTGTTGCACTGAGTTGTGTGTCTTAACTTAAAGTAGGTAATTGAGGTTGCTATTTAATTTTAGTAGTAACTTGCAATAGTTTTGAGGTATTGCCATGAGTAATGTCTGAACTTTTGGTGTCAAGAGCTTTAGCCTATTAGTGATAGATGTCGTATTTTGGGCAATCCGTGTTTATTTTCGAAAACCTACAAAATAGTTGAGAACTTTAGCTACTAGATGGATCACTAATCTTTGGAGGGATCGAATATTAGAGTACACTCACGTACCATGAGTCGAGGATGCGCAAGGATAACCAAACCCCCATACACTCCTCCTCGGGTACTTGTCTCTTTGTGAACCTCCTAATTAGATTGAGAGTTACCGATAATAAGTGCATGAGTTCTTCGGACTAATGTGAGTATTCGAAAGTTGACACTTCCACCTAGCCATATTTTTCTAGCCTCTTCGGTACCGTGCATTGCCCTTTCTCACCTCGAGAGTTGGCGCATACTTCGCCGGTGCATCCAAATCCTTGGCACGATACGCTCTGTCATCATAAGCCTCATTATATCCTTCCTCAAAACAGCCACCATACCTACCTATCAAGGCATTTCCATAGCCTTTCCGAGATACATTGCCATGCAACATCCATCTTCTCATGACTTGATCTTCATGTCATACATGCTTTTTGCTTGATCGATGAGCCGCATGCTAGTTGGGCCTTGCCCTAATCATTGCTACATGATGCGCTAGTATCATTGCATATCCTGCTACACTGGCAGAGGCATACATTTGCATACATCATGATAGTTTCATTTTCTTTATGTTGAGTACTTTTGTAAAGTGTGAAAGATCTTCTATACTTCTTGTAATAAATAGAGTGTTGCCCCTAAAGTGAGGAAAGGATCCCAAAGAGGACAAAATCAAAAAATCCCAAAGAGGACAAATGAGAGTTAAATAGAAAGAGCCATTGAGGCCACAAAAAAATAAAAAAAATAGAAAAAAGAAAAAAAGAAATAAAAAGAGAGAAGGGGGCACACTACTATTCCTTTTGAGAGATCCACACTCGTACTCCATCTTATACCTTCTACTCCATAGAGATTATCATTCATGCATATAGCTATGTGGGGACCTTCACACTATAGAACTTGGCTTGTATATTCCAATGATGAGCCTCCTCAAAAGAGCTCTAGGTCTTCTTGAGCAAGCAAGTTGGATGCACCCCCACTAGTTCCATTGGAGAGCTTACCTTAGCTCATATGTGCATCCGTTCCATGGCAATCCCTACTCCTCACATCATATCTATCATTTGGCTTTCTCTCGCCTATGATTGTCCTCATTGATGTGAGCCTTTCACACCTTTTTTGTCTTCCCCCTTCATCATTTTTCTCTCTTTGCCATCCTAAGTGTCGACTTTCTTGCTTACGCTCATCCATTGCATGAGTGCTCAAAATATCGAAAGGGAGTGGATCATTTTGACTTGTACCTGGCTGACGGTCTGGGGATGAGTCAAGATAAGATTCCAAAGAAGACCAAGTGTGAAACTTTAGTAGATTAAGTTCTCAACAATACAAAAACTATGTTTTACCCTCTCATATATCCATATCCCCTTTCTTGCACGCAAACACCATTTGGAGACATTCGAGTCACGGACAGCGAGAGCTCTTGCACCTTTATGTTCTTATGTTGCTTGTTACAATGCTAATATAGGCTCTTGCTTGTTATGACTTGAATTGAATTACATGCCTTGATTGCTTTACTTAAAAAGTTCTTATATGGTTGATAGCATGTCACCACAGAAATTATGCTTGTTATCATTTACCTACTCGAGGACGAGCAGGAATTAAGCTTGGGGATGTTGATACGTCCAAAATGTATCTATAATTTCTGCTTGCTCCATGCCTCTTTTGTGTGATATTGCTATGATATTTATGCACTTCCATACACTTTTGATCATATTTGGACTAACCTATTAACTCAGTGCACCACAGTGCCAGTTCCTGTTTTCTGCTATTTTTCTATTTCAGGTTTCCCCCATATTAAAAGTGCTCTAAAAATTCCGGGAAAAATACAGGAAAAATCAGCGTACAGGAAGCTTCACGAAGAACCAAAGCGGGGCCAGAGTGGAGCCAGGGGTGGCCCAGGCGGCCACCCGGCGCGGCCCCACCCCTGGCCGCGCCAGGGGGGCGCCTGGGGCCCCGGCTCCGCCTCTGGTGACCCCCCTTCGCATATATATTCCTCGCGTCCCAAAACCCTCGAGGACGGAACCCTTTTTCACGATCTCGCCTCTGTTCCGCCGCCGCCGCGCTTCCAAGATCGGGAGCATCAGGAGAACTCTTCCCGGCACCCTGTCGGAGGGGAGAACCACCACCGGGAGCTTCTCCACCACCATGGACGCTTCCCGGATGAGTCGTGAGTAGTCCACCTTGGACCATGGGTCCATGATCAGTAGCAATGTGATGTTCTCCTCCCCTCTTTGTTCTTCATGGTTTAGACCTCGTGAGCTGCCCTACATGATCGAGGCACATATGTAATCTTTCTGCTGTTGCTCTGCTGTGTTTGCTGGGATCCGATGGATTATGAGATTATGTTCAGATTGTGTGTGAGTAATATATTTGATTCACCTCTTTTATATTTATGTTCTTGAGTAATTCTTGCATGTTCTCCGTTGCTGTTTATTGCTTTGGCCAAGTAGTAGGTAGTAACTCCAAGAGGGAGCGTTATGCTTGATTGTGGGTTCATGCCCCCTCATGACTAGCTTGAGTGACAGAAACATTAGTCTAGGGGATGTGCTGTTGCCACAAGGGGGAAAACTACGGTGCTTGTACTTGCGGGTGCAAGGATTGTTTACTTTACGCAAAGTTCTTTTAATGCAGTTGTCTGTTGCTTTGAGTTTACACTTTGGGTGGGATTCGCAACTTAATACCAGCGAGATGTTCTGGATAGATATCTCAAGGTGGATGATTAGTAGTAGATGCAGATGGATTTCAGTCTACTTGCCTTGGCGTACCGCCCATGCTTTTGAGCCTCTACCTTTCTTTGCAGCATAGTTAACATTGGTTTGCACACATAATCCTGTCAATTGCCTAGCTGTAATTTGTTTACCTCGCTTTGCTGTTTTATCGTCTTTTGGGAGAGAGACATCACTAGTGAACATCATGGGACCCCGGTCCATATTACCACCACTGATCACACCCGCTATTTACTTCCTGTTCTTATTTCCTAGTTGCAGTCATACCTATCATTATTATCTCTTGTGTTTGATCCTTTGTAAACAACAAGGCCGGAGGGATTGACAACCTCTCTGTACTCGTTGGGAGCAAAGTTATGTGTATCTGTGTGTAGGTCCTGTCAACCGCTAAGTTTCTGGCGCCGTTGACACCTTCTTGTCGACCCTCAGAGTCTCACGGGATTCGATCCTTGGTACCTTTGCCAAGGGAAATTTGCTGCTACGCTACATCTCAAACCTTCCACTTGGGGTAACCAACAAGGGGGAGAAGCCATCACTCATTTATAGCGAGGAGAAGACCAACCGCCGGCCTCCATAATTGCAGGTAATGATGGTCTTTTGTGCATGCAGGGACTTGTCAAGTCGCGCAATCGCTGAGGCTGCGTGGGGAAGTGGAGACGTCCACATCCCATCAATCGCTACGCGTCAATCAAGGCCGCAGGCTTTTGGGGTCTGCGGTGCTCCGCACTTGACCCTTGGCTTCGCCGCAAAGCCAAGCCCAAGCGCACCTTGGGCCCGGGGGCTATTATCGGCGTTCTGAGAATGGGGGTACCCAAGCTTGCCTGCCTGCGGCCCAGGGCATGGCTCATCAGGCGGCCTGGTACGGCGCAACCTCTACAGCAACCACTCAAGACCCTCGCGAGGGGCCGATCCTCGCGAGGCGGACGACGCAAGACATCCCTTGGGGAGGCCGCACTAGGCTGGCTCATGAGGATCGAAGATATCAAGGCAAGGGGAACTTCGCGAGGTCCTCGTGATGCGAGCAGTGACGACCAAGGCCAGGCGGGCGCCAGCGGGCGTAGAGTGCTAGTTTCCTCTTTGGTGCTAAAGGAGCAGGCGCAGGCGAGGAGTCCCGAGGCGTCAGGCAAAGGTTTCCATATCGGTGCAACGAGACCAAGACCAGCAAGACGACAGAGTGGAGGTCATCGCGGAGCCCATGGCTACGTCACCACCAGGGCCTTTGGCAGGCGAAGACCACCTTTTGTCAGGATAGCTTGTACTAGTTGTCCCTCTTCAAATTTGGCAGTCGTGGGATCCCTTCCTGCTCAATATTTGGGAACCACCATTGGGGGGGGGGGATCTCATCTTGAGTTCATCAGATAGAAGGCCACACACCCACAAGCTCACTCGAGCACAAGAACACCTCTCCTCAGGAAGCAGTTCACCCCATGTACTAGTTCTTCCTCAGCCTACAAGGCAATCCACCACACCACACTGGATTGGGGTATTACACCACAACGGTGGCCCGAACCAGTATAAACCTTGTGTCCCTTGTTCTTTGGATCTGACGATCTAGGCCTAGGGATTGGCGAGTAGACGAGCTAGGGCGGAAGGAGAGATCTTCGTGCGCACCCCAGATTTCGAACCACAAGGATTTCTCCGGAACCCAAGATCCGAAAGTTATTGACCGGAGAGGTATCTCGGTCATGTCCACAAAATTCTCGAACTCGTAGGGTCTGCATGCTTAACGTTCGTTGGCGATATAGTATTATATGAGTTATATGATTTGGTGACCGAATGTTTTTAGGACTCCTGGATGAGATCATGTACATTAATAGGAGTCTCGAAATGGTTGAGACGTAAATATTGATATATAGGACGATGGTATTCGAACACCGGAAGTGTTCCGGAGGGTATCGGGTACTTATCGGGTCACCGAAAGGTGTTTCGGGTATCCCCGGAAAAAGTTATGGGCCAAGAGACGGAACGCACCAGCCACAAGGGGATGGTGCGCCCCCCCCCTATAGCAGGCCGGCCTAGGAGAAGAAAAAAGAGAAGAAGGGAAAGGAAAGTGTGGATTAGGATTCCCACTCCCCCCCCCCCTCTTTCCTTCCCCTCGGTTATATATGGCAGGGGGTGGCTTGGGAGGGACTCCAAGAAGGATTCCTCC
>LR738713.1:390935500-390984215 GCA_902687465.1 Secale cereale | reverse complement strand
ATATATATATATATATATATACATATATATATATATGTGTGTGTGTGTGTGTGTGTGTGTGTGTGTGTGTGCGTGTGTGTCTGTGGGGGGGGGAGGGGCGCCACAACAACACACAACACTATATTAGCCGTGTGCGGCGCCCATATCCACCATTTACTGCTCGGTCATATTTTCGTAGTGCTTAGGTGAAGCCCTGCGAAGATCACTTCACCATCACCGTCACCACGCCATCGTGCTGCCAAAACTCATCTACTACTTCGCCTGTCTTGCCGGACCAAGAAGACGAGGACGTCATCGAGCTAAACGTGTGCTGAACGCGGAGGTGTCGTACGTTCGGTGGTTGATTGATTGGATCACGAAGAAGTTCGACTACATCAACCACGTTACTAAAAGCTTCCGCTTTCGGTCTACGAGGGTACGTAGACACACTCTCCCCCTCGTTGCTATGCATCTCCATGTATAGATCATTGCGTGTGCATAGAATTTTTTTGTGGCATCATGAGCCAGGTCTATGCGTAGATGTTTTGCACGAGTAGAACACAAAGAGTTGTGGGCGGTGATCGTCATACTGCTTACCACCAACGTCTTATTTTGATTCGGTGGCATTATAATATGAAGTGGCCCGGACCAACCTTACATGTCAATGTACATGAGACCGATTCCACCGACAGACATGTGACTTGTTTTGCATAATGGTGACTGGCGGGTGTTTGTTTCTCCTACTTTAGTTGAATTGAATTTGACTGCGGCTGGTCCTTGTTGAAGGTTAAAACAACAAACTTGATAAATCACCGTTGTTGTTTTGTGCCGTAGGTAAGAATGGTTCTTGCTAGAAGCCCATAGAACCCACGTAAAACTTGCAACAACAAAGTAGAGGACGTCTAACTTGTTTTTGCAGGGCATGTTGTGATGTGATATGGTCAAGACGTGATGAGTCATACGTTATTGTATATATAAGATGATCATGTTTTGTAAATTATCGGCAACCGACGGGAGCCTTATGGCTGTCTCTTTATTATATGAAATGCAAATGCCATGTAATTGCTTTACTTTATCGCCATGAGTTAGCAATAGTCGTAGAAGTAATAGTTGGAGAGACGACCATGACGCAACAATGGTGATCAAGGTGTTGATCCGGTGACGATGGAGATCATGACGATGCTTTGGAGATGGAGATCAAAAGCACAAGATGATGATTGCCATATCATGTCACGTATTTTGATTGCATGTGATGTTTATCCTTTATGCATCTTATTTTGCTTAGATCAACGGTAGCATTATAAGATGATCCCTTCACTAAATTTCAAGATAATAGTTTTCTCTCTGAGTATACACCATGTGATGATCGGGTGTGATAGACTCTACGTTCACATACAATGGGTGTAAGACAGTTTTACGCACGCAGAATACTTGGGTTAAACTTGATGATCCTAGCATGTACAAACATGGCCTCGGAACACTGGAGACTGAAAGGTCGAACATGAATGATATAGTAGATATGATCAACATAAAGGTGTTCACCATTGATGACTACTCTATCTCACATGATGATTGGACATGGTTTAATTGAATTGGATCATGTATCACTTAGATAACCTGAGGGATGTCGATTTAAGTGGGAGTTCATTAGTAATTTGATTAATTGAACTTAATTTATCATGAACTTAGTCCTGATAGTATTTGCATATCTATGTTGTAGATCAATATCTCGCAATTTAGCTCCCATGTTTTTTGATACGGACCTAGAGAAAACTAAATTGAAAGATGTTAGTAGCAATGATGCGGACTGGGTCCATGATCTCAGGATTATCCTCATTGTTGCATAGAATAATGTTGTCCTTTATGCACCGCTAGGTGACAGACCCATTGCAGGATCAGGTGCAGATGTTATGAACGTTTAGCAAGGTCGATATGATGACTACTTAATAGTTTAGTGCGCCATGCTTTACGGCTTAGAACTGGGACTTCAAAAACATTTTGAACGCCACATAGCATATGAGATGTTTCAAGGGCTGAAATTGGTATTTCAGACTCATGCCCATGTCGAGAGGCATGAGACCTCTGACAAGTACTTTGCCTACAAGATAGAGGAGAATAGCTCAGCTAATAAGCATGTCCTCAGAATGTCTGGGTGCTACAATCACTTAAATCAAGTGGGAGTTAATCTTCCAGATAAGATAGTGATTGATAGAGTTCTCTAGTCACTGTCACCAAGCTACTAGAACTTCATGATGAACTATAATATGCAAGGGATGATGAAAATGATTCCCGTGCTCTTCGCGATGCTGAAATCGGCGAAGGTAGAAGTCAAGAAAGAGCATCAAGTGTTCATGGTTAACAAGACCACTAGTTTCAAAACAAAGGCAAGGGAAAGAAAAGGGAACTTAAAGAAGAATGGCAAGAAAGTTGTCACTCCCGTGGAGAAGCCCAAAGCTGGACCTAAGCATGAAACTGAGTGCTTCTACTGCAAAGGGAATGGTCACTAGAAGCGGAACAGCCCCAAAAATACTTGGCGGATAAGAAGGATGGCAAAGTGAACAAAGGTATATCTGATATACATGTTATAGATGTGTACCTTACTAGTATTCATAGTAGCCCATGGGTATTTGATACTGGTTCAGTTGCTAAGATTAGTAACTTGACACGGGAATTACAGAATAAACAAAGACTAGTTAAGGGCGAGGTGACGATGTGTGTTGGAAGTGGTTCCAAGATTGATATGATCATTATCGCACACTCCATATACTTTGGGGATTAGTGTTAAACCTAAATAAAATGTTATTTGGTGTTTGCATTGAGCATGAACAAGATTGGATCGTGTTTATTGCAATACGGTTATTCATTTAAGTCGGAGAATAATTGTTGTTCTATTTACATGAATAAAATCTTCTATGGTCATACACCCAATGTGAATGGTTTATTGAATCTCGATTGTAGTAATTAATATACATATTCATAATATTGATGCCAAAAGATGTAAAGTTGATAATGATAATGCAACATACTTGTGGCACTGCCGTTTAGGTCATATTGGTGTAAAGCGCATGAAGAAACTCCATGCGGATGGACTTTTGGACTTTTGGAAATCACTTGATTATGAATCATTTGATACTTACGAACCATGCCACATGGGCAAAATGACTAAAACTTTGTTCTCTGGAACAATGGAGCGAGCTAATGACTTATTGGAAATAATACATACCGATGTATGCGGTCCGATGATTGTTGAAGCACGCGGCGGGTATCGTTATTTTCTAACCTTCGTAGATGATTTAAGTAGGTATGGGTATATCTACTTGATGAAACACAAGTCTAAAACATTTGAAAAGTTCAAAGAATTTTAGAGTGAAGTGTAAAATCATCGGAACAAGAAAATAAAGTTTCTACGATCTGATCACGGAGGCGAATATTTGAGTTACAAGTTTGGCCTTCATTTAAAACAATGTGGAATAGTTTCACAACTCACGCCACCTGGAACACCACATCATAATGGTGTGTCCGAACATCGTAACCGTACTCTATTAGATATGGTGCGTTATATGATGTCTCTTATCGATTTGCCTTTATCATTTTGGGGTTATGCATTAGGGACAGCCGCATTCACGTTAAATAGGGCACAGTCTAAATCTGTTGAGACGTCACCGTATGAACTATGGTTTGGCAAGAAACCAAAGCTGTCATTTCTTAAAGTTTGGGGTTGCAACACTTATGTCAAAATGCTTCGGCGTGATAAGCTCGAACCCAAATCGGAGAAGTGTGTTTTCATAGGATACCCTAAAGAAACTATTGGGTACACCTTCTACCATAGATCCGAAGGCAATATCTTTGTTGCTAAGAATGGGTCCTTTCTAGAGAAGGTGTTTCTCTCTAAAGAAGTGAGTGGGAGGAAAGTAGAACTTGATGAGGTAACCGTACCTTCTCTCGAATTGGAAAGTAGCTAATCAGAGAAAACTGTTCCCGTGATGCCTACACCAACTAGATAAGAAGCTAATGATGATGATCATGAAACTTGGGATCAAGTTACTACTGAACCTCGAAGGTCGACCAGAACACGTACCCCACCAGAGTGGTACGGTAACCCTATCCTGGAAGTCATGTTGTTAGACAACGGCGAACCTTAGAACTATGAAGAAGCTATGATGATCCCAAATTCCAAAAAATGGCTTGAGGCCATGAAATATGAGATAGGATCCATGTATGAGAACAAAGTATGGACTTTGGTGGATTTGCCCGATGATCGGCAAGCCATAGAGAATAGATGGATCTTCAAGAAGAAGACAGACGCTGACGGTAATGTCACTATCTACAAATATCGACTAATCCAGATGACTCTAAGTATCAATCTGGATGCGTATTGAATGTAGGAGCAATTAGCTAGAGTAGCTCTATGCATAACATTTTAGACATAGAAATTTGCAAAGTACACACGGATCTGAATATTGCAGCCCGTTGACTAAACCTCTCTCACAAGCAAAACATGATCATACCTTAGAACTCTTTGAGTGTTAAT
Organism: Secale cereale; assembly: GCA_902687465.1. Lineage (NCBI taxonomy): Eukaryota > Viridiplantae > Streptophyta > Magnoliopsida > Poales > Poaceae > Secale > Secale cereale. The sequence goes on along the minus strand of LR738713.1, from coordinate 390,979,705 downwards.
CACATAACGATGTGAACTAGATTATTGACTCTAGTAAACTCTTTGGGTGTTAATAACATGGCGATGTGAACTATGGGTGTTAATCACACGATGATGTGAACTAGATTATTGACTCTAGTAAACTCTTTGGGTGTTAAACACATAGGGATGTGAACTAGATTATCGACTATAGTGCAAGTGAGAGACTGATGGAAATATGCTCTAGAGGCAATAATAAAGTGGTTATTATTTTATATTTCATTATTCATGATAAAGGTTTATTATTCATGCTAGAATTCTATTGATCGGAAACCTAAATACATGTGTGAATACATAAACAAATACCGCGTCCCTAGTAAGCCTCTACTAAACTAGCTTGTTAATCAAAGATGGTTAAGGTTTCATGACAATAGACATGAGTTGTCATTTGATAATGGGATCACATCATTATGAAAATGATGTGGAGGACAAGACCCATCCATTAGCTTAGCATTTGATCGTATAGTTTATTGATACTGCTTTCATGTATGTTAAATACATATTCCTTTGACTATGAGATCATGCAACTCCCAGATACCGGAGGAATACCTTGCGTGCTATCAAACGTCACAACGTAACTGGGTGATTATAAAAATTCTCTACAGTTATCTCTGAAGGTGTTTTGTTGGGTTGGCATGAATCGAGATTAGGATTTGTCACTTCGGGTATTGGAGAGGTATCTCTAGGACCTCTCGGTAATACACATCATAATAAGCCTTGCAAGCAAATGACTAATGAAGTTAGTCTCGGGATGACATATTACGGAACGAGTAAAGAGACTTGCCGGTAACGAGACTGAACTAGGTATAGAGATATCGACGATCGAATCTCGGGCAAGTAGCATACCGACAGACAAAGGGAATTGTGTATGTTATTATAACGGTTCGACCGATAAAGATCTTCATATAATATGTAGGAGCCAATATGGGCATCCAGGTTCCGCTATTGGTTATTGACCAGAGAGGTGTCTCGGTCATGTCTACATAGTTCCCGAACCCGTAGGGTCTGCACGCTTAACGTTTGTTGACGATATAGTATTATATGAGTTATGTGATTTGGTAATCGAATGTTGTTAGGAGTCCTGGATGAGATCATGGACATGATGAGGAGTCTCGAATTGGTCGATATGTAAAGATTGATATATAGAACGATGGTATTCGGACACCAGGAGTGTTCCGGAGGGTATCGGGTACTTATCGGGTCACCGGAAGGTGTTTCAGGTATCCCCGACAAAAGTTATGGGCCTTATGGGCCAAGAGAGGGAACGCACCAGCCACAAGGGGCTGGTGCGCCCCCCATAGTAGGCTGGCCTAGGAGAATAAGGAAAGAGGGGAAGGGAAAGGAAAGTGCGGATTAGGATTCCCACTTCCTTCCCTCTCCCCTCCCGCTCTTTCCTTCCCCCTCGGTTATATATGGGAGGGGGCGCGGCTTGAGAGGGACTCCAACTAGGATTCCTCCTACTTGGGCGCCTCCTATGGCTGCTCCTCCCTCCCTCCCTCCCACCTATATATATGTGGGGAGGTGTAATGCCCAGGATGGGACTATACCTCCTACGTGTCGAGGCACGACTTAAAGGTATAAGCCCATTCTGGAATGATCTCAAGTTCGGTATCTTTGCACATCTCATGTAAAAATAGGGATGAAAGCGAAAAAAAGATAGTTGGCTTACACTCGCCATGTCACACAATTCATTACATAGCAAAACATCATTCAAATAACATCACAACCCGTCTACGGGTGAAGATCCAAATGAAAGATACCAAACATACATAAAGCCACAGGTCTGAATCGCCCCTAGTAGAAACCTCTACTGATCGTCGCGATAGTGCACATAGTAACGGCTATGTTCCTCATCGTACTCCTGGTATAGCTCGGAGCCGTCACCTGAAAAGATCACCTGAGTACCTGCATCTGGTGTGGTGTAGAATCTGTGAGCCACGGAGGACTCAGCAATCCCGTTCCCGGGTAACACAACTATCCAAGCCTTGGGTGAGGAACAAGGCTGAAGAAAGAATAAGAGGTTGCAGCAGCACTAGCACTAACTTACGTAAAAGAGAGCGAGAAGAGAAGTGCCTCGGACGATAAAGTGATCACAAAGTGATCCTAACTAAAACACGTTAAACATAACCCCACCGTGTTCACTTCCCGGACCCTTTTCGGAAAATGACCGTCACGGTACTCACGCTGGTAGTGTGTTCTGAACATGGTGTCAAGTTTTCTACAACCGGATATTAACAAATTCCCATCTGCCACATAAACGCGGGCACGGCTTTCGAAAGTTCAAATCCCTGCAGGGGTGTTCCAACTTGGCCCATGACAAGCCCACGATCCACGGAGTCGCAACTCCAAGGTGGGAAGGCCCGAGTATCCTCGGAATCCCGTGCTCAAGATACTCCGACTAAGGTAAGGCTAATCCAAAAAATCCTCCCGGCGTGCCGACACCCTGATAGTAGCCGCGCGTATCTAGTCTCAGGCAACGACCGGATGGGCGAAGCTACGGGTTTTTACCAGACCTCGGGTTCCCCCAAGGTGGCCCCGCAGGCTCCCCGTTTCGGACCAACACTCATGTGGAGCACTGGCCCGGGGTTGTTGATTAAGAAGAGGGTTAATTACTCCCTATGCAAGTTTTTAGTTGTTTAGGAAAATAGTACCAATGTTGGGACTTGCTAGAAAAGACTTAGCGCTAAGCGGTTTATGGAGGGGGTCCCATAACCCCAACCGTGTGAGGAACGCAAAATCAAGGAACATAACACCGGTTTATACGGTTCCTAGGGCGGCATGAGTGGAACAAATCACCAAGCAAGAGGCTTAGCCTTCCACCCATTACCAATATATAAATGATTTCATTTAAGAATTTATATAGTGTGATATCCCAACAAGCTTCAACATGAAGCAAGAATCTTCAAATCTTCTCCAGCAACTAGCAATGCTATAAGAGGGGCTGAGCGATGCCTACGTAGCCAATCAAAGGTTTGCATAGGTAGGGTGGTTAGACAGATTCATGGTTACAATAGGAGGCTGACAGGAAAACATGGGCATCGAGGCAATAAGCTAAAGAGCGAGACTTCTAGCAATAGGCAAAGATAGTAATGATATCTGGGTCAGCTCATCTTGCCTGTAGAGTCGTCGATGGGATCGTAAGAGGGCTCCTCGTTCTCAACCTCGGTAGTAACCTCGTTTTCGTACTCGTTCTCGGCTTCCGGCCCTACTCAACACAAGAACACACGAGGCACGAAATCAAACAAGATGCAATGCGCAAAACTACAGGATGCATGGCTGATGCACTAAGGAAGCACTGCAGATGCACTTAGGATGCACAGAAAGACAACATAGGAAACACAGAGATACAGCACAAGGAACATGACAATATGCATCAAGCAAGAAACTTCAAAACATGTTAACAAGAGGATATTATGAATATACATGCAAAACCACACAAGTTTCATATAGGACTTGCTCAAAACGGAGCAACGGGCTAAAAGATACACACGAAACAAGAAACATTGCAAAACTGAAATTAACAGCCACATAGCAACATCGGAGCAAGAAATATATACTCTACAGCACTCAAACATCATGAAAAGAAGCATGGACATGAAGTAGACATATCCTACAGCAAACAATTCCATTGGAGCATCTCCATAGGAGGCATGGATCAATAGCAACAAGCTACAACATTTTGAACATGACAATAAAAACCTGACAACAGTATTTTATAGCAACTTGGGAGCAAGAGTTAAATATGCTACAGCCACCCAAATGAGCATGTGAAAGCATGAATGGATAGCCAACAACATATACAACAAGGAATCATCAATAGTCACCCCAAAACTAACATGGATATGCCTAGGACAACAAGCAAACATAGCATGTGGATATTACAGATTCCAGACTTAGTGAAATTTCACTAAGTGTTAAAACATCAGTATTATCATGGCATGTTTGTGAGCAAGTTTAAGTCACCTCAAAGCATCACATGGCAAGTGGTTTGCACCACAGCAAAGTACACATGATGAGGAATCCAAAACATATAAGCATGCAACATGGGGACAACCACATCAATAGCAACGAGCTCCTCAACTAGGCATCTCGTAACAAGTTTAAAAATCTAACAGCCACATACACTTTTGCAAAGGAGATAAACATGGCAACATGAATTCTATCATGCATCCTATAGCAACCAACATGTAGAGCATCTCATGATGAACATGTGGACATATCATTTGCTTCATTAGGATAAACATGCACCAAGTTATCACATCACAAACATGGCATGACAACAACTAATAGAAGCAGTTTATAACAAGTAGCACTCTTCTCATGAAGATTAAGACATCTAGATGGACTCAAACATGCATGACACAATGGAACAAAACATAGTACATGTCACCACGATCATTTTGACATATCATATGCACAAATCGGACAAGCACAGTAAAAGATATTGATATCACAAGAATGCATCAGACACTGAAAAACTAGAGGACTTAGACAAAAAAAACGAGGTCAACCTCATGTAGTCAACGCGGGCGCGGGTCTGGTCAACGGGCGGCCGGGTTGCGGTCAAACGGGTCGCGGGTGCTGCGGGTCGGGTTCGCGGGTCGCGGATCGGACCCGCTAGGGTTCTCCCAGGCGCCTGGCGATCTAGATCGGCCTGGATCCCTCGATCCGATCGGGGCGGCTCGACGGAGGCTTCGCGGCGGCCGGCGGCAGCTCCTGGCGCCCGGCGGCGAGGGTCGCCGGAGGAAGGGAGGAGGCCGGGCGGTGGCCGGAGGGACAGCGAGCGGCGACCGCGGCGGCCTGGAAGCCTGAGGCTCGGCGGCGGCGGGATCTGAGGGGCGCGGCGGCGGGCGAGGTTCCCGGCGGCGGGCGAGGCCGGCGACCGGATGGCAGCGTCGGAGGGTCGGGCGGCGGCGGCGCTGAGCAGAAGGCGGGGCGCGGGAGGCTGGCGGCGGGCGATCTGGCTCAGATCGGCGGGCTGGCCTCGGGCCTCGCGGGCCCGCTCGGCGGGGTGGAAGCACTGCGCGGCGGGGGTGGAAGCACGGCGCGGCGGGGTGGAAGCACTGCGCGGCGGCGGTGGAAGCACTGCGCGGCGGCGGTGGAAGCACTGGGCGACGGCGATGGAAGCACTGTGCGGCGGCGGTGGAAGCACTAGGGTTTTGGACGCAAAATTGGAGGGGGTGGACGTTTATATAGGCACAAGGAGCTAGGAGAGTCCAAATGAGGAGCGGTTTTTGGCCACGAGATCATAATTGAACGGCCTAGATGATGGGAAGGGTTTGAGCTGGGTTGGTGGACTGTTGGAGGGGGGTCTTGGGCCTCAGAGAGGAGGTACTTTTAGCCCACGAGGAAAACTGTTGGAGTACTAAACGAACTCCAAACGCGACGAAACTTGACAGGCGGGTTACTCGTAACAAAACAACATCGCACGACAAGTCTCACGCCATTCCGGAAACGTTACACGGCCAAACACGAAAGAAGGACTCCGGGAAGCCACGGGCACATGTGAGAGCATCGGAACTCGAAACGGACAACGGGAAGGGACGAGTGGGACCGGATGCAAACGACAACACAAATGCAATGCAATGCACATGACAACATGACATGGATGAATGCACACACGCACACGACAAAACGACGAAAACCCGAAAAGACGAAGAACCCAAAATGGAACTGATGAAGCCAAAGTTTATATATATACAAAAGGGGAAAGTGTTACATCCGGGGCATTACAAACTCTCCTCTACTACGAAAAGATCTCGTCCCGAGATCTAGGACTGGAAGAAGGAAGGGTACTCGGAACGAAGGTGATCTTCTCGTTCCCACGTAGCTTCTCGGTCGGTATGGTGTGACCACTTGACTTTCAAGAACTTGATTGACTTGTTGCGGGTCTTGCGCTCGGTTTCTTCGAGAATAGCAACGGGGTGCTCTCGGTAAGACAAGTCTTGTTGAAGATCAATCTCCTCAAACAGAATGGTGCGTTCGGGTGTCTTGAAGCACTTGCGGAGTTGAGACACATGAAACACATCATGAACATTAGCGAAGTTGGAAGGGAGCTCAAGTTGATAGGCTAGATCGCCTCTTTTGCCAAGGATCTTGAAAGGGCCCACGTATCTAGGAGCAAGCTTTCCTTTGATACCGAATCTTTGGGTGCCTTTCATAGGAGAAACACGGAGGTAGACATGATCCCCAATGTTGAAGGCCAAATCATGATGCTTGCCGTCATAGTAGCTCTTCCGATGCGACTGAGCGGCCTTGAGATTCTCACGTATGACTTTGCACATCTCTTCGGCTTCTGAGATCAAGTCATTGCCAATAAGTTGACGGTCACCAGTCTTGGACCAGTTGAGAGGGGTACGGCACTTTCTGCCATGGAGGATTTCAAACGGAGCTTTGCCGGCACTTGCTTGGAAACTGTTGTTGTAAGAGAACTCGGCAAATGGAAGGCAATCTTCCCACTTCATGCCAAAAGAGATGACACAAGCTCTGAGCATGTCTTCTAGGATCTGATTCACTCTCTCGACTTGACCACTAGTCTGAGGGTGAAATGCAGTGCTGAAACGGATCTTAGTGCCCATGGCAGACTGAAAGGAGTCCCATAACTTGGATGTGAACAAAATTCCACGGTCTGAGGAGATAACTTGAGGAATGCCATGTAAGGACACAATTCTGGAAGTGTACAACTCTACCAGTTGAGCTGCGTTGATGGATTCTTTGACTAGAAGGAAGTGAGCGACTTTGGTAAGCTTGTCAATGACAACAAAGATAGAATCATTCCCTTTCTTGGACTTGGGAAAGCAAGTGACGAAATACATTTCAATGTGGTCGAATTTCCACTCGGGAATACGAAGAGGTTGGAGAAGACCGGCTGGACGTTGATGCTCTGCCTTCACTCTTCTGCAGACATCACATTCATTCACGAATTGGGCAATCTCCCTTTTCATGCGAGTCCACCAGCAAGATTGCTTGATGTCTTGGTACATCTTGGAACTTCCAGGATGAATCGACAGGAGGGAATCATGTGCTTCGTTCATTATGAGCTTCCTGAGATCACCCTTGGGAACCACAAGTCTGTCCTCAAAGAACAAGGTATCTCTCTCATCAACGCGATAGCACTTGTATTTAGGAGTACCCTTTGCAATACCATGTTTCACTTTCTGCACCATAGCATCACTGAGTTGGGCCTCACGGATATGATCTTCCAAGGTAGGAGCAACTTGAAGATTTGCAAGAAAGCCTTGCGGAACAACTTGGAGGTTGAGCTTCCTGAATGCTTCACAAAGCTCAGGCTGGAACGGCTTGATAAGGAGACTGTTGCAATATGCCTTTTTGCTCAAGGCATCTGCAATGACATTGGCCTTGCCAGGTGTGTATTCGATGCTTGGATCATACTCTTGGATTATCTCAACCCAACGAGTCTGGCGAAGGTTCAGGTTCGGCTGTGTGAAGATGTACTTCAAGCTCTTGTGATCGGTGAAGATGTCGACTTTTCTGCCCAACAGAAGGTGTCTCCACGTAATCAAAGTGTGTACCACAGCTGCTAGCTCGAGATCATGTGTGGGGTAGTTCTTCTCACTTGGCTTCAGCTGACGAGAAGTGTATGCCACAATCTTCTTGTCCTGCATTAGCACACCACCAAGTCCTTGAAAGGAAGCATCACAGAATACTTCGTAGGGCTTGGACTCATCTGGAGGAGTAAGAACTGGAGCAGAGATGAGCTTTTCTTTGAGAGTTTTGAATGCCACATCACAATCCGGAGACCAGTTGTACTTGACATTCTTCTGCAGCAAGTTGGAGAGAGGCTTGGCAATCTTGGAGAAGTTCTCAACGAACCTTCTGCAATAGCTAGCAAGACCAAGGAAGCTTCGGAGTTGCTTGACGTTCTGAGGAGGTTCCCAGTTGACAATGGCTTCAACTTTCTCGGGGTTGACCGCAATACCGTCAGCGGAGATGATATGGCCCAGATACAAGACCTTATCGAGCCAGAATTCGCACTTGGAGAACTTGGCATAGAACTTATGTTCACGGAGTCTGTCGAGAACCAGACGGAGGTGCTTTTCGTGATCCTCTTCATTCTTGGAGAATACCAAGATGTCATCCAGATACACAAGCACAAACTCGTTGGCGTAGGGGTTGAAAATGTAGTGCATCATTCTCGAGAAGGTAGGTGGAGCATTAGCGAGGCCAAAATACATGACTGTATACTCATAGGAGTCGTAGCTTGTTCTGAAGGCAGTCTTGTGGATATCTTCTTCACGAATGTGAATTTGGTGATAACCCATTCGGAGATCGAGCTTAGAGAACACTTTAGCTCCCTTGAGCTGCTCGAACAATTCATTGATGTTGGGGGGCGGATACTTGTTCTTTATTGTCCTCTTGTTCAATGGCCGGTAATCAACGCAGAGGCGCTCCGTGCCATCTTTCTTCTTGACAAATAAGACACCACGGCCCCAAGGAGACGTGCTAGGCCTGATCAGACCCATACGCTCTTGTTCATCAAGCTGTTTCTTCAACTCCTTCAAATCTTCAGGGGAGAGCTTGTATGGACGCCGGCATGCTGGCTCAGTACCAGGCTCGAGTTCGATGACGAATTCAACTTGACGATGCGGAGGCATGCCTGGAAGCTCTTCAGGAAAAACGTCTTCGTATTCATTAACCACCGGAATTTGAGAGATGGCATTAATCTCGCCCTTGTCATTGAGAGAGAATAGCCTGATTGTGTTATCTCAAGAGGCGATGATAATCACGTCTTCGTTAGGATGAGTAATCTTGACTTCCTTATTTGCACAATCAATGTGAGCATCATGCTGAGAAAGCCAATCCATCCCGAGAATAAGGTCAATGTTGGAGTTGCCGAGAAGCACCGGTTTAGCCAGAAAGCGGTAATCACCCATGCGAATAGATACATCCGGAGCATATATATTAGAAGTCATACGTCTCCCCGGAGAAATAACTTGCAACTCCCTAGGCAAATTTTTGGTGACAACATCGTGCTTGGATGCAAATGGATATGACATGAAGGAACATGATGCACCCGAATCAAACAACACTTTTGCGGGAATAGAGTTAACTGGAAGGTTACCAAGTATCACATCTGAAGAATTCTCTGCTTGAGCTGCATTCATCAGATTCACTCTTGCATGCTTGGGATTGTGCTTGACAATAGCAGTGCTGACAGGTGGAGGAGGCGGAAGGCGCCTTGGGTTGGGGCACTTGTTAGCATAGTGACCCTTCTGAGTGCACTTGTTGCAAACCACTTCTGAGAGAGGACGGTAGTGAGGAGCACTTGACTTGGAAGCTTGAAATTGATTCTTTGACTGGTTGCTTGGGTTGGGTGGGTGAGAGAAAGCACGGCCACCAGAGTTCTTGTTGTTGTTGTAGGGAGCTCGGATCACTGGAGGAGGTGGAAGCCAAAACTTATGTTGCTTCGCGACCACTTGAGAAGAATAGGAGGAGTGAACAGCATCTCTGATCCTCTTTTTGGAAGCTTCCATCTTGAGCTGGGCTGCCTCTTGCTTAAGCGCCATATTATAGAATTGATCAAACTCATCAGGCTCGAACAAGGTGAGAGCAAGTTGGAGTTCATCCTTCAGACCACCACGGAACTGATAGATCTTGCTCTTGGCATCTGGGATGTCTTTCTTGGCATAGCGGGCAAGGTTCTAGAACTTGACATTATATTGGCAGACAGACATTGAGCCTTGCTTCAGGTTGCGGTATTGCTCACGCATACCCTCGATGACACTTGTTAGAATGTGGTGAGAGCGAAAGTCCTTGCAGAAGTCATCCCAGGAGATTTCACGCCCTGCTCTGGAGTCTTTGTACTGCTGCCACCAATCAGCTGCTTGGTCCTTGAGTTGGAAGGCTGCAAACTTCACATAGTCCTCGGGCCTGACGTTACTGCACTCAAAATGCTTCTTGATATCTGTTATCCAGTCTTCAGCATCGAGAGGGTCCATGCAGTAACTGAAAGCCTTTGGTTGATTTGCCAGGAACTGGTAGAGCGTAGCAAAGTGCTGTTGGTTGAACAAATTGCCTTGGTTCCCATGAGCACCCTGATTTGCTTGATTTGCTTGAATATGATGCATCATCTGCATAAGCATCTGGGTGTTCTCATTCGTAACTTGCATAATTGCTCTCCAGGCCTCAGACGGAGGAGGAGGTGAAGGAGGGCAATCATGAACCTCTTCACCCTCTAGGTTAGCGTTGGGAACCTTTTTAGGAGCCATCCTGAAAGAGATGACCACTATTAGCCATTTGATTCAAAGAATATATAGCTGAATCAACGACTAGAATTGCAACATAGTCTTCACGAGAATCATTCGAACAAGAGGAACGAATGAAATTCACAGTTTAATGATAACAACAATCTTCACGAGAAGCCACTTGGGAGACAAAAGGTAAATAAAACAACACGGTGCAGATAGAACAAATACAAGATAGAAGCTTCGTTCGACATATTCGTGCTGAAAGCTTATGGAACGTGTTACAAAAGGGTTTTGCAATCCCCGGATCAGCATAGCCAAGGACCCTTTAAGATGCAACTCCCGATCGGAACAACGGCCATAAAACTACTTCACTCAATGTAGAACCCCGAACTCCATATCCTGCATTTGTTGGAAGAATGCCTACGATCTACTAGATGAACCCACCTATTAATTTCTGAAAGTTTCCAGTTATGCAATCAGGTGTTGGGGATACAGGGGAAGCATCGCGCACTCAACTCTAATCCTACATCCAGTTGTATCCATCCTTCAACACATAACCAGTTATTTTCGGAAACCGTCTACCTCGGACCTTCGAAACGCATCTACTATACAAGCTATGGCAATACTCCCGAACTACCTCCCAAGTACTGGGTGATGTCGGGGTTATCTTGCCACTAACCGCATAGGAGAGTTTTCGATGTCGGCCGTCTTAAGTATTCTAGAACTGCCGCGATATGTTTGTGACGACAACACCTCGGAGCTCAACTCCCCGGGACACTGCCACAACCCCTAAATGACAGGAGGCATCGAGAACAATGTTCTCGTCACAAAGACATCGGAACAATCCAAACAATACTCGCGAGATTCCTAAAAAAAAAATTGGTGCAAATTTGAGAGTAGAAGAGGCAAGAGTAATCGTCAGGAGTCCTCACCAGAGTGAAAAGAGATGAGGAGCAAAATAAATCCTACTCTCCGATATATATATATAGGACTCAAAACATTTTAAGTGTGTGCCTAGACTCAACCGTCAACGATTCGAACAATCAGTGGGGCTTCTAGGTCGGAGAAGGCTCTGATACCAACTTGTAATGCCCAGGATGGGACTATACCTCCTACGTGTCCAGGCACGACTTAAAGGTATAAGCCCATTCTGGAATGATCTCAAGTTCGATATCTTTGCACATCTCATGTAAAAATAGGGATGAAAGCGAAAAAAAGATAGTTGGCTTACACTCGCCACGTCACACAATTCATTACATAGCAAAACATCATTCAAATAACATCACAACCCGTCTACGGGTGAAGATCCAAATGAAAGATACCAAACATACATAAAGCCACAGGTCTGAATCGCCCCTAGTAGAAACCTTTACTGATCGTTGGGATAGTGCACATAGTAACGGCTACGTTCCTCATCGTACTCCCAGTATAGCTCGGAGCCGTCACCTGAAAAGATCACCTGAGTACCTGCATCTGGTGTGGTGTAGAATCTGTGAGCCACGGAGGACTCAGCAATCCCGTTCCCGGGTAACACAACTATCCAAGCCTTGGGTGAGGAACAAGGCTGACGAAAGAATAAGAGGTTGCAGCAGCACTAGCACTAAATTACGTAAAAGAGAGCGAGAAGAGAAGTGCCTCGGACGATAAAGTGATCACGAAGTGATCCTAACTAAAACACGTCAAACATAACCCCACCGTGTTCACTTCCCGAACCCTTTTCAGAAAATGACCGTCATGGTACTCACGCTGGTAGTGTGTTCTGAACATGGTGTCAAGTTTTCTACAACCGGATATTAACAAATTCCCATCTGCCACATAACCGCGGGCACGGCTTTCGAAAGTTCAAATCCCTGCAGGGGTGTTCCAACTTGGCCCATGACAAGCCCACGATCCACGGAGTCGCAACTCCAAGGTGGGAAGGCCCGAGTATCCTCGGAATCCCGTGCTCAAGATACTCCGACTAAGATAAGGCTAATCTAGCAAATCCTCCCGGCGTGCCGACACCCTGACAGTAGCCGCGCGTATCTAGTCTCAGGCAACGACCGGATGGGCGAAGCTACGGGTTTTTACCAGACCTCGGGTTCCCCCAAGGTGGCCCCGCAGGCTCCCCGTTTCGGACCAACACTCATGTGGAGCACTGGCCCGGGGTTGTTGATTAAGAAGAGGGTTAATTACTCCCTATGCAAGTTTTTAGTTGTTTAGGAAAATAGTACCAATGTTGGGACTTGCTAGAAAAGACTTAGCGCTAAGCGGTTTATGGAGGGGGTCCCATAACCCCAACCGTGTGAGGAACGCAAAATCAAGGAACATAACACCGGTTTATACGGTTCCTAGGGCGGCATGAGTGGAACAAATCACCAAGCAAGAGGCTTAGCCTTCCGCCCATACCAATATATAGATGATTTCATTTAAGAATTTATATAGTGTGATATCCCAACAAGCTTCAACATGAAGCAAGAATCTTCAAATCTTCTCCTGCAACTAGCAATGCTATAAGAGGGGCTGAGCGATGCCTACGTAGCCAATCAAAGGTTTGCATAAGTAGGGTGGTTAGACAGATTCATGGTTACAATAGGAGGCTGATAGGAAAACATGGGCATCGAGGCAATAAGCTAAAGAGCGAGACTTCTAGCAATAGGCAAAGATAGTAATGATATCTGGGTCAGGTCATCTTGCCTGTAGAGTCGTCGATGGGATCGTAAGAGGGCTCCTCGTTCTCAACCTCGGTAGTAACCTCGTTCTCGTACTCGTTCTCGGCTTCCGGCCCTACTCAACACAAGAACACACGAGGCATGAAATCAAACAAGATGCAATGCACAAAACTACAGGATGCATGGCTGATGCACTAAGGAAGCACTGCAGATGCACTTAGGATGCACAGAAAGACAACATAGGAAACACAGAGATACAGCACAAGGAACATGACAATATGCATCAAGCAAGAAACTTCAAAACATGTTCACAAGAGGATATTATGAATCTACATGCAAAACCACACAAGTTTCATATAGGACTTGCTCAAAACGGAGCAACGGGCTAAAAGATACACACGAAACAAGAAACATTGCAAAGCTGAAATTAACAGCCACATAGCAACATCGGAGCAAGAAATATATACTCTACAGCACTCAAACATCATGACAAGAAGCATGGACATGAAGTAGACATATCCTACAGCAAACAATTCCATTGGAGCATCTCCATAGGAGGCATGGATCAATAGCAACAAGCTACAACATTTTGAACATGACAATAAAAACCTGACAGCAGTATTTTATAGCAACTTGGGAGCAAGAGTTAAATATGCTACAGCCACCCAAATGAGCATGTGAGAGCATGAATGGATAGCCAACAACATATACAACAAGGAATCATCAATAGTCACCCCAAAACTAACATGGATATGCCTAGGACAACAAGCAAACATAGCATCTGGATATTACAGATTCCAGACTTAGTGAAATTTCACTAAGCGTTAAAATAACAGTATTATCATGGCATGTTTGTGAGCAAGTTTAAGTCACCTCAAAGCATAACATGGCAAGTGGTTTGCACCACAGCAAAGTACACATGATGGGGAATCCAAAACATATAAGCGTGCAACATGGGGACAACCACATCAATAGCAACGAGTTCTTCAACTAGGCATCTCGTAACAAGTTTAAAAACCTAACAGCCACATACACTTTTGCAAAGGAGATAAACATGGCAACATGAATTCTATCATGCATCCTATAGCAACCAACATGTAGAGCATCTCATGATGAACATGTGGACATATCATTTGCTTCATTTGGATAAACATGCACCAAGTTATCACATCACAAACATGGCATGACAACAACTAATAGCAGCAGTTTATAACAAGTAGCACTCTTCTCATGAAGATTAAGACATCTAGATGGACTCAAACATGCATGACACAATGGAACAAAACATAGTACATGTCACCACGATCATTTTGACATATCATATGCACAAATCGCACAAGCACAGTAAAAGATATTGCTATCACAAGAATGCATCAGACACTGAAAAACTAGAGGACTTAGACAAAAAAAAATGAGGTCAACCTCCTGTAGTCAACGCGGGCGCGGGTCTGGTCAACGGGCGGCCGGGTTGCGGTCAAACGGGTCGCGGGTGCTGTGGGTCGGGTTCGCGGGTCGTGGATCGGACCCGCTAGGGTTCTTCCAGGCGCCTGGCGATCTGGATCGGCCTGGATCCCTCGATCCGATCGGGGAGGCTCGACGGAGGCTTCGCGGCGGCCGGCGGCAGCTCCTGGCGCCCGGCGGCGAGGGTCGCCGGAGGAAGGGAGGAGGCCGGGCGGCGGCCGGAGGGACAGCGAGTGGCGACCGCGGCGGCCTGGAAGCCTGAGGCTCGGTGGCGGCGGGATCTGAGGGGCGCGGCGGCGGGCGAGGTTCCCGGCGGCGGGCGAGGCTGGCGATCGGACGGCGGCATCGGAGGGTTGGGCGGGGGCGGCGCCGAGCCGGATGCGGGGATGAAGGCGGGGCGCGGGAGGCTGGCGGCGGGCGATCTGGCCCAGATCGGCGGGCTGGCCTCGGGCCCGCGAGCCCGCGCGGCGGGGCGGAAGCACTGCGCGGCGGGGTGGAAGCACTGTGCGGCGGCGGTGGAAGCACTGCGCGGAGGCGGTGGAAGCACTGGGCGACGGCGATGGAAGCACTGTGCGGCGGCGGTGGAAGCACTAGGGTTTTGCACGCAAAATTGGAGGGGGTGGACGTTTATATAGGCACAAGGAGCTAGGAGAGTCCAAATGAGGAGCGGTTTTCGGCCACGAGATCACAATTGAACGGCCTAGATGATGGGAAGGATTTGAGCTGGGTTGGTGGGTTGTTGGAGGAGGGTCTTGGGCCTCAAAGAGGAGGTATTTTTAGCCCACGAGGAAAACTGTTGGAGTACTAAACGAACTCCAAACGCGACGAAACTTGACAGGCGGGTTACTCATAACAAAACAACATCGCACGACAAGTCTCACGCCATTCCGGAAACGTTACACGGCCAAACACGAAAGAAGGACTCCGGGAAGCCACGGGAACGTGTGAGAGCGTCGGAACTCGAAACGGACAACGGGAAGGGACGAGTGGGACCGGATGCAAACGACAACACAAATGCAATGCAATGCACATGACAACATGACATGGATGAATGCACACACGCACACGACAAAACGACAAAAACCCGAAAAGACGAAGAACCCGGAATGGAACTGATGAAGCCAAAGTTTATATATATACAAAAGGGGAAAGTGTTACATCCGGGGCATTACAGGAGGGGGCGCCACAACAACACACAACATTGTCTTAGCCGTGTGCGGCGCCCCCGACCACCGCTTACTCCCCGGTCATATTTTCGTAGTGCTTAGGCGAAGCCGTGTAGAGATCAGTTCACCATCACCGTCACCATGCCGTCGTGCTGCCGAAACTCATCTACTACTTCGCCCGTCTTGCTAGATCAAGAAGGCGAGGACGTCATCGAGCTGAACGTGTGTTGAACGCGGAGGTGCCGTACGTTCGGTGCTTGATCGGTTGGATCGCGAAGAAGTTTGACTACATCAACCGCGTTATTAAATGCTTCCATTTTCGGTCTACGAGGGTACGTAGACACACTCTCCCCCTCGTTGCTATGCATCTCCATGGATAGATCATTGCGTGTGCGTAGAATTTTTTTTGTTTTCCATGCAACGTTCTATCATATTGCGGATGGTCCAAAGCGTCTAGGCAAAAACCCCAATGCACAACCACCTAATGTGGTGGTGGCAGGGGTGGAGGCGTGGATTTCCGCCAATAAGTCCGGGAAGTTGGCGTTACACCAACGACCGCCTACCGTATCGTGGAAGCAGGTCCACAAGAATTGGGCCGTAACACAGGAGAAGAAGATGTGGTTGGCGTCCTCTGTCGTGCCGCATAGGGGACACATCCCATCTCACGGGCCATTGCGCTTGAGGACCTCAACCCTAGAAGGGAGGCGGCCACGGATCCATTGCCACATGAAGATCCGGATCTTCAGCGACAGGCGAATGTCCCAAATCAGGCTAAACGGCTCGGGAGCCGATGAGGGTGCAATGGCCGGATATAGGGACTTCGTGGAAAAATGCCCAGAAGGCTCCAAACGCAAGACACGGAGTCAGGCAAGTTGTCAACATCTAACGGTTGGAGAGCGCTGGACTGGAGGAGGGAATGCCACGCGGCCACCTCAAGTGGGCCAAAGGGGCGACGAAAAGCGAGCCGCCCTAAGTCAATAAGGGTCGTCTCGAC
This sequence comes from Secale cereale, assembly GCA_902687465.1. Taxonomy (NCBI): domain Eukaryota; kingdom Viridiplantae; phylum Streptophyta; class Magnoliopsida; order Poales; family Poaceae; genus Secale; species Secale cereale. The sequence goes on along the minus strand of LR738713.1, from coordinate 390,963,207 downwards.
GGAGACCCGAGGGTCAACCGCGATGGAGAATAATTCCGGGAAACAAGCGGCAAGGGAGGAGTCCCCCAACCAACGGTAGAAGCAGAACAGCGTCACGGCTCCTGAGCCCACTAAGATGGAGGTACCAATTCGGAGGACGGGTAGGAGCTGAATCACCGCCTGTCAGAACTGGGATCCACCGGTGCACTGGCAGAAGGCGAGGGGCTGACCGCGAAGGTATGTATTTCAGATGAGGGTTAGCCAGAGTCCCCCCCCCCCTCCCCATTGGCGATCCTCCAGAGCCAACGTGTGAGGAGAGCAATGTTCATGCGCCTGGAGGACAGGATCCCAAGGCCACACTGGTCCTTGGGTTTGCAAATGTCTGGCCAGCTCACCATATGGTATTTTTGTTTCTCCCCCTTGCCAACCTAGAAGAACCGGGATTGGTATTTGGCAATCTCCTGGCGTAAGGTCTCATGTAAGCTATAGAAGCTCATGAGGAAGCACAAGAGGCTGGACGGCAAGGAGTTAATGAGGATTGCCCTAGCTGCCTCCGAAAGCCACCTGCCCCTCCACGGTTCAACCCGGTGCTGCATCCTAGTGACTGCCGAGCGGAGGTTGGCAACGGTCAGTCTAGAGTCACTAATGGGGATGCCCAGGTAGGTGGTGGGGAAAGAGCCCAGCCGGCAGTTCAAACGGTCGGCCATGGCCTGGGCCTCCTCAAGAGAGTAGCCAAGGATCATCACTTCGCTCTTATCGATGATGTAAATATTATTTAAGGCTTAATTAAAGCTATCCATGATGGCATTTCCCTCAAAAAGAATATTTTAATACCTTTGATAATATGATTGTTACCACTTACCACACATCTTTGATGCATCTAAGCTCAAGCTGTACGGCTGATAATAGATTCAATAAAAACCTTCACAGATCAGCTGATACCAATTCTATTATGCTCGTGAAAATTGCCAGGGTCGTGCGTTGTGTTTTTTCATCACTACGAAACTTGTATTGCAAATTTATTCACAATAATGACAAATGATTTACAATATTAATAAATGAGACAGGCTAGAGTGAAAGTGCCTAAGAGTCTTTGTTAACGACAATATCGCACATCTTCTCAAATACTAGCTACTACTGGAATTTTGTTCTGCTATATATATCCCATTTACACAAATATACATACACAGGCCTTTTCGTGTTGGTAAGCTTTTACTCGTGCTTTCAATTTTAGCACACAGAGATACATGTGTTTGCAATATCTATTCTATATCGTGCTACTGTTTTACTACTATGAAAATGTGTTTGTCTATCGCCTTTGGAAGTTGAGCTTTGAGATGTTGTAACCAAAGAGGACGGCAAAGAGGACAGGGAATGCTGCCAGGGCCACCGCTGCCAATGGCAGTAGGTCACGGCGAAAACCAAAGTAGTCCCTCATGAATGCTGCGACGGATTTGGTCTCTCCAAATACATCGATCATCCTGTCTTCGTGATCTCCGAACTGCGTGGTGAAGAAGACGTTGAGCGTCCACGACATTGGGGAGATGTAGTAGAGCCATATCCACCATTTTGGTATTTGCTGCCATATGTTTATGTATTTTTTGTAAGCACCATTATTTTTGTAATGGTTAATACTAGTACTAGAGTCAAGATGGCTTTACTTACAGGCGCAGGCACGATGAACCCGGACATGAGGTTCTGTAGGGTGTAGAACATGGATGCAAGTATGGATGCAACTTGCATGTTGGGGCTGAGCGACACAATCATCATTCCCAGGTAGAGGAAGTAGGATAGCGTGCACACCATGGTGTACATGAACCAAAAGAACTTTGCTGCTGTCCACTCGTACCCTATCATCGGATAAGCTATCAACATGAAGATCACTACCTGCACCAGCACATAAGGTATCTCCATGGCAACCTATCCCAAAAAAAGAAAATTCAATATCTGGCATAGCAGTAATAAAATCTATCTGAAGCTAGTAATCTTCATGTGATTAATAGGACCTGCGCAAAGGAGTAGGCCCAAGGAGAGTACATCCCTGCGAACCTCTCCCTGTACACGACGGAGCGTTCAACGGACACAAAAGGCATCACTGATTGGCAGTTGTTGATGCCACTGAACAGAGTGGTTCCATACATGCACCCCAATATGGTGATGAGACCTTGCTGGTCGTTTCTACCCTCAAACAAAACAAGCAACTTCAATCATATGCTACCATCATATATGCATCAGTTAAGATGCATAATTAAGAGATGGATTACGTACATGTGGTTGATGCTGCCTTTCTGCCAGAATAACACACCGAAGAAAATGCAGGCTACTGCTATGAATACCATCCGCACCAGGTTGTAAGAAGGAGTTCTCCAATACGACAAACACTGCTTCCAGAGGCAAGCTTTGAATTGCTCCCGAAACTTCTGCGGAAACTGGGTTGGGAAATGGAGGTCACTTGTACCAGGAACCGGTATGCTCAAGCGCTTCACCAGCATGTCCTTGTCCCTTTGTTCACAAAATTTACATACTGGTTACCATGAATATTGCGTTAACAGAAATTTAAGGACTAAATCGTATCCATTCTGATCAAAACTCATTTTTGAGATCCACAAGCATATTTTGTTTTTCTCAGGTATGCTGATCAAAACTTACAATCTTTTTTACAAGCAACATTTCTTTGGATAGCTTATGGTGTAATTATTATAATTAAGATGGTTAAGGCAGTAGGCACTAGAGCCAACTGAGCTGGTTCTTCGAAATTGACTTACTTGCACAATGATGATTCCCTGTACATTTGTGCAAAATCTGCTCCCAGTTGAAGTTCCATAGATGTAGAAGTAACTTCTAGCATCCATGTTGATGGGTTGTACTTGTCCTTGATCCTGGGAACCCCAGGTATTGCCTAGAAAGAATAAAGGAAATAATTTCACCAGTTTGTATAACACAGGCAGGTGGTGAGCTGGGTACAGCTTTCTGTGATTAATATTGCTTGCCCCTTCATGTATTATGTAGATTGCAAAATCATGAGGACTGGAGAATGGGTTCAGAATAGTACATAATAGAAAGGGATGCAAACAAAATATAATTAGGTCAGGTAAATGATATGTTTAAATTGAGTTGTATCACATATAAATGTGCGATACAAATTATATGTGCATGTACTTAGTTCTTTTTTGTAAGGACAAATTAAGATTACTAATTACCTGGAAATACTGGATGACTTCACATGAATGGTGTCCAACCGGCCCAGCATAGATCAACTCACCACCCCTTTTCATCAGCATCAACTAGATACATATGAGAAGCTAATTAGTAAATATGGCACTCCACTTATATATGGATTTATTTTGGTTAATAAATTTTATGATTAATAGTGCATCTAAATTACTTGGAACTAAGGTCTAGGGTTTATCTGAATTGCCCACATGATTGCACGATTATGCATTAGAAAATACATATGTGTTTTCAGGAATAGAGTTTCCTTTGCTACAGAACTTTCATACTCATAAATTCAAACATATGCAGCTATCAAGATCTACTTCTACTTAATTGGCACTGCTAAAACACAACCAGGATAACTGCTGTACATAGTTTTCTCTTTCCTCCAGTTAATGTTTTTTTTTTCGAACCGGGCTGACCCCCTTTCCATAACTTGAACGGAAATATAACAGTGCATGAGTATCAGGAGGTGGGAAAGGAAGAAGCTCCTCCAGTTAATGTGGGAGTTTCTATCCTGTGAACGAACGTGTCAGCTTGTTTTAACATCAATTTTAATAATAAAACAGAGATGCCGTTTCATTCTGTAAAAACACTCAGGAATATCACTGTTAGCTTCTCAAAAACTTTACTCTGAGGCAGTCTCTGTATTGGACTTAATTTTGAGTTCTTTAAGTAGCCTGTTAGTATGGCTTGATAACTTTCAGTTCCTGCCAATAAAGTGTTAAGGGGCCTATCTGAGATAGCAACCAATTTTATTCGATGTCTAATAGTTAACTTATTCCATGGCTACTTCCAATTATTTCAGTATAAGGCGAACAAATGCTTCACAGGTCCATTGCACTTGGTTACTTCATGTTTGGTGATTTAATCAAAACTGATTTCTGACATTCTTATCCAATACATCACCTTATAATACTACATATGATAGATCTATACCGGATTCATTATACCTGGAAAATTACCATTTCTATTAATAAAAAACTTATTTCTTGATGCCTAGAATGAGAATCCTGGAGAGGGATATATGTGTCAAGTAGTTACCTCATCAAATGCCTCAAATATATCGATACTTGGTTGGTGAATGGTGCACACAACCGTTCGACCTGTGTCTGCAACATTCTTCACTGCACGCATGACAATAGCAGCTGCTCTTGCATCCAAGCCTGATGTTGGCTCGTCCATAAATATGATTGAGGGGTTAGACACGAGCTCGACTGCAATCGTGAGCCGTTTCCTTTGCTCTGTTGATAGCCCATTTACCCCTGGTATTCCGACCAAAGAATCTCTAATTTCGTCCAACTCAATTGTTTCAAGAACTTCGTTCACAAATTCCTGAGAGGGAAAGGAATACGGGTGAGCTCACATTTTTGACTCAACTGTTCGAACCACCTATGGGCTAGGATACAAGAATGCAAACCCTGTACGCTACACATTTATTCTTTTTACATAGATTCGTGTATTTGTAGCTTTACACGTTAGAGATATTGAATTCATGCTCCAACTAGTTACTCCAAAAGTCCAAACTGATAGAGTGAGGCAGACGATATATTTTCAACCCTCCCCCTCGCGCCTAGGCTCCTTAAGGCCTTAGACATGGGATCGATGTAGGCCACAAATATATATTTTTAGTACTGCATTGGCAGGGTCTTTAACTCGAGACCTCTTGGCTCCAATACCATATTATATTTTCAACAAGAGAGATAAATATAGCTCACATTTCTTGCTTTTGCATCAACTTCTGGTGGAAGGCGCAACCAGGCTGAATATGCAACCGATTCACCCACTGTGATCTGTGGGGAATGGACATCAGTTTGTTCACAGTAGCCTGATATCCTAGCAAAAGTCTGCTGAATTTTAGGATACCCTCCTATTCTTATATCCCCTTCAATAACACCACCAGTTTTCCTTCCAGAAAGAACATCAAGGAGTGTTGTTTTTCCCGCTCCAGTAACCCCCATGAGTGCCGAGAGAACCCCTGGCTGGAATGCTCCTGTGATATTGTGGAGTAGCTGTAGTTTCTTTTCCATGTAACCATGCTCCCTCATTTCCTGCAATGAAGAAATACTTAGTTATTAGTGATCAGCCCTTTGTATGGCTCTAAGTTCTCCGGTCATGCTTTCACAGATGTTCTAGCTATATTTTACTTACCGCAGGGGTGTCTACATAGTAGTTGACATCCTGGAATGATATTATAAGGGGCGTGAAAGGCAATGCCATCCTCCCTGCCCAAGATTTAATTATTGAAGCCACATTAAGATTATATTCCATTGACAGTATTGCGTGGTGTAGAATTTAACTAACCAGTCCTATTAGGTGACAAAGCAGTCTCTGCTTGTAACTTAGGCATCGTAATTTCTGCATTGTTATCTTGGTCTCCTCCATCAAATGTGGTTAGCTTATTGCGAGAGATAATAGCTCGAGAAGTTCCTGAAACTGAGAGGCTCATAGGAGGTCAGAATAGGTGGCATATCTAACCAGAGAAAACATAATGTTCTTCTGAATGGAACTATTTTTTCTCCATTTCCAATGTTTTTACTTCTCCAGCAGATGCTTGATCGAGTTTACAATTCATGCGACACTGTTACACTAGAAAATTATAGTATCAAGTTGTTTAGCTTAATGCAATATCGGCTATGTCACACTTACCCTTTTTAATGGTCAAGCCTATGGCGAAGGCTACATTGAACAACAAAGTAAACCCAAGCAATGCTCCAATTGAGATCCAGTAAAAATAGCTGGAGAAGTCTAGCCCTTGATCCATTAGGATACTTCTCCCAAGTGCTACACCAGATATCTTGATCTATCAACATAGAAATTTTAGTATCCTTTGATATTACATGTTTCTTCAATTAATTCATACTTGGTATGCCAAAGTGTACCTCCGACCATCTTTGTGCCAAAAACTCATTTCCAGTTAAGCCTATTTCACCATATGACAGTGGAGAAAGCCAAAATCCCCACTTTAGCCAGTTAGGCATAAATGCTGTAGCAATACGGCACTGAAAATGTTAGCGATGCTTGTTTAATAATTGAGGACAACCTACTTTTGCAAGAAATTAGGACTCATCTCTTGTTAGAGTGGTGTTTTCTTTTTGTGGGAAGAAAATAAGGGAGTGTCTTACAGCGAGGAATTATGAAACCCCCAAACAGAAGGGTCGCTAGAAATGCCATTGTACCACCAACTGAACCAGCCACCATTGTTTGACAGTATGAGGCAACACATCGAAACATTGATAATGTTACTGTGTGGATGAGGAAGAGGACGAGGAGCTGACAGAAAAATCTAAACACAAGAATCGTGCGTGTTACCACAAAGCAAGTATTGCAGCTGAAAAACCTAAGTTTTGCTGAAAGAAAGTCTATAAGAAAAGTAAATATAGTGTTAGATAAGGGATTTTGATGTTTGACTACTGTACACCAGATCACAGCAATTATAAACAATGTTGTACTTTGGACTATTTTCACTGGCAAGAATATTATATTTTTCACTGGGTGATTATACTCTGAATGACTCGAGTTGGGTGAATGGTAATAATTCCTCAATGGAAATATTGTTGTAGTTGAATTAGTGCTCCCATCCCACTAGGTAATTAGTTTCTACAACATAATTGTAACTTTACCTGGATGCTTCCGGGGTATAACCAATCAGGTAGTAGGATATTGTTGTCCAAGCTATTGACTCAACTAAAGAGACTGGAATCTTTAGGATAAAAGATGGTATTGCATAAGCCCATGCAGGATAGAAGTAGTCGTCTCTCTGTTTGTAGAAGACCGGCAGTCTGTTAATTGCCATGGCCAGCTCAGGGAATCCATTCACCATTAGGAGCAGGAGTGCATAGAAGAGTGAACCCATATAATAGTTAGCATGTATTCTGTCAACACCCATACGTGTACGCAGAAATACTGTCCCAGTAATAACAGCAAGTAATCCAAGCTGCAGCGCAGAAATACGTACATTAGTTTATGGAGGGCGTGTTGAGAAAAGTGCAACATGACATAGCTGTAAATACCATCGATTTTTATAATGCAAACTGTAACAAATATTACTGTAAACAAAAACCCTATAGCTGTGGCGCTAGTGTATGTAATGATATAAGCACACGAGCATTTGAAGTCCTGAAATTGCACACTGAGTAGGAGCTGAATGTAGAATAAGATTCTGACATACTGGGAAAGTTCCTTCTGTAGACTTCTATATGGCCCGAGAGTTCAATGTTCTCAGTGTGTAGAAGAAAGTACTGAAAGATGGCTAGCCCATGTACTCTGTGTTAAGCACATAGTCCCTAATGGCCTAATCCTACAATATTTCGCATTTGAACAAAACTAGAACTACATACGACATCAATCTGTACCTTTAATATCTACTCCCTCCGTTCCAATTATTTGAAGTTCGAGGTTTGTCCTAAGTCAAACTTCTATATGGTATGAGAATATATTTTATGATGAATGTACTGAAACTAATTTGGTGTTGTCGATGTTGGTATATTTTCATATAGGCTTGGTCGAACTTCAAGAAGTTTGAATTAGGATAAGCCTAAAACTTCAAGTTATTTGGAACCGAGGAGGTACTATATATATATTAATGCTGCAGTCCACTTGAGAGTTGGAAGTGACTCAAATGCAGATGTTATGGTAGGAACTAGGGCCCTACCGGGTCTAGGGCGTAGGTTATAGGGGAAGGGAGAGGATGAGCGAGGGCGAGGCCGCGGTGGCCGGCGGCAGGGCGCCGTCCCGCGCGGTTGAGGAGGCGGCGGCGAGGAGCAAGGCGGCGGCTAGGGTTTAGGGTTCCGGCTCCTCAGGGAGCCGGGCAATAGTTATGACTTATTGCTTAATCTCAAAGGGTGCCCTTACATCGGTTTATATAATCTCAAAGGTAGGAAAAATAAATAACTTGGGCTAAGCCCCTAACTTAAACGCGCCCAGTGGGCCTCTTCCGGGTATATGAGACCCCGGTCATAACATCTCTCCCCGCCTGCGCAAACAGCTCGTCCTCGAGCTGGAAGTCTGGATAATGACTGGTGAACTCGTCGCGCTGCTCCCATGTTGCCTCCTCCTCTGGAAGGCCTTCCCACTGGATCAAGATGTACCACACCCCACGACGCAGCTGGGCCTTCAACGCCTTGGATGGTCCAGGAAGTAAGCGCCCGTCGGAGACTGGAGGAAGCGTCGGTGTGGTCGTCGGTGGCTCTCCCTTGTAAGGCTTGAGCAGCCCTACATGGAAGACGTCGTGGATGCGTGCACCCACTGGAAGCTGAAGGCGGTAGGCCACCTTTCCAATGCGCTCCAGCACGGAAAAGGGGCCTGCATAGCGCGGACCCAGCTTGCGCTTCGCGCGTGGGTCAAGAGACTGAGTCGAGCGGTGGAGAAGGCGGAGCCAGACCCAATCGCCCACCGCGAATTCCGCCTCGCGGTGATGGCCGTCATAGTAGTGCTTGGCCAACTGCTGGGCCTGAAGGAGACGCTGCCGCACCTCGGCGAGCATCTCGTCGCGGCTGCGAATAAGCTCGCCAGCCGCCTCCGTCCGAGCCGACGCCGGGTCAACCGGCAGGATCGCCGGGGGTGGCCGGCCATAAACCACCTCGAACGGGGTGGCGCGCAGGGCGGAGTGGTAGGAGGTGTTGTAGCAGTACTCCGCCCAGGCGAGCCAGTCCACCCAAGCGCGAGGACGATCACCTGTCACACAACGGAGATACATAGCAATCACCTTATTAACCACCTCGGATTGGCCGTCCGTCTGAGGATGGAAGGCGGTGCTTAGGCGGAGCTGCACGCCCGCCATGCGAAAGAGGTCGCGCCACACATGTCCTGTGAAGACCGGGTCCCGGTCGCTGACTATCGAGGTCGGAAACCCATGAAGGCGGACGATGCCGTCGAAGAAGGCCCTGGCCACAGATGCGGCAGTGTACGGATGGCCGAGCGGGATGAAGTGGGCGTACTTGGAGAAACGGTCGACCACGGTGAGGATGACAGACTTGCCTCCTACCTTGGGAAGGCCCTCAATGAAATCCATGGAGATGTCGGCCCAAACCTGAGAGGGTACCTCTAACGGCTGCAGGAGCCCGGCTGGTCGTAGCGTCTGTGTCTTGTTGCGCTGGCAGGTCACACACGAGCGCACCCAATCTTGGACCAGAGCACGGTCCCCTGGAATGTAGAAATCGGCGCGTAGACGATGGAGGGTCTTCTGTATCCCCTCGTGGCCGGCCGAGTGAGCCAGCTTGAGCACCTGGTGGCGGAGATCATCATGGTCTGGCACGAAGACGCGGCGGCCATGAAGGAGCAAGCTATCCGTCGCACGCCAGGGCTCCTCCAAGTCGCCTGCCTCCAGGCGCTGGCGCAGTAGCTGGGCGTCAGGTGCTGCTGTGGTAGCCCGGCGAATGTCGGCGAAGAGTGCGAAGGAGGGCTCGGAGCGGATGCAGAGCACCACCCCCTCGGGGGCGCATACAGCTGCGTCCTCGGTGTCGCGGCGGGACAGAGCGTCGGCCACGGTGTTGAGACGGCCGGGGCGGTACTTGACGGTGAAGTCAAAGCCAAAGAGCTTGCTGATCCACTGATGTTGCGGTACGGTAGAGAGCCGCTGATCCAGCAAGAACTCGAAGTGGCCGTGATGAGTCCGAAACGCCGTCTTGGCGATGTCGTCCGGGTGCATCCGCACCTGGTGGTACCCCGAACGGAGGTCGAGCTTGGTGAAGAAGCGCGCCCCATGTAGCTCGTCCAGGAGCTCATCCACCACCGGAATCGGGAACTTGTCCTTCAGCGTGATGGTGTTTAGGGCGCGGTAGTCGATGCAGAAGCGCCACGTGCCGTCCGACTTGCGGACGAGGAGGACCGGTGCCGAAAACGGTGAGGTGGAGACCCGAATGATGCCCAATGCGAGCATGAGTGCGCACTGCCGCTCCAGTTCGTCCTTCTGCAGCTGGGGGTAGCGGTAGGGACGTACTGCTGCCGGGGCCGTGCCCGGAAGTAAGTGTATGCGGTGGTCGTACACCCGTGCAGGAGGGAGTCCCTGAGGCTCGGCGAAAAGGTCCTCGTGCTGCTGCAGGAGGTGATCCAGCAAGGGGTGCTCAGACTCGGCCGTGGCCGCAGCAAGCTGCAGGTGTGGGGGTGCTGGGGGCGCGCCACCGACACTCTCCCACTGTATCTGACGGCCCTCGCGCCAGAATGTCATCGTCATGGCGTCGAAGTCCCATAGGATGGGGCCGAGGGTCCGTAAGAAGTCGACTCCGAGGATGAAGTCGAAACAGCCCAGGTCGATGCCGGCGCACGTGATGGAGAACTGCTCCTCGCCGATAGCAATGGGCACGCCGTGTGCTAGTCCATGACAGCGGAGACGGTCGCCGTTGGCCACGGTGACCCGAAGATGTTCCCCGCCTGTGGGTTGAAGAGCCAGTCGTCGCATCGTGGCCTCGGGAAGGAAGTTATGAGTGGAGCCCGTATCCACGAGTGCCACCAGGCGCTCCCCGTGAATCGTCACCGGGAGGAGCATCGTCCGGTCGTCCCGGATGCCGGCGAGCGCATGAAGGGAGACCACAAGAGCCGTCGCTGGTGCTGGGGCCTGTGCCACCTCGGCGGCGGCCGGGGCGCCCAAGTCGCCGGTTCCGTCGGCAGGTGTGTCCTCCTCCACGTAGTCGGCCGCCTCCAAGTAGAAGAGGCGTGGGCAGACGTGACCCGGCACATATGGCTCGTCGCAGTTATAGCACAGTCCCTGGCGACGGCGCTCGAGCTGCTCAGCCGGGGTTAGCCGGCGGAAGGGTCGCGTCGCCGGCGTAGTAGGGGCCGCGGCAGTGGGCGGGGGTGGCCGGCCCGGCGCGGGCCCTGCCGACGGCAGGCGGGCGGCCGGACGGGCGCCTCGAGACGGCGCGGCCTGCTGCAGGGACTGCGCGCGGCGCTCGAAGGCGCGGGCGTAGTACATGGCCGACTGTAAGTCCTGCGGGTCCCGAAGCTCCACGTCCACGCGAATGTGATCCGGTAGGCCGCCGATGAAGAGCTGGGCCCGCTGCTTGGCGGACACATCCGGCGCGTGGCAAGCCAGGGCCTGGAAGCGGTCGGCGAAATCCTGGACCGTGGAGGTGAAAGGCAGGCGGCCGAGTTCGGCCAAGCGGCTGCCCCGTATAGGCGGCCCGAAGCGGAAGAGACAGAGCTCCCGGAAGCGCTCCCAGGAGGGCATACCGCCCTCGTCCTGCTCGAGGGCGTAGTACCAAGTCTGCGCAGCGCCCCGGAGGTGGTAGGAGGCGAGCCAGGTGCGGTCCGACGCAAGTGTGCGCTGCCCCCGAAAAAACTGCTCACACTGATTGAGCCAGTTGAGCGGGTCCTCGGTGCCGTCGAAAGTGGCGAAGTCGAGTTTCGCGAAGCGCGGGGGCGTCTGGGCATGTCCACTGTGACCGTAGGGCTCGGCGGTACGGAACGGCGAAGATGTCGGTGCGGCGGTCAAAGGCGGCCCGTCGAAATCCCTGTGGAGCCCTGCGACGGAGGAGGGCCCGCCGTTGTACGGCAGGGACGGCGCCGGCTGGTCCCCGGCCGTGGTGTAGACGGGCGGTGGCGACGATCCGGTGACCCAAGCCGGCAGCTGGGATGGTGAGGCGGGCCAACGGACGTGCTGGATGGGCCTGCCTGCGGAGATCGCCGGCCCGGTGCTGAACGGAGAGGACGGCGGCAACAGCGGCGGTGGCGGCGCGGGCTGGGTGGCGGCCGCAGCCGGCGCGGTGGAGGCCAGCGGCCACTGCGGCCAAGGGGCCCCCGGGGCTGCCGCGAGGGCCAGCGAGCCCCCGATCGCCGCGCCGTATCCAGCCGACGGGGGCTGCCAAGGCAGCAGGAGGGGGGCGGCGGTGGCCGCGGCCGGCGGCGCCGGCGGCTGCCCGTAAGGGCCCGCCAGGTAAAGGCGGATGCCTTGGACCGCCGTGGCGAGGTCCCGGAGGGCGCCGGTGATCTCCTCCGGCGTGAAGACGGCGGGTGTTGGCGCGGCGGCGGTGGAGGCGGGTGGTGGTGGCGGCGGCCCGCTTGTTGGAGTCGCCAGCGGGTCGGTGGTGGTGGTAGGCAGCGGCGGCGGTGGTGGTGCAGAAGACATGATCGGCCTGGAGGATGATACCAAAGTGGTAGGAACTAGGGCCCTACCGGGTCTAGGGCGTAGGTTATAGGGGAAGGGAGAGGATGAGCGAGGGCGAGGCCGCGGTGGCCGGCGGCAGGGCGCCGTCCCGCGCGGTTGAGGAGGCGGCGGCGAGGAGCAAGGCGGCGGCTAGGGTTTAGGGTTCCGGCTCCTCAGGGAGCCGGGCAATAGTTATGACTTATTGCTTAATCTCAAAGGGTGCCCTTACATCGGTTTATATAATCTCAAAGGTAGGAAAAATAAATAACTTGGGCTAAGCCCCTAACTTAAACGCGCCCAGTGGGCCTCTTCCGGGTATATGAGACCCCGGTCATAACATGTTAACACAGATCTCAACTTTTAGTGCGAAAGCTTTATTGCAACCTGCAGACCTCCATACTAACACAAGAACTTTATTACATCACATTGCTTCTAGGTTTTGCTATATTTCGATCGGTAACTAATACTGAGCATGGTGCATGTAATTTGAGGATTCTGCATTTACAGACTAGAACCCAGTTTACACTGTAAAACTAGGCACAAAATTTCCATGCATCAATCACAATTATTTTTTCCCCAAAAGATAGCTTCGACTTGCTTACCTGAATGGATTTTGATATGTAGATGAAGGCATTCCTTTTCATAAGAAGGAGCTCCCGTGCAAAACATGCCTTGAGTAGATCCCACTTGGATAATGAGTAGATACTGAAGGACAGGGCATTCTTATGTCCTTTAGATTCGTCATACGGCTTCGAAAGCTCCGCGGCAAGATTCTGACCACTTTGAGATGCTTTGAACTTATCACAGAATTGATCAACTGTAACAAAATTATATCCTTCTTCGGTGCGGCTCCAGTATTGTTGCTGGTCTTTTTTTGACAGGACCTATGTAATAGATAAGTTTTCTCAAAAAAAAATGTAATACATAAGTTGTTAAGAGTGGACTACCTTATGATTGTAAGAAAGAGTACAAATAAGCATGACAAACTCAAGTTGTCGTAATCTATACCCAATTTCTTCATATTAACAATGTTTACTTTCACTGAATTCACATCAAAACCATAGGTATAAATCTTACACTTTGTTAGATGACAAGGTGAAACATGCTTACATGACCTCCTAGATGCCATTGACGCTTATTTTGACATGAGTAATATAGACTATGTAAATCCGTATTTTCCTAAATACCTCTTGAAGGAAGTCAGCGCTCCCTTTTCTTTCGGGGCATTTAAAGCCACATGATTCAAAGAAACTCATAATGTAGCCCTTGGGGCCATGGTAAACGATTTGTCCTTCAGCCATCAAGATAATATCATCAAAAAGTTTGTAAGTCTCTGGTGCTGGTTGAAGGAGTGAGACCAGTATGGTAGACTCGGATATATGAGCTAGCTGTTGGAGACAAGAAACAATTTGGAAGGTGGTAGAACTGTCCAGCCCAGTTGATATTTCATCCATGAAGAGCGCTTTTGATGGTCCTACTATCATCTCTCCTGCTTGTAAGACATTTTTACAAGTGAAAAAAAAATAAGCATCCAGTATCGAATAATTTATGCTATTATTTATCCTATATAGACCAAAATTGAGGTTGGGATTACATAAACTGAATATAACACATTACTAGCTACATTCTAAAAAGTAGAGAAAAATCATGCTAAGTTGATTAGTTAAGGCTTGTGTGCATTTATCACAACAGAAATTTATTGTTTACCATGACCCTGGTGTTACCTTTGCTGTGGAGAGAGTAGGAACTTCGTTGCCCCCTAGCCTCCCTCCGCGCCATCACCAGGATCGGGTCTGACCACGTCCCCCTTCTCCTATCTTCGGAGAATGACCGTCCACCACACCCTCCCCGGTTCCGCTTCGAGACCTTCTGGCTTAACCAGGAAGGATTTGTCGAAGCCATCCGCGACCGGTGGATTGCGGCCCGTGTCACCCCTCACCAGCCCCTCTCTGCGGTGGACTCCTGGCACTTTTGCGCTAAACGCGTGCACCAGTTTATGAAAGGCTGGGGTGCTAACCTAGGCCGGAATTTGAGGGCACGTAAGAAAGCTCCTCACCTCCATCCAGGCATTAGACATTTGGGCAGACTCCTCGGGCCTGTCTCTTGACGAGTGGCTACTCCGTTATGACCTTGAGGACCAGCTTACGGTCATTTATGTTAGGAATATGCAACTTGTATTCCCATGAGGCCATAGGCCGATATATATATACATGTATAGGTGTGGAACATATGCAGGAAACCCCTTATACAACGGGATAAATACAAAGGGGTACATGACTTATATTATAACTCTAACACCCCCCCCCCCCTCAAACTCATGGTGGATGAACAACACTGAGTTTGGAGAGATAAAAGCCATGTTGTGCTCTAGTCTGGGCCTTCGTCAGGAAATCCGCCAACTGTAACTCGGAAGGCACATACTGAAGAGCAATAACCTGATCCTGCACACCAGCGCGCACATAGAAAGCATCAACACCAATATGCTTGGTGAGCTCATGCTTCACAGGATCGCGCGCAATGCTGATAGCACCTGTACTGTCAGATAAGAGCAGAGTCGGTGTAGTGACAGAAACACCAAAATCCTGAAGTAACCACCGTAACCAAGTCACCTCTGCCGTCAAAAGAGCCATTGCTCGCAACTCAGCCTCGGCACTCGAACGGGAAACTGCAAGTTGTTTCTTCGTCTTCCAGGCAATGAGAGAACTACCAAGAAAAACACAGTAAGAAAAAAGTGAACGACGATCTGAAGGATCACTAGCCCACGTAGCATCCGAATAGGCCTGAAGCTGTAAAGAACTGGAGCGAGGAAAGAAGAGACGGTGAGAGATCGTGCCTCGAAGATATCGGAGAACACGAAGGAGATGACTATAGTGAACCATGTGGGAGCAGAGACAAACTGACTCAGAATATGAACCGGATAAGAGATGTCCGGACGAGTGACAGCTAGATAGACAAGACTGCCAACAAGATGACGATAACGCGTCGGGTCAGGGAGAGGATCACCATCAGTAGCATGGAGGTGAACATTGAGCTCCATAGGAGTCTCAACAACGCGCTCGTCAGTAAGAGCAGCACGAGCAAGAAGATCCTGGATATACTTTTCCTGGGATATAAAAAAGCCATCAGAGGTAGAAGATACTTCAATCCCAAGAAAGTAGCGAAGAGGTCCAAGATCAGACATAAGAAACTGCTCACTAAGACGGGCCTTTACAAAGGCAATATACTCGGGGTCATCCCCCGTGATGATCATGTCATCAACATAGAGAAGAAGAAGAGTCCGACCACGAGGAGAAAGGTGAATAAACAATGCTGGATCATGAGCACTCGCTGAAAAACCAGCAGCAGTGATCACAGAGGCAAAGCGCTCAAACCAGGCGCGGGGGGCTTGCTTAAGGCCATAGAGAGAGCGACGAAGACGACATACCATGCCATCAGGAACAGAATACCCAGGTGGTGGCTGCATGTACACCTCCTCACGCAGCTCACCATTAAGAAAGGCATTCTTAACATCAAGCTGAGATATAGACCAGTGGCGTGCAGAGGCAACGACAAGAAGTGTACGAACAGTGGTCATATGGGCCACAGGAGCAAAAGTCTCGTCATAATCACGACCATGCTCCTGCTGAAAACCACGAGCCACAAAACGAGCTTTGTGACGCTCAAGAGAACCATCAGAGCGAGTCTTAACCTTGTAGACCCACTTACAAGTGATCGGACGGACTCCAGGAGGAAGAGAAACAAGATCCCAGGTACCAGTGCGTTCAAGAGCAGTAATCTCCTCGGCCATCGCAAACTGCCATTCAGGATAAACAACAGCCTGACGGTAAGAAGTCGGCTCAAGAATAGCAGCACCAGCGGTGGGAAATCCAAAGCGATCAACAGGCGGACGAGGACGAGAACGCAAGCCATAAGTAGGCTGAGAGGAAGATGACGACTCATCCACAGAGGCATCGACAGGTCATGGACGACGAGTGTAATGCTGAGGAAAAGATGGAATAATAGTAGGAGGAATCGCCAAGGTAGAATCGGGGGGTGGGGACGAAGAAGTCATCGGAGATGAAGGTGTAGAATCCGGTGACATGCTAGGAGAGGAGACCGGGGAGGAAGTCACCGGAGATGAAGGTGGAGAACCCGGTGACATGCTAGGCGAGGAGACCGGGGAGGATGGTGGCTGCTAATCAACTAGAGGTGAAGAAGGAGAGGAAGTGGAACGGAGAGGTACAGGCTCGACGGGGGTGATAGGTGAGTCAGGAAAAGTGAGGAAAGAGATATCCTGCACTGAAAAAGTCGAGGAAGATGGGCGTGGGTAGAAGGGATGAGACTCATCAAAAGTCACGTCTTGAGAGATACGCATCCGACGACCGATAGGATCCCAACAACGATAGCCCTTATGCTCATCACTGTAGCCTAAGAAGACACACTCAACAGACTGAGCGGTCAGTTTGGTGCGTTCGCGAGGGGCAAGAAGAACATAGCAAACACAACCAAACGAGCGAAGCATCGAATAATCGGGAGAACGACCAAAAAGTCGCTCGAAAGGAACACCACCCTGTAGAGCAGCGGAAGGCTGTATATTGATAAGATAGGTGGATGTGGAGACGGCCTCAGCCCAAAAATGGGGCGGGAGAGAGGCAACAATCATCGATGCACGAGCCGTCTCAAGAAGATGTCGATGCTTTCGCTCAGCCACACCATTCTGAGCATGAGCACCAGGACAAGAGAATTGAGAGAGAGTCCCTTGCTCAGCAAGAACACCACGCAACATCTTAGAGATATACTCGCCAGCGGAGTCAGCACGAAAAACACGAATGGGTGAAGAGAACTGAGTATGAACCATGGCAGCAAAACGCTTATAAATAGACAACACCTCACTACGAGAAGTCATGAAATAAAGCCATGTGTAACTAGAGAAATCATCTATGAAAATAATATAGTATTTATGACCACCTTTCGAAGCGAAAGGGGCGGACCCCATACATCAGAATGGACTAAATCGAAAGGACGCTTAGACACTGACTCACTATGTGAATATGGTAACTGAATCTGCTTGCCAAGACGACAACCCTGACACTCTAAAGAGACATCTCCTGAGACAGACCCCAGAAGACCTCGACGAACTAAAGAAGACAACCGAGAACCACACAGATGACCAAGTCGATGATGCCACTGCTGGAAGGAAGCAGTAACGGAGGCGACAGAAGCGGAAGAACTGGCGATGGTGGTGGCAGCGGAAGGAACATGAAGCCAGTCCAACTCCCAAAGACCCTGAGAATCACGGCGGCGAGGGCCAGCCCCAACCAGAGTGTGCGTGCGACAGTCCTGGACAGAACAAGAGTCAGCGTCAAGGATGACGCGACAACCAGAACCAGTAAGTTGACCAGCAGAAAACAGATTCATGGTAAGTCGAGTAACATGAGCAACATCAGGAACAGAATAAGAAGGAGTGGAAAGATTGCCTCTACTAGCAACAGAAAGTGGAGTACCATCAGCAGTGAAGACATGAACAGGAGAATCCAGCAATCGAAGAGAGGACAAAGTGGAAGAATGAGAAGACATATGAAAAGAAGCTCCAGAATCCAGAACCCATGGGGATGTACCTGACTGTGTAGAGGGCGGTTGCTCAAGGCGGGAAGCATCAGTCACAGAACCAGCAGTACCCGTCGAGGAAGAACCTGAAGCTGCGAGCAGACGCTTAAGTCTCAGAATATCCTGCTCAGTCAAAGCAATGGCTGAAGCTGTTGAGGTAGATGACGAAGTCCCTGAAGATGATGATCGTGCCTTGCGCAGGTGTTTCCTCTTCTTGTAGCACTAGGACTCAATATGACCATCATTGTTGCAGTAGTCACAATGTGGACGGGGACGACCTGAGCCGTCAGAAGGAGTGGGCAAGAGTGGCGGAGCACTCGAGCGAAAAGGGGTCGGTGCAGCTGGTGGCGTGGAAGAAGATCGAGTAGCGAGCACAGAGGGAACCTCCAGCAAACCAGCACCACGTAAGCGAGTCTCCTCAGCACGAATCTCAGAAAGAGCCTCCATGAGAGAAATACGGCCACGAGCAAACAACTGAGCACGCCGGGGCTCAAACTCCTTACGAAGCCTAGACAGGAACTCGTAGACGCGATGAAACTCCAAATTGGCCTGGACAGCCTGGCAACAGGGACAAGTACGACAACCAGCACTACGGAGAGAATCAAGCTGGCGCCAGATAGCAGAACTCTGTGCATAGAAGTCATCAACAGTAGAGTCACCCTGCTGAAGAGCATGCTCCTGACGGACCACAGAAAGGTACAGGGCATCACCAGAGGGCTCATATCGCTGACGAAGACGGGTCCACATCTCAAAGATAGTAGGAAGACCCAGAAACTCAGAAGCAAACTGGGGCAGAACACTAGCAGTGAGAACAGCTGCAGCACGAGCATCATCATCAAGCCACTGGGTGTAAACAGACAGAGCACCATGATACGTCTGAAGAACCTCCTCATAAGCCAAAACCCTCTCATCATAAGCACGATCAGCAGCCTCATCAGCAAGCTTAGCCGCATCCTTGGCGGCCTGATTAGCATCCGTAGGAAGAACCGGTGGAGTCGGCGGAATAGGAGCCACCGGAGGAACCGGACGTGGCGGACAACAGACCTCGCCAGAAAGAACACCCCAGAGACGGATGCCACGCATGTGAATGCGCATGAATCTAGTGAATTCAGTGTAGTTAGTACCATCGAAGATCACCGGACAGCGAGGGACAACAACATAGCCCGATGCTACAGACATTTTTTTAGGCAGAGATCAACGGGAGCAGGAGATCTGCTGGCTGGAGAAGCCTCGCTGGGAGAGGCCTCGCTGGAGAAGCCTCGTGTGGAGAGGCCGAACGGGAGGGCCGGCTGGGGCGGGAGCAGTAGCGACAATGGCTTCGATCGGGACGGCTGGGAGATCGGGAGGGAGATCGAATCAGCGGGAGCAGGAGATCTGCTGCCTGGAGAAGCCTCGTTGGGAGAGGCCTCGCTGGGAGAGGCCAGCTGGAGAAGCCTCGTGTGGAGAGGCCGAACGGGAGGGCCGGCTGGGGCGGGAGCAGTAGCGACAACGGCTTCGATCGGGACGGCTGGGAGATCGGGAGGGAGATCGCCTCGCTGGGGATCGAGGCAAGAGGGCGTCGATCAGGAGGGCGTCGCTGGGAGAGGAGCCGGCTGGAGATCGCCTCGCTGGGAGAGGCCGATCGGGAGGGAGCCGCTGGGGATCGAGGGCACGAGTTGCAGCGTGCAGAAAAATTAACCTAGCTCTAATACCATGTTAGGAATATGCAACTTGTATTCCCATGAGGCCATAGGCCGTTATATATATATATACATGTACAGGTGTGGAACATATGCAGGAAACCCCTTATACAACGGGATAAATACAAAGGGGTACATGACTTATATTATAACTCTAACAATTTACACCGATGAGGAGGCCTATTGGCGCCAACGAGGTACCCAGAGATGGGTCCTCAAGGGCGACGCTAATACGGCGTACTTCTAGGCCATTGCCAACGGTCGGCGATGTCGTAACAACATCCCTCTCCTATGGGACGGTGATAACCTCCTCCAATGACCGGCTGAGATCCGCGCTCACGTTGATGGCTTTTACAAAGCACTCTTCTCCTCCTCCCCTAGGGGAGGAGTGGCCCTAGCTCCGGTATTTGGGCCAATCACCATCACATCTCGACGGCACAGAATGTGGCCCTCATGGCCCCTTTTACCGAGGAGGAGGTCCTGACGGCCATTAAGGGCATGAATCCGACTTCCGCCCCGGCCCTGATGGCCTACCGGCTAAGTTCTTCCAGACCTTCTGGAACATCATCAAACATGAGGTCATGGCGCTCTTTGAGGAGTTCTACGTGGGCTCCATTGACCTGTCTCGGCTCAACTATTGGATCATCTCGCTCATCCCCAAGGTGCCTGGGGCCTAGACATCCGCCAGTTTCGTCCGATCACGGCGATAAATGTGATCTTCCACATTCTGACGAAGGGGTACGCCAGTGTGACCTCGCTAGCTGACCACATCAACCATCCCAACCAGTCGGCCTTCATCAAAGGCCGATATATTCTGGATGGGGTCTTGGTTTTCTATGAAGTTCTTCATGAGGTCCACGCCAGACAACAGAAGGCGGTATTCCTGAAGATTGATTTCCATAAAGCCTATAACACGGTGCACCGGCCCTTTCTTCGAGGAGTTCTACTCCAAAAGGGTTTCGATGATCGCTGGGTCACCCATGTCATGCAGACGGTTTCCTGCGGACGTACCACGGTCAACATTAATGGGGAGATTGGCCCCTTCTTCCCCACACTATGTGGGGTCAGACAAGGCGACCCATTCTCCCCCTTTCTGTTCAATATGGTGGTCGATGCTCTCGCTACCATACTTGACAAGGCCACAACTGCGGGTCATATTCATGGTGTGGTTCCACACCTGGTGGGAGGGGGTGGGGTATCCCTCTTGTACGCCGACGACACCATTATCATGGTGGAAGGCGCCGTGATTGACATTGCAAATTTGAAATTCCTCCTCTGCTTTTAACAAATGTCTGGTCTCACGATCAACTTCAACAAGAGCGAAATGCTGGTTATGGGATACTTGCCTGCCGGGCGCCAGAGGATTGCTGGCCGACTTAACTGCCAGCTGGGTTCCTTCCGTACATCCTACCTGGGGATACCCATTAGTGACTCCCGGCTTTCCGTGGTAGACTTACGTCCATCTATGGCTAAGCTCCAACACGGTGTCGAACCTTGGCAGGGCAGATGGCTGTCCAAGGCGCCTCGGATAATGCTCATCTACTCCTCTCTCTCCAGCTTGCTCCTGTACATCATGAGCTTCTATAGCCTCCAGGAGACCCTACATCATGAGATCGCCAAGTAACAGGCGAGATTCTTCTGGGCTGGGGAGGGCGACAAGTAAAAATACCATATGGTTCGCTGGCCAGATATTTGCAAACCACTTGACCAGGGCGGCCTCGGTATTATGTCGTCCAAACACATGAAACTTTCCCTGCTGACCCGTTGGTTGTGGCAGATTGCAAATGGGGAGGGCCCTTTGGCTTGACATCATCCGGAACAAACATCTCTGAGGTCAACCGCTCGCCTTCTGTCAGTGGTCTGGCGGCTCGCAGTTCTGGCAGTCCATCATACAACTGCTTCTAGTGCTCTGCATTGAGAGCTCCATCGCGGTAGGGTCGGGCGCGTCGACCTTGTTCTGGTTCGACAAGTGGGTTGGGGATCGCCCCTTTGCCGCCCGATTCCCGAACTTGTCCTCCATCAAGGTGGAACCTAGAATCTCCGTCGACGTGGCCCTTATTGACTTAGGGCGCCTTGTGTTCCGGAGGCCATTTGGGCTTCCGGAACTTGCCTCCTAGCAGGACCTCCTTGAGTTCATCGCTCTACAGTCACCAGACGTGGATCATTCGAGCGATCGCATCTCCTGGCATCTGGAGTCTGCGGGTCGGTTCTCCACCAAATCGCTCTACCAGGCATTGCGGCTGCTCCCGGCCCTGAGTCTGTAGTGCATCTCTGGGCGATTAGACTGCCACTGAAGATTCAGATCTTCCTGTGGCAATGGATCCGGGGCCGGGTCCCTTCAGGAGTGGAGGTACTCAAGAGGAATGGCCCTGGTGATGGGATTTGCCCCTTGTGTGGGACGGAGGAGGGCTCGAATCACATCTTCACGTGTGTGTCCGCACAATTCCTTTGGAGTTGCTTCTGGTAGGTGGTCGGTGGTCGTTGGTGCAACAACAACTTCCCCAACCTCTTCGCGGAAATCTAGGCCTCTCCATAGCATGTCCGCCACATAAGGTGCCTGGGTATTGTGGTTCTAGCTTGGACGCTTTGGATGGTCCACAATAAACTTGTGATCCAGCGTGTGCCTCTTTGACGTGCTACTGACGCGGTTTTCAAAATGTGTGGATATTTGCAGCTCCGGTGGACGCTTAGCTGCCCACAGGACCGAGACGCCATCAACATCATCATTGCAGATCTTCGCGCGATGACTCTCTGCTTGGCGCCGACACTTCCTCCACCACCTCACGAGCTGGGTTAGCTTCTTGGAGGCCTGAGCTACCGCCTTTGTTTTCATTTTATTAAGGGCTTGTTGAGTTGTGCCCTTAGCAGAACCCTTTCGTACTTTGTCTGTGTGCTACCTTTGCGTATGTGTGCGGTGTGAACATTTGAGGGATCTTGTGGCTCTGGTGGTTTGCTTTATATATAAAGCGGGGCGAAAGCCTTTTTCGGTAAGTACAAAAAGCATCAACAAAATAAATTAGCCAAAAGAAAAGGTGCATACCTCCCAATATGCAGTTAAGGAATTTTAGTCAATGAATTGCACATTTATTTATTTATTTATCTCGGAAAAATATCGTTTGCAAGATTATAGTTGAGATAATAAAACCATCATGAAAATGTCATATGTATTGTAGATTCACCTGTGGTTAGTCTTTTCTTCTCACCGCCTGAAATACCTCTTCTCATGGCATCTCCTACTAGTACATCAGCGCATATGTCAAGTCCCATTATCTGTGAGGCAAGAATAGATTATGCACACGAAAAACATTGTGACTAGAACCAGTGAATTATTCTTTGAACATTGTTTACCTTCATAATGTAGTCTGTTTGCATGCTTCTTTCTAAACCTTCCACAGATATTGCCTATAAAAGAAGTACATGGCAGTTATAAATGTTGCAGCTAAACTGAACTGGTCTGTACACACATGATATGATTTGTTTTTTTTCTTACGAATCAATAGGAAAGAATCCCACTGAAAAATTATGATGGCACTTGGCAGAAAGATGGTGTTTTGAGGTTTGATTCAATATTATCAGAGAAAGGGGTACCAGTGGGCGCACTCAGATATGTTAACATTATAGCAAAATAGGTTTATTACCTTCATGTACGTATCTATGTTGGGGTCAGGGGTGATCCCAGCCTCCTTTTCCCTTCTAATGACTTCCTTCATGATTTCTATTTTGTACAAGAAATTGAGGGCACTCGGTTTATTAGATAGAATGGGTAATTTGCTTCAATTAGTTAGTTGCCTGCTGTCCCTAAAAAACCTTTAGTTAACGAGGTTCCAGAAAAAGGAAAATACCTGCTCTGCTGCCAACGCCCTGGAATCTTGCAGAGAAGTCGAGCGTCTCCCTGACAGTCATCTCAGGGACATGAAGATCATACTGACCAATGTAAGCTGCTGTCTTCTCTGGGACAAAATCTTGCAGCTTGACACCATTGTAGTCAATTTCTCCTGTTACCTAGGCACCCACACATGCATAGTATGTGAGTAAAGGAGGTACTGAAATACACTGCACACGGTATTTTCTCTGTTTTTCTATGTGCAATTTCATACCTACATAGAGCTCATAAGTGGCAGCTAAACTGCAAAGTACATGCCCATTATATGAATGACCAGGTACATGTGTCGATGGAAAAACAGCGAGGATACCTTGAGATTTTTGTTGAGCTTCCCAGCAAGTGCTAGCAAAAGGGTGGTTTTGCCACAGCCTGGGGGTCCAAGGAGAAGGGTCATCCTGCATGTGCGCACAAATTCAGATTGGTGTTGCATTCGCATACTGAGGATGAGGAAGGAAGGAAAGGGGTAATGCCGATCAGAAAGTACATGAACCTCACCTGGAAGGTTTGAGGATGCCGGTGACATCTTTGAGAATGTGGATCCTTTCTTGGTTACGGTTGAAGCCGAGCATGGTGGTGAGCAGCTGCAGGTGGCAACGGAGGCATTTGAGCGAGCAGGTGGCGAGTCGATCGAGTAATAGTAGAGAAGAGCGGCGAGATGAACGAATGAATCACGTACCGAGAGCGTGGAGATGGCGGAGTTGAGGAGCGTGGGGAGCGGCTTGCCATCGACGACCTGGCACTCGGCCTGGACGCGCAGGTTCCGCCACCGCACGTCCACCGCGGGCTGCAGCACGCCGACCCTGTCCATCCTGCGGCGCTGGTGACGGAGCAGGCGGAGGTTGTCCTTGTGGATGTCGGCGATGAGGGTGTGCACCAGCTCCCGCCTGTCCGCCGCCCCCAGCCGGCGCACGTCCACCGGCTCCAGCGGACGGGCGCCGTCGGCATTGACGCTGGCATGGAGAGGGAGCGAGGTGTGCAGCCTGTCCCAGGTGGGCAGCCGCTCGATGGCCGCCCACTTGAGCTCCACCTCCTCGTCGTGGTGCTGCTCTCTCAGGGACAAGGAGGACGTGGAGGCGAGCGCCTCCCTCAACGACGACGACGGCGGCAGCTGCAGCCTGCCACTCGCAGCCGACGCCTTCTTCTCCGGATCATCCACTGCTATACCATCTTGATCTTGTCCTTCTTCCTGCTCACCCATCTCCACCTTGCTCATCACCTCCAGACCTCCTCCTCCTAGCTGCCTCGATCTAGCGCAGCTTCCTCGCCAACAGCCCACCACCCTGCTTCGCTGATGAACCAGCTGCCAATCGGACTATATATTCTCTCTCTTTTCAATAAAAACAACTCGCTTGACTTATGGTGCCGTTGACTCTACTGAACTCGAAATCTCTCCAGGTTACCATAAATGTACTTATAAATCTCTGCAGCTCTGCTTTGTCCACAAGGACAAGCCAGCTACAGCGAGCACATGACTGAAGACAATAAAAATATCGACTGGCTCAACGCCAAAGTAAGCCGACCATTAGTTTACTCCATGATGAGCAGTAGTATCTCGTATCTCTACGTTTCTTCATCCATCGCGCGCGTGCCTCTCCCAGTGCACTGTTGTCTTGTCCTAACTTCTCGGTGACGTGCGTGCACCTCATGTTGGCTCAACCGACTGGCCTATACATGGCATCCGATTCCCACAGCTCTCCGTGTCTCAAAAAGAAGAGTAAAGGAAACTCCACCACATCCTAGTATGCTTGCACTACATATATAAAAAGTTAAATTAAAAAGCATAATGGAAGAACGTCAGCTCAGCTCCGCTGTTCTTCGTGGGCGACGTGATGCCCAGAGAAGTGAGGTTGACAAGTGCACACGCCAAGAAGACAATCATGCTGACATCATTAGATCCAGAGCTGATTTTATTTAGAAGAAAAACGTTTTGCAGCTCAGCTGTTGCTCTTTGTAAAGCCAGTAGTTAACTATTTTTTAGGTGAAGTTAACTCTTTTTTTTGAGGGTGTTGAGGTAAAGTTAACTGGTTCGGACTGGACCAACAAAATCAGACATCCAAGGGGCTACCCTCCTCGGGCCTGGTTTGTTTTTCGTAAAAAAAACCACCACATTTCTTGCTTGTTCCAAGAATCTATCACTTTTTTTCACTAAAATTCTCAATAAACACTTATGATCGATAGGGGCGAATTGACCCCGATTTCTGCATATTGGGCCCATGCCAATACAGCGGCAACTCGATAAATCACTATATTACTTTTTTTTTAAAGATCACTATACTACAACTTTAAAAGAGTTTTTTCTTGTCAAAACATACGTATGTGATTCACTATCAAAGTTCTCCAAAATAAAGTGTTCGTGAAAACAGATCGTAAATCAGAGTTGCAGTCTGAGAGTTAAAACAATTTAAGTATTGTTATGCTTTTGAAAGAATTCAGAATGACATCAGTTTAATCAGGCATCAAGGAGATGGGATGAGAATTTAATCAGGCATCTTTTTTACCCTCATGACGTTGAGGAAATTTTAAAGTTGCGCATTCTTAATATCAGTGAGGGTGATTTCATTGTTTTCTGTGAAGAGTGCGTATAGGTTGGCCCTCAATTTTAAGGACTCGAACATGGTAGTGGGGAACTCCAGTGTACTCCCTCCGTTCGGAATTACTTGTCGCAGAAATGAATGTATCTAGACGCATTTTGGTTCTAGATACATCCATTTCCGAGACAAGTAATTCTGAACGGAGGGAGTAGCTTTTAATGGAGAAAGGAGGCTACGGAATATTATTTGGAAGAATAACGTCCCTCGGAAGATTAGAATCTTTGCCTGGAGAGCTGCATCTAACAGCCTGGCCGTACAAGTTAACAGAGTAAAACACCATCAAGCTACCCTAAGTACGTGCTCAATCTGTGGTGTTGAAGATGAAAGTGTTTTTCATGCTTTGGTATGCTGTCCCAAGGCATGTGCGCTCTGTATGGGTTTGCAGGAGGTGTGGAATTTACCGGCTGAAGATATGTTAAACTGCTCGGGGCCGGACTAGTTACTTATTTTGTTGGATCAGTTAAGCTCGCCTGTGCGTGAGCAAACTATATTTACGTTCCGGAGAGCTTGGCATTTGAGAAATGACTTGATCTTTGATAAAGGAAAGGAATCTATCTCGGCCTCATTGAGTTATATTCAAAATTACTAGGCATCTTTCTCATGTTGTCATGCAATCACGAAGGTAAAGGTAAGTAATAAAGGTAAGGGTGTTATTGATGGATTACAACCCATTAGTAATGTGGAGAGGAATTGTGTTCCTTGGCTACCTCCCACATCGGAATTCCACGAGATTAATGTTGATGCAAGTTTTCTGCGGCCATTAGAGCACCTCTAGCCGCGCCCCAACAGGCCCCAAGCCCTTTTTTTGTCGCCAGTGCCAAGAAAACGGCCCAGTCGCGTCCCCAGGAGCCCACTTTTTGTCGGTTAGGCCCGAAACTGGCGCCGGCGGATCCAGGTCGAACCCGGCGCGCTAGGGGGCACCGGGGCAAACTTTTTTGGTGCGAAAGAATGGCAGGCCCGCCGAGTCGGCGACCATCACGCCATGTCTTCTTCATCGCCTCGGTTTCCCGCGGGGAATCAATGCCAAGGCTGCTGCCGGTCAGCCTTCCATTGATTCCTCACGGGCGGTGTAGTGCGGCGACGCGCCCCCTCCCGCCACGTGTACACATATTGCCGCCCCCAGCCGCTATAAAAGCCACCCCCTCCCTCGTCGGTAGAAGCACCCGCCCACAGCCCCCCTCTCTCGCCGCCAACGCCTCTCTTTCCCTCTCTCCCCGTCTAGACCCATGGGCGAACGGTTCCCCGGCGATGCTGCGGTGGCCAACGGCTTCGGCCGCCGCTCTTTGCATGAGTGGGAAGCCCACGAGGCAAACTATCCGGTGCCCCCCAACATGCGCGCGCCGGGGCAGTGGAGGCTCAGTGCCGGGGGCGTACCCGTCCCCCCTCTGCCCGTCGTCGAGCACCCCGCCTACTTCCACGCCGAGATCGAGTGCGTGCGGGCCTCCCTGTCGGAGGAGGAGTAGGCCGTCCCGGAGTACGCCGTCGGCAACCACGAGGCGTGGACGGTGTACTTCGAACGCCGACAGGCGGAGTGGCTCACCTCCATCAACAACGCGCCGGTGGTGCGAGGGCGCAACAACAGCGATGGTCGCCGCCTGTGGTGGGGTGCCCCCGGTCGCACGCTCCACGCCCTCCTCGAGCACCTCGAGGGCGGCAATGATTCGCCGCTCGAGTACATGCCCCCCCCCCCCCCG